>CM032447.1:204632963-205014349 GCA_019049505.1 Pachyrhynchus sulphureomaculatus
GTAATATGTGAGATAAACTTTTTCTCCATTTGTATAAACATTTTCGGACACACTGTATATAGTGTTTCCTTATTTAATAAACGTATATTAGTACTTTTATCTACTATATCAAGAACAATCATTTTTATCCCAAAAGTCAATAAAATAAACATTTTTAACCCTTAAATTTAATTAAAACTATTAACCACCATCCATAAGTTCGTTTCCAGTATGTTTCCGTACACCAATCGAAATTCATTTAACTTTAAAACTAAAACGAATTAATTAGGTGGGCATTGGCATACAGTGGTTTGAAAAAAAGTTTCATCGAACAACAGGCCTAAATTTTAATTAATACCAACATGAATTAAACAATCAATATTCTCCTTTGGTTTCTATTAGTAAATACAATTTTTAGCAAATAAAAATTTTGCGGTAGATTTAACATTATTTACGCCGAATTCAAAACTGCTGACATCATTTTCTATCACCCACAACTTTTGTGTGATATATATATATATATATATATATATTATATATATATATATATATACATATATATATATATATATATACATATATATATATATATATATATATATATATATATATATTTATATATATATATATATAGAAAGGACAGGAGGAGTAGTCGTGACCGACTCGTGAAAAAGAGAAATCCCAATATTGTGAGGGTAGCGGTCAAAAGATTTTGGCCAAATAAAACTCTTAGTTAATAGTCTAGCTTTCGGAATATATTTCTTCCTTCATCAGGACACTCTACAAGTAAAATGGACAGTAAATTTGTGCTGCTTAATGAAGCAGATGGTAAAATACTAATTGGTATCACTGAAACAGAGAAATTATAATATTAAACTTACTTAACATGAGTTATCTTCCAGTATAAGCATTGTTCAATCAAAAACAACTTGTAAAAAACAATTTTATACTAAAAACTAACGGACTACATATTAAAATTTCGTTAAAAAATTTTTACATTTTCTTAATCATTACTAATGAAACATGTGGTTTCAGGAACCGAAAAAGTGAGAGAGGTTAGCAAAAATCCCGGCATTTTTTTGACATTTGGCAGACAGTTCGCCGTTAGTTTTTAGTATAAAATTGTTTTTTTACAAGTTGTTTTTGATTGAGCAATGCTTATCCTGGAAGATAACTCATGTTAAGTAAGTTTAATATTATAATTTCTCTGTTCAGTGATACAATTAGTATTTTTACCATCTGCTTCATTAAGCAGCACAAATTTACTGTCCATTTTACTTGTAGAGTGTCCTGATGAAGGAAGAAATATATTCTGAAAGCTAGACTATTAACTAAGAGTTTTATTTGGCCAAAATCTTTTGACCGCTACCCTCACAATATTGGGATTTCTATATATATATATATATATATATATATATATATATATATATTATATATATATATATATTTATATATATATATATATATATATATATATATATATATTTATATATATATATATATATATATATTTTACAACGTTTTCCTTCCTCAATTTCCCTATCTATTCACTCTCTCCAAATTGTTCTCGGTTTACCTCGCTCTTTCTTGCCTCCTGGTTGCCATATCAGCATTTGTTTTGGCATTCGAACTTCGCCCATTTTTTGAATGTGTCTCAATCAGATAAGTTGTTTGGGTAGAAAGTCCTCTGTAATACTGTGTGTGATTCCCATTATTTCTTTAAGATGTTCGTTGGTGACTCTTGCTCTTTTGGAGATTCCTGCTCCTCTTCTCCAGAAATCCATTCCCGTTGCTCTCAGTGCGGCTAATGCTCTTTCCTTTAGAGGCCATACTTCACAGGTATATAATGGGATACTTTTCACTATGGTTTCATATATCCTGTTTTTTTGTTAGTTTTTATTTATCAATTTATTTCATAGAAAGGTGTCTAGCAGTTTAATGGCCTTTCTTTCCGCCGTATTTCTTTCTTATTGCGTTGCCTTTTCCATCCTCCATTTTTATTCACAGATAATTGTAGTAGCCGCAGTATTTTGTCGTGGTTCGGTCGTCCAGTATAGGATTTTTTTGTTGAAAGAAGGAGATTGTAGATATTATTTTAGTAATAACTGATGCAAAAAAAAAATTTCAAATTATTTTACAGTTGGTGAGGCATCAACATAATAATATTTGTTGCTAGAGGGCATTATTTGCGTGGAAAATTTCTTTGTGTTACTGACTCTTAAATCAAGTAAAGAATTTATCTGGATCTACAAATAAGAGTATTGATTACTGATCGATAATTCGAAGAACCGTTAGGTCAAATTGAAAACCACCAGGGTCATTCAAAAGGTTTGTTGCCAAACAAGAAAAGAACATCATAATGCTCTGAGCCATCATACATTGGAAGTGAACTGTTACAATCATATAAACATATGGGATGGAAAAGAAATCTCAAACTTCATATCTTGGACCCTGTGATCTAGCCAGGTTCCAACCAGAAGGCTAAGCAAATGAATGAAAAAAAAATCCCACGTAGTAAATTGAAAATACATGATCAAAGAAATGAAAAAAAAAATCTTTTATACAGTAGAATTGCAAAAATTCCCCAATTTAAAAATGAAAAGCGGGGTAGTATTTATTGATGGTTAAATTGCAACTTTGTATAGTGTATTATTCTAATGCAGGTTCTCCCACCATAATTTTGACTTATTGTGTTTGTTCTCGATGACTTCTTTCAACGCAGGGAGGTTGTGAATCTGATTAAAGATTCTGATAGCTCTAGAAATTGAGCTTAATTTGAAGAAACTTCTAATTTCAGAATCTGGCGGTTTCCGTGTCCTATAGATTTTAACTTTGAAATAACTTATGGGGATCATTTCAGTGTCTGTCTATCTGTTTGTCACACCTGATTTTCTCCGAAACTATGTGACATAGAAAGTTGAGATTTGGCACAAATAACATTTTACCTTTACTTGGGGTGCCAAATGAAAGCTTGTGAAAATACTAGTTCAAAAATGTATATGATGTAATATTCGCGCAAAGTTTTCTTCATATTACTTTTAAATAAATGGCCAAAAATCGCTGCCCCCCCTAGCTCGTAAAGTACGGATTAAAAATCTTGAAAAAATTCTGGAATATTCTCCATAAAGTGTAGATTGAGCGAAAATTATTACGAGGTCATTACGTTTGGTAATTTAATTGATATACAAAAAAAAACTATTTGCCTAAACAATATAGTGGAAGTTTAATTAACATACTTTTCAGTACATACACTGATGACCAACGGATAAGTATAAAAGCAAAGTAATATATATATATATATATATATATATATATATATATATATATATATATATATATATATATATATATATAATTAAACAAATATTTAGGTATGTTTGTTTTACACTTTTATTATTAGATTCTAGATTGAGCTGGATTGATTTATTGGCTGTTAGTTAGCTACGATGCCGATGCTATAACTATTGTAGATTATGGACTAAAAAAAACGTGAAAATACGTAGTGGATCTTAAGATATATGTCAAGAACTGTCTGTTTCATTTTCGAAAATTCATTTGGGGTGTGTTTTTTGAAGTCACAGATCATTTGATACTTCCGTAACAAAAAATTTTGCAGGCAGCCACAGTACAAAACATTAATTACGCAAGTTCAACTTGCACTTGACCGGTTTTTTGTTTCTGGAAATGTGATGGTTAATTGCACCGTAAATTGTTGGATAATTTTAAAAACGGTTCGGTCACTTACCGGTGGGGAAATGGGTTAATTTTCACAAGAACGTGCAATGTTTCATATTACTGATGTTCAATTACAAAAAGGTGAATTGGCATTGTTGGCCTACTAAACCACTGTGCGGCTGTACAAAAGTTCAAACGCACGACATATCATTTAATTAGGCACCCTTGTAATTGGCCAGGGATAATTTATGAGATCACGTCACGTGCCTTACCCGAGCCACACCATCTGTGATCCAATTTACTAACCCAACTGTTGTCGGGTCGGATGGACGTCACATTGCAGAAGGTGCGTTATTGTTTTCGGTTGTCTTTAGTATTCGATCGTCTTTTGTTTTTATCTTCTACGGCTACCTGAGTCCAAGAGGTGTTTCCTTAATTGCTTATCCACCTGTTACTTTTGGCGACGAGGTGATTAGTAGACCGAGACGGGGATGTTTTTATTTCCTTGATTGTGGGTTTCAGATTGGTGAATTTTTAGAAATGTGCTAATTTGGGTTATAAATATCTTGGAATTTCAGAGGGTTGGATGATAACGATATTACAATCCTGCCATATTTATACCACTTTATAAATAAATAACAAAATAATAAGTATTACTTTATTAGTCAAAATTTCTATGACAAACTTGAAATGATGACAAACTTTTCGCCGTTGTGATAATATTATCCAAGGACTGTTTTTTCAACTTATTGTTATTTGATTATGTCATCTTAGGGCAAATAGGTACCTGAATTTTCAGGACTTAATTCGGTAATGATCGTTTTTCGAACATAAAATTGCTCAGAAAATCATAATTTTTCTTAAAAAGAAAAGAAAAATGGCAAAGACCTGTTAACGTCATCATAAATTAACATCTAAGCGTTCAGTCATTTAAGGGGTAATTCCCTCTAGAAATTTGAAAAAAAAAAACAACATTTTTAGTGTTCCGTACGGAACACTTATAAGATGACTTCGGTGTCTGTCTGTCCGTCTGTCTGTCTGTCACACCCGATTTTCTCCGAAACTATTTGTCATAGAAAGTTGAAATTTGGTAATAATATAGGAATTGATTGCCTCATCAGAGCCATGTAGTCTTGAAAGTTAAATTTTGACTTAAGGGGTTAGTTTTGGGAGGTGAAATCGGAAGTAAAAAAAAATTTTTTTACTGGGTCATTGGGTCTGGTGTCAAATGAAAGCTTGTGAAAACACGAGTAAATATATATATATATATATATATACATATATATATATATATATATATATATATATATATATATATATATATATATGTATATATATTATATATATATATATATATATATATATATATATATATATATATATATATATATATATATATATCATGTAATACTTGCGCGCACTTTTCTTTGTACTATTTTTAAAAAATAGCGAAAAATCGCTGTCCACCCGCCTTATCTCGAAAATTACTTATCAAAAAATTTTGAAAAAAATTCTGGAATATTCTCCACGGGGTGTAGATTGAGCGAAAATTATCACGAGTGCATTACCTTTAATAATTTATCCGGTATATAAAAAAAAAAAACAAAAAGACTGGAAACAATCTTTGTGTTGAAAACTCATTTGGGGTGTGTTTTTGTGAAGTCACTGATCATTTTATACCTCCGTAACAAAATTTTTTATTTTAAAAGCAATCAACGTACGGAATACTAATTGCGCAAATGACCGGTTTTTATTTTTTGGGTTTAATGATGGACTTGGAATGGACTTAGAAATAAGGCACAAAGGAGTTTATGAGGGTAAGAAGGTTATAAGTGTGTATTTTATGAAGTGTGCGTAATTATCTCGTAGCGCTCTCCAAACTGTCCGAGGGTCTTTATGCTTCGAGCTGCTTAAAAGACTGTACCTTTGTGGATATTGAAAAATCTATTTATCTACAGAATTTGAGTTCATCTAGAATCTATCAACAAATTTTTTGTATGATTTTATTTTTGTTGGTTTTTATGTTAATTCATTTTTGAAATATATTCTTTATTTTTTTTATTGGTTTTAAGTAATTGATAACTAATTAGGTAAGATGTTGTTGTAAATTAAACTTAGGTCCTTAATATCAGTTCTGTCGTTCACTGCGTTTTTTCCTTTCTTATTTTTATCATTTCGTTAATTACTAATTTATGATAATTGTGGCCTTTGTTTAAGATTTTAGTTTCTTTGTAATTATAAGTGTAATTTGTTTGGTTTTCATGTTTGTTAAGTGCAATTGTGGAATTTTTTGTGTATTTGTGGTCGTTTAAACTATCTTTTAACAGTTGGCTAGTCATATCTCTGTACTTTTTTGGACAATTTTCACACGGGTTAGAGTATATTATTATGGGTGTTTTACTTTTCAGTTTCGTGAACAAAGAATTCAACTTGTTAAAAGATTTGTGGCAAACATTTACGTCATATTTCATCATCATCATCATCAGCTTATACTGCCCACTGCTAGACGAGAGCCTCCCTCAAGCCTTGCCATTTTTTTCTGTTTTGGGCCGCTTGTAGAAAATTTCCAGCCACTTTTTTCAAATCATCAGTTCAGCCACTCCTCTATTCCGATAGGCTTCGGTTCTTGGTCTATGATTCTTTTTGTCCGTCGCCCATCCTTAAACCTAGCAACATGTCCAGCCCAGTTCCATTTAAGATGTAGAATGAATTTGACTGCGTTTTGTACCCCCGTTCTCTTCCTGATAATGTGATTTGGGATGTGATCTCTAAAAGTAACGCCTAACATTGACCTTTCCATCTTTCATTGTATGTCACATATTTTATTGATGTTTTTCTTCGTCATTGTGAAAGTATTGGCTCCGTACGTAAGAACGGGGAGCATGCATCTGTCAAATATTTTCCTTTTTAAACACATAGGAAGGTTAGAGTTGAATACATAGGCCAGGTTTGCCATATGCAGCCCAAGAGAGATCTATTCGCCGCTGAATTTCATGTGTTTTGGTTATCTCGTCCTATGCTGATTTCAGGTCCCAAGTATTTATATTGGTGCCCTTGTTCTATCTCTACGTTATTCAGTTTTATAGTGTCACTTAATACAAGAGTTGTCATAAACTGGGTCTTGAATTTCTGAAGCTTCCTGAGCATGTGTAGCATACGAGGCTGGTATGAAAAGTCAGTGCAAAGTCCGAGAGATGGCACCATCAGCGCGTATCGAGGTCATGTTTAGTGAGTAGCATCTCTTGAATGAACGCACACCAAGTTTCAGCCATATTGGTCTATTTTTTTGTGTTTGGCATTCGTGTGAATCAAGGAAGTCGAGTGATTTTCAAGAAATGGTCGAAAAAGAATTTCGTGTGGTGATTAAACATTACTTTATGAAAGGCAAAACGCCTCAGGAGACTAAAGAGAAGCTTGATAAACATTATGGTGACTCTGCACCTTCGATTAGAACAGTTTATAAGTGGTTTCAAAATTCTCGGACTGGCCATATGGGCATAAGTGACGCTGAACGTTCTGGACGGCCTGTGGAAGTTACGATTCCAGAAATCATTGATCAAATCCATGATATGGTGATGGATGACAGAAGAGTTAAGGTGCGTGAGATTGCTAGTGCTGTGGGCATCTCGACTGAACGGGTACATAATATTTTGCATGAACATTTGGACATGAGAAAGCTATCCGCAAGATGGGTGCCGCGATTGCTCACGCTTGACCAAAAACGGAATCGTGTGAAGTGTTGCAAGGATGGTTTGCAGCTGTTCCAGAAGAATCCGGAGGACTTTAAGCGTCGTTTCGTCACTGTGGATGAAATATGGATACATTACTATACTCCTGAGACCAAACAACAATCTAAACAATGGGTTACCAAGGGGGAATCTGCACCAAAAAAGGCGAAGACCCTTCCTTCGGCCGGAAAGGTTATGGCGACTGTCTTTTGGGATTCGCAAGGGATAATCCTCGTCGACTATCTGGAAAAGGGTAAAACTATTACAGGTGAATATTATTCATCGTTATTGGACCGTTTGAAAACCGAGCTGCAAGAAAAACGCCCGCGATTGGCCCACAAGAAAGTCCTTTTCCATCACGACAACGCACCATCACACACCTCAGCAGTTGTGGTCGCAAAATTAATGGAAATAGGATTCCAACTCGTTTCACATCCCCCCTATTCTCCAGACTTGGCTCCCTCGGACTATTATTTGTTCCCCAATTTGAAGAAATGGCTGGCGGGACAAAGATTTTATTCAAACGAGGAGGTGATTGCAGACACTAAAGGATATTTTGCAGACTTGGACAAATCCTATTATTCGGAAGGGATCAACAAACTAGAACATCGTCGGACGAAGTGTATAAGCCTAAAAGGAGACTATGTCGAAAAATAAAAAAGGTTTACCCCAAACACATAAGTAGTTTTTATTTTTGCACGGACTTTTTCAAACCAGCCTCGTGGTCTGTGCTTCTTGTAATTTGTGTTAATAAGACAATGTCGTCGGCGAAACAGAGGTGATTTAACTTTTCACCGTCAATGTTAAGTACGATTCTTTCCCGGTTTATTGATTTTAGAGTACCTTCTAGAAGTGTTACGAAAAACTTGCGTGAGAGCGTACTACTCTGCCGCACTCTTCTTTCGATTCGAAATTTGCTGGTGGATTGATTAGTTTGCGTTTTGACATGGCGTGGCATTTTCATGTATGTATTTAATTACATTGGAATACGACACTCAGCAAGTGCTTCCAAAAGTTTCTGCTGATTTACAGAATCAAAAGCCTTTTCGAAGTCCACAAATATGCGTACAAGAGGCTTACTATATTCTATACATTTTTCAATGAGGATTTTAACTGTAAGCAGATGGTCGTTTGTTCCATACCCCGAGCGGAAACCTGCCTGTTCTTTTAAAAGGAAAAACTCGAATATGTATGAGGCAGGAGGCATTTATTGTATAACATTTTAAGTATATATATATATATATATATATATATATATATATATATATATATATATATATATATATATATATATATATATATATATATCAATCGGTTTTATAACATCTTCCGTCTTCCGACGCCTAATTTCCACTCCTCCCGGTTTCTCCATCCCTCCTCCTCCAGATCTCTCTCTAGTACTTCCTTGTTGATTCCTGCTCTCCAGCTTTGGCGTGGTCTTCCTCGCTTTCTTTTTCCATGAGGGTTCCAATTTAAAATCTTTTTAGGCAGTCGGTCTTGTGACATTCTCTGTACATGTCCGTACCATACCAACTGTTGGGTTCTGATTTCGTCCACTATATCGTGCTTTATTTCTAAAGCTCGCCTTATCGTGTCATTTGGTATGCGGTCTTTTCTGGATTTTCTGGCTGCTCGTTTTCAGAAATCCATTTCTGTAGCTTTTAGTATTTTTTCTGTTCTTTCCTTTAATGGCCACACCTGGGAGCTGTAAGTTATTATACTTTTCACTATTGAGTTGTAAATTCTCTTCTTATTTTCAATGGTTATGTTTTTGTCCCATAGTATACTATTAAGCATTGCAATCGCTTTTCTTCCTTGGATATTCCTCTCGAATATTGCTTCTTCCAGTGTTCCGTCCCTAGATATTCTCATTCCCAAATACTTATAACTGGCACAGTGTTTGATGGTGTATCCTGTGGCCAGTTTCAAGTCCTGCTGTTGTCCTCCGACGCACATGTACTCGGTCTTTTTAATATTGACTTCTAGGCCCCATTTTTCATATTCATCCACAAGTTTTCGTGTCATGTATTCCATATCATCGATGTCCTGAGTGACTACTACCTGGTCATCTGCGAATGATAGCGTGTTCAATGTAGTATCGTCATCCAGTGGTAATCCCATACTGCTGCATTTCCTTTTCCAGTTCTTCAGTGCACTCTCCAAATAGATTTTAAATAGCGTTAGGGATATATAGCAGCCCTGTTTGAGACCCTTTGTGACCGGAACCCTGTTGTCATACCATATTTGGTTTTCACACTACTTCTTGCGTCTTGGTATAAGGATTTTACGGCTTTAATTATTTCGGTGCTTACATTACTCTGTTGTAGTGTTTTCCCACAATCTCATTAGGGGCACGCTGTCGTAGGCCTTTTTTAGATCAACAAACAAGACATGGACTTCCTGATCAAATGCGGTTTTCTTTTCTAGGATTTGTGCCAGTGAGAAGAGATGGTCTATTGTGGATCTTCCTGCTCTAAAGCCTGCCTGTTCTTCAGCTTCTACGTCCGCGTATTCCGTTTCTATTCTATTTTTAAGTATTTTTCCGTATATTCTGCTAATAGATCCTGTAACCGTTATTCCCCTATAGTTATCGCAATTATTTTTGTCTCCTTTCTTATGAATTGTTGATATGTATGATATTTTCCATTCCTCGGGTACTTCTATTGTGTTAATGCATCTTTGGAATAAGTTCCTCAAAGCGCTAAATAGCTTTTCAGTTCCGTATTTTACTATCTCTCCTGGGATGTTTCCTGGTCCTGGAGCTCTACGTTTTAAGTGATTTGATAATTTGTTGTCCTCCTTGTTTAATTGCTTCTACTCCAATATTGTCTTCACCCGGAGCTTTGTTATTTTTTCATGTCTTTCAAGGCTGATGTGATTTCTTCTTCTGTGATGTCCGGGATATCCTCCGACCCCTGATTTAGGACTTTTGGTATGTTGATTTCTATTCTTTTAACTTGAAAGATATATAATTGTTGATAACATAATTCGATGATCCGTAAAATATCTCTTTTGTTTGTTATTATATTACCGTGCATGTCCTTAATCTTGCATATGTCTTTCCTTCCCATTGTGTTCTTTTTTCTCAAGACTTTTAAGCTTTTATTCTGTTCTACAATGTTTTTAATTTTCTCTGCATTTTTTTGTCTTTTGTCTTTTCTAATTTCACTCGATATCTTTCTATTTACACTATCTATTCATCTGCAGTCTTATCTACCATTTCTCTCCTTTGCTTCATTAGCTGTTTTACTCTTTGTCAATGGCTTTTTCTATACTATTTTTGATGTTTTCAAATATGTCATCAACTGCTGTATCTTCATTGTGTTCCAAGGAGCTTGCGATCTCTCTTCTATAGGAATCCACATCCTCCTCGGTTGTCCATTTCTTATGGTTTTATTCAAGAATCATGTTGTTTCTTTCCTGCTTAATGTTAATAAACACTTTTGCTCTAACAATGCGATAGTCACTACCAACTGAACATCTATTTAGGTCACTTACGTCTTGGATAATATCTTTCCTGTTACTGATTATGAAATCTGAATTTTTTTGTTTTACTATTTGGGCTAGACCATGTCCATTTTCTGTTTTTATTTTTTCTGAAGAAGGTGTTTATTACAAATAAATTATTTTAATGTAGAAAATCAGTTAGTGTCCTCCCTCTTTCGTTTCGATCTCCTAGCCCATGATGACCTATTGTAGTTTCCTCTTCGTCCTCTCTTTTTCCAATTTTGACATTGAAGTCACCGGTCAACATCGTAAAATGCGTTTTTCCGTCTTGTAGAGTAGTGGAATTTCATCCTCTGAGTGGGTGCTCGTTATTGCATAGGCCTGAACAGTTTTTTTAGAGAGTAACTTTAATTTAGTTGGATTATCAGATATGTGACCCTCGGACTAACACTCTTGATTTCAATAATTTGATTAACATGTTTATTATTTAATAAGAAGCCGACTCCTCTAATTAAAGTTTCTTGACCTGCATAATACAGACAGTTTCCGGAGTTCAATATGATTTGGTCCTTTCCAGTTCTATGGACTTCGCTTAGACCTATTATATCCCCTTTAATGTTCTTCAATTCTAATAGCTTTTCATCTGTTGACAGAGTTATTACATTATATGTTGCTATATAAAATGGCTGGAATATGCGTCATATTTGTTTAGTGTGTATTGTAACATTCATTTTTTTCTAGATTTTAAGAGCATGTAATGTTACTGATTTTTGGCTTTATAATGTACTTCTTTTCATCTTTGTATCGAGCAGTGTATTTAGCAGAAAATTCTAGCCGCTCGTGGTACAGTGTGCAGTGCGGGTTTCCGACCGAATCTATTCAATTCGTGGTACGCCGCGATTGGTGAAATGTTTGTTTCCCGGAAGTCGGCCATTTTAGAGACAGAGTTCTCACGGCTTATTTAAGGGTCTGTAGAACGCAGATCGAGGCTTTTTACCATCAAGCCGCCGAGAAGGCTTTTTACCATCAAGCCGCCGAGAAGGCTTTTTTCCATCAAGCCGCCGAGAAGGCTTTTTACCATCAAGCCGCAGCCAGGCTTTGTCCATCAAGCCGTAGTAGAGGCTTCTGACGATTTTTTTGAGAGCCAAGTCGAGCACGAGTTTTTAACGTGAAGCCGTAGTGGGCTTTGTGTGTTTTTTCTACATGGAGTAGCCGAAGTAGGCTCTTCCCATCGTGAAGCCATACTGATAAATAAGTGATGGAATGTGTGAAAGCGGTTTTGTGTTCAATTTAAGGCCTAGAAGCCCGTAGGAAAACCGTAAGTCACCAGAATATACATCAGTAGATCTATTTCCCGCAAATAAGTGTTTTAACATCAATTTGAACTGATAAATCGTGAAGTGAATATCACGACTCTTCGACTTCGGGTGTAGCAAAGTTTTAGCAGTAAAATGTCTGATTTAGGAACTCTACTTAGTAATAACTACCTTTCAGGCTAGAATTTTTGTAATTCTTGAACTGCAAGGGTTAGAACTTTTAATTTAAATCATTAATAAATTTTCTTTTTGTTGATTAAAGCTAGTGTTTCACTGTACACCTATCTTTCTTTTCAGGATAGAAGGGTTGTACCAGACTGATTCGTTTTCTTAACAACTGTATAACACTTCAGTATTTTTTCATTTTTTTAGCTGAAAGTAGATCCTTTCTATTTTAAAATGAATGGTTCCCAAAAATTAGTACAACCAAAATTTTTTTAACAACAATAGAAACTAATTGCAAAAAGACGTACAAAAATTATCTCTTACCCATATTACTCTACCAAGGAAAACTGAGTTAGTGTTTGTTTAATTTCTTTAGTTCTTTTAAAATCATTCTTCACTCAATTCATTCTCAGAAATTAAAAAGGGGCTGCAAGAAGTGCGCCTCAAAGTGTGGGTAAGTAAGCATGCCACAGTATTTCAGTTTTTCATTTACGGTATATACGGTAATGCAACATATTTTTTTTTTGTATTTGGTTGTTTCGGTTCGGTTTTGTTGGTATTGTTTTTTGTATTGTTGTAGAGTGCGTGCGTTTATTTATTATCTGATTTGTCATTCATTTTGAAACCATTTGGTGACAGCACTTCTTTTATTTTTTCGAGAACAATAGGTTTAAAATGTGGAGAGGTTAATAGCACGATCGGTCAGACCCAAAAAACGCACTCGAGAGAAACTTTCTAAACATTTGGCTGATTTCACAAAGAATAAAACTGATTTTGTGGTCAGTTTCTAACTATCAATGAGACTTGGGTTTACCAGTATGATTCTGAACTGCTACAACAAGCCGCACAGTAGACTGCGCCCGGTTGTTCAGCTCTAAAGCAGCCAAAGTGGGCAAAGTCGTCTAAAAAAATTATGGCATCAGTTTTCTGGGATGCAAAATGAATTTTGTTAATTGATTACCTTCAAACCGGTAAAACAATCATAGGAGACTATTATTGCAACCTTTTGGACCAGCTGGATGAGAAAACTCGTGAGAAAAGACCCGGTTTGCAGAAGAAAAAAATCATCTTTCATCATGACAATGCACCTACTCACAGAGGTGCTTTGGCAACGGTAAAAGTGGTCGGATTAAAGTATGAATTGGTGGAACATTCACCCTATTTGCCAGATCTGTCTTCGTCTAACTTCCCTCCGTTCCCAAACTTCAAAACATTTTTTACGTGGGAAGCGTTTTTCAACAACATATTGAAGGTCTTCCAAAAACCATTTTAGAGATGGGGCAAATGAAATGGAAAATCGCTGGAAAAAATGTATTGAACGTAAGGGCAAATTATACTGAAGAATAAATGTATTTTGACTCATTAATTTTTCTTGTTTCATCTCCGCTTTCAAAGCTTATTGACTGACCATATACTCGTATAATAGTAGTCCCAGACACCGCGTTATATGTCCTTTTCAGGGGTCCTGGAATGAAGTAATAGAAAAGTTGTATTATTTTTTCATGATTTTCAATTATAAACATACTATGGTTTACTGAAGTGTAGAATTAAATGTTTGCAGGGGAAGTGCTGGGTAAATCACTTTACCGACTCATTAAAGTTTGTATTTTCTCCTAATGGATGGCTTCTTTTGCACAAAAAAGACATAACTAAATTGTAGCATTTAAAGTTGTAATAATCGTCGGATCTATAGGAGAATGACGGATAGAATTATTCTCTGCAAGAGAAAGCTACTTTAACTTTGTCCAAAAAAACTTGTAAAAACTTGGCTCTTAAAAAATAATTGAACAACAACAATTAATATTCAGAGGAAATGACGGTAAAATTAGTGTTTCTAATCAAATAGCAAACGATCCAAATTCACTTAAAAATTCTTTTAGCAAGGGAGGTAAAAGTATCAGTAATCGATAACATAAAAATATCAGGATTTAACTCATTCTAAATTAGAAATATGATCAATATGATACGAAAAAATCTTAACTAATTATTCCAGGTAAGTTAAAAATAACCTTTTGTCGGTTCTTTTGTTTTCGCCAATCATCTTCAAAGACTGCCTAGATCTAAGGAATCGTTTGCCTTAAATGGGTACCTGTTGTAAATTAGCACATGCTGCAAGAATGTCGATTTTTACAAGTCGTTTTATTGGTATTACGGTAGCTACTTAGACTGTAAGTACATAGATTATGGGCGAATAAAATTGCCGTGTACTTCTCATTATCTACAAAAAAATCGGTTATATAAGAATAATTAATTCGTTAAGATACTTAGCTCTCAAATATACTAAAAACTGTTAGAAATTCACATTAAATTTAATACTAATCAGTGTTCCTTATATATATATATATATATATATATATATATATATATATATATATATATATATACATATATATATATATATATATATATATATATATATATATATATATATATATATATATATATATATATATATATATGATATATAAGAAAGAGGAAGGACAGTAACAGGGCACTGGCAACAAACAATCCTAAGTTTAACTACTGGGAAACGCCCTTATAAGGAGAAGAGATGAGCAATCAAAGATCTAAAGGCTCTAGTATCTGCTTTTTATTTTTATTATCGAGTTTTCGCTGCCTAATGGTAGCTTCTTCTGGATTCTAAAAATGCAAACCAGGTACAGAAAATAAACCAAAACGTTCGTTTTTTAAAATGTGATTAAATGAATTGTACGACTGTATGTGAAATTACTTACAAAAATGTCAGCAGTTAGTTCATCTCTGGTGAAGACAATGAAATTTGCATTTTGTTGGCCAGGTAGTATGACAAACATGATTAAAAGACATTTGGAGAGTTAAACAAATATTAAAAATAAAACTTTGTGAATAAACATTAGTTAAAAACACTTTTTGAAGACCGAAACAAAACTGCAAGAAACACCATGATGTTGAAATGGTACTCCATTTTAAATTTTTTGACGTCGAGTTTAGTTGGATGGACGTTTGTTTTCGATCCGATAACCCATCTGACTGCGCCAGGGAGGCCTCCGATGTTATTTTGGCTGGTATGGAAGCTTACATCCCTTTTTCGAAGAAATGCTCCTCCAACGGCAAGCCTTGGTTCGACCGAAAATGCAAAGAAGCTGTTGCTTCTAAACATATTGCCTACCGACAATGGCGTGAAAATCCTAACACCTTAAATCGAAACATCTTTGTTCATGCCCGGAACAGATGCAAGGGAATTATCGACGAAACCAAGGAGGCACACAATCAACGAATTAGAAACAAACTTCTCGCTTGTCCCAACAATTCCAGGTCCTTTTGGGCAGTCGCTAAGGCAGTTAGTCAAAACTTTACCAAATCCACGATACCACCACTCACACGGCCAGATAATTCCATTGCAACCACACCTGTTGAGAGAGCGAACTTGTTGGCTGAACTCTTTGCTTCACATTCTACTGTCGATTTCCAAGGAAAAACACCACCTACTATTCCCATATTGCAGTCAAGGATGCCCGATGTTGTCTTCAGACAGCGCATCATAAAGCGTATTTTAATGAAGCTAGACACCAAGAAGGCTTCTGGCGCTGACGGAATACCTGCCATAGTTCTCAAAAACTGTGCAAGGGAACTAACACCAGTTTTCTGTAGACTTTTTAACCTATCCTACAGAAAGGGAATATTTCCGTCCTGCTGGAAATGTGCCACGGTTCAGCCGATACCTAAAAAAGGTAAGAAGACCTTGCCAAATAACTACCGACCAGTTGCACTGCTTTCAATAATATCGAAAGTCATGGAAAAGGTTATCAATGAGCATCTTCTAAAATATCTTGAACGATTCAATATTATTAGCGATCATCAATATGGTTTTCGTAAACATAGATCAACAGGAGATCTTCTGACTTATGTAACATATGTTTGGAACAACGCAATTGAACACTTTGGAGAATCTCGAGCGGTTGCTCTTGACATATCCAAGGCATTCGACCGTGTTTGGCACGATGGACTGTTGGCTAAGTTGCGTTCTTATGGTATGTCTGAAAGGTTCTGTTTGTGGCTCTCATGTTTCCTCAGAGAGCGTTCTTTACGAGTGGCGGTCGACGGATTTCTTTCTAACACCCTCACTATCAACGCCGGTGTGCCCCAGGGCTCCATACTGTCTCCTACTCTCTTTCTCATTTACATTAACGATCTGCTGGAAAAGACCGGGAATCCAATCTATAGCTTTGCAGATGACAGTACGCTTGTCTCTTCATTTACCTTGAACGCTCGGACATCGGCTGCTCAGGCGAATATCCGCAGACAGCAGGAGGTCGTTCAACTTAACAAAGACCTGGAAGAAATTCTGTCTTGGGGTGACAGTAACCAAGTGGAATTTAACGCTACAAAAACCCAAGCGGCGGTTTTTTCTAAAAAAAGTTAACGTTGCTGAACCCGACATAGTTATGTCGGGGCACTCCATTCCCCTAGCATCGTCGCTCAATTTGTTGGGCGTTAGTTTGGGAGCAAATATGTCTTGGCATGAACATGTTGCAGGCATAGCAAGGAGAGCTTCTCAAAAATTGGGAATATTATTTAGAACCAGAAAGCTTTACACCCCACAGCAACTGTTAATTCTTTACAAAGCCCAAATTCGACCAACTATGGAATACTGCTCCCACGTTTGGGGCTCCGCTCCCAAACATACACTGCATTTGTTGGATTCTGTTCAGAGAAGAGCGATCCGTCTGATTGGGGACCCGGAATTGACCGGCGGCCTTGATTCGCTGGAACATCGAAGAACGGTTGGCGACTTGAGTCTGTTCTACAAGTATTTTCATGGAAAGTGTTCGAAGGATGTAGCCCGCTTAATTCCTCCCAAAGCGGTGCATGTTAGAAATACACGTCGCGCTGGTGCTTCGCATCCGTATGAGGTTCAGCTTGTTACTCCGCGTACGACGCTTTTCAAGCAATCTTTTATATGGAGAACGTCATCTCTTTGGAATAATTTGCCCAGCGCTGTGTTTCCCACCGAGTACAATTTACAGCGATTCAAGAACAACGTGAATCGCTTTTTTCCGCACTCGTGCCGCTCTTGGAGCGCTTTAGAGACTTCCCTGCAGCACGTGTGCTAGACCAATAAAAAAAAAAAAAAAAAAAAAAAAAAAGTAAACTATTTAGTAATATTTTAGTCCGAACCAGATATTGTTGGTAGTCTATGTCGTCATCAGGTCGACAAAAAACCATAAAAAGCATTGAAGTTAGGGATGTGGTAAATTTTTTAGGTGGATGCTAATTTTAGATAAATTATTAATTATTAATGATATCTATTTTTTAGTGTTAATTTTATAAAAAGGGGGGACTTAAATTTGATGAATGTTACTCTTCGGCGAGTTATTTATTATTAATTATATTAATTCTTTAATTTTATAATCAAGAGATTCATAGACTAATTTAAAAAGTTAAAAATTTTGAAAGAGAAAATTAATACTGGACATTATTTATTATTTGTCATATTTAATTTTTTAATTATTTAATTTTAACAAGAAGACATAGAAAAGTAACTGATAATAAATAGCAAAAATGACAGAAGGAGAAAAGAAACGTCAACTTTACTAGAAACTAATTTTTTCATAAAGATCGTTCTTTTTTATTGGTTTGGTATAGTTTTGTGTTAGTAAATAAGTATACATGGAGCTCAATCCTTCTATGTCTTTTTTTGTGATTGAGATTATTTTTACAGGTTTTTATGTAACACATTTCCAAGAAACTTCTTCTGAAATAATTAGTCTCAACATCCAGAATGAAGCTGTTGTTATATTGTACTCTGTGATCTGTATTATTTACGTGTAAGCTAAAGCTAGTTGCGTTAGGTTTGTGTTTACTATCACTTTTGTGTAGCGCTAATCTTTTAGAGAGCTTTTCTGAAGTTTGTCCAACGTAGACCAAACCACATTGACAGGGAATGCCATAGATTATATTAGATCTTTGTAAAGTATCGGTTTTATCTTTTAAATTGGTATAAAATCAATTCATTCTTTTTATGTTGTAATTAGCAATTTTAATGTTTGTATTTTTAAAAAGAGAAGACAAGGACTGGGAAAGGCCTTCAATGTATTGTAACTTTCCTACTTTAATATCGACATTAGTGGTGACAGTTGGATTAATTTGAAGGGGGGATCTTTGAAAATTCTTTTTAATTAGAGCTTTAGGATAGTAATTGTCCAACAAAATGTTTTCTAACAGTTTTACATTTTTTTCTTTAAATGAGGGGTGGTAAATCTTATCTATTCTGTTCTTTAGTCCTCTGATGATGTTCAGTTTCTGTTTCATAGGGTGATAAGAATGGAATGGGATATATCTACCAGAACTTGATTTTTTCCTATACCAGTCCAGTTTGACTGTATTATTTTCTGAGCGTACAACCCTAGTATCCAGAAACGGAACAGCACAGTCAGTCTCCTCCTCAACAGTAAATACTAATTTATGATTGAAAGAATTGTAAATGTTAAGAGTGTCCTGTACACTTCCGGCCGGTACGGGACACTCTTAACATTTACAATTCTTTCAATCATAAATTAGTATTTACTGTTGAGGAGGAGACTGACTGTGCTGTTCCGTTTCTGGATACTAGGGTTGTACGCTCAGAAAATAATACAGTCAAACTGGACTGGTATAGGAAAAAATCAAGTTCTGGTAGATATATCCCATTCCATTCTTATCACCCCATGAAACAGAAACTGAACATCATCAGAGGACTAAAGAACAGAATAGATAAGATTTACCACCCCTCATTTAAAGAAAAAAATGTAAAACTGTTTGTTGGACAATTACTATCCTAAAGCTCTAATTAAAAAGAATTTTCAAAGACCGTCCCTTCAAATTAATCCAACTGTCACCACTAATGTCGATATTAAAGTAGGAAAGTTACAATACATTGAAGGCCTTTCCCAGTCCTTGTCTTCTCTTTTTAAAAATACAAACATTAAAATTGCTAATTACAACATAAAAAGAATGAATTGTTTTTATACCAATTTAAAAGATAAAACCGATACTTTATAAAGATCTAATATAATCTATGGCATTCCCTGTCAACGTGGTTTGGTCTACGTTGGACAAACTTCACAAAAGCTCTCTAAAAGATTAGCGCTACACAAAAGTGATAGTAAACACAAACCTAACGCAACTAGCTTGAGCTTACACGTAAATAATACAGATCACAGAGTACAATATAACAACAGCTTCATTCTGGATGTTGAGACTAATTATTTCAGAAGAAGTTTCTTGGAAATGTGTTACATAAAAACCTGTAAAAATAATCTCAATCACAAAAAAGACATAGAAGGATTGAGCTCCATGTATACTTATTTACTAACACAAAACTATACCAAACCAATAAAAAAGAACGATCTTTATGAAAAAATTAGTTTCTAGTAAAGTTGACGTTTCTTTTCTCCTTCTGTCATTTTTGCTATTTATTATCAGTTACTTTTCTATGTCTTCTTGTTAAAATTAATTAATTAAAAAATTAAATATGACAAATAATAAATAATGTCCAGTATTAATTTTCTCTTTCAAAATTTTTAAATTTTTAAATTAGTCTATGAATCTCTTGATTATAAAATTAAAGAATTAATATAATTAATAATAAATAACTCGCCGAAGAGTAACATTCATCAAATTTAAGTCCCCCCTTTTTTATAAAATTAAAACTAAAAAATAGATATCATTAATAATAATTAATAATTTATCTAAAATTAGCATCCACCTAAAAAATTTACCACATCCCTAACTTCAATGCTTTTTATGGTTTTTTGTCGACCTGATGACGACATAGACTACCAACAATATCCGGTTCGGACTAAAATATCACTAAACTCGACGTCAAAAAATTTTAAAATGGAGTACCATTTCAACATCATGGTGTTTCTTGCAGTTATGTTTCGGTCTTCAAAAAGTGTTTTTAACTAATGTTTATTGACAAAGTTTTATTTTTAATATTTGTGTAACTCTCTAAATGTCTTTTAATCATGTTTGTGTAATCATTCATACTACCTGGCCAACAAAAATGCAAATTTCATTGTCTTCACCAGAGATGAACTAACTGCTGACATTTTTGTAAGTAATTTCACATACAGTCGTACAATTCATTTAATCACATTTTAAAAAACGAACGTTTTGGTTTATTTTCTGTACCTGGTTTGCATTTTTAGAATCCAGAAGAAGCTACCATTAGGCAGCGAAAGCTCGATAATAAAAATAAAAAGCAGATACTAGAGCCTTTAGATCTTTGATTGCTCATCTCTTCTCCTTATAAGGGCGTTTCCCAGTAGTTAAACTTAGGATTGTTATATATATATATATATATATATATATATATATATATATATATATATATATATATATATATACAGTGGCGTGCAAAACTTTTCGGCCAGTGACATTCCGTACTCTAATTTATTAAAAAAAATAATAATATAGTAAAAGAATATTATTTATGTTTGTGAATATATGTGAATATTATTATTATACTTATATTTATATGTGCAAAAGTTTCCGGCCAATTTGTACTACGAGAAAAATTATTAGTTCATATGCTCTATAATAGACTTAAATTATATTTTTATGTTAATATTTTGTAGCCATATCCTTTGCAGCGATAACAGCCGCACAACGATGTGACATTGACTCTGTTAATCGATTAATACAAGCAGGTGAAATTTTATCCCCTTCTTCCTTGAATTATTTGAATAATGCGGCTTTATGTGAATATTTATGCTTTCGAACTTGACGATCTAGCGTTTCCCATAAGTGTCCTATTGGGTTCAAGTCCGGTGATTGAGATGGCCAGCTTAAAACTCTCCCATTTGAAGCAGAAAACCACTGTTTTAACAACTTGGATGTATGTTTGGGGTCATTATCCTGCTAAAATATCCAATTTTGCGGTAATGTTGCTTCAGCATATGATAACAAATTGTTTTCTAAAATGTCCTTGTAAATATCAGCGTTCATATTTCCGTTGATCTCGATCAATGGATCGACCCTTGTGCAGAGAAAATTCCCCAAACCATCACACTTCCTCCACAGTGTTTTACAGTAGGAATTTGGTACCGAACATCATTTCTCGTACCAATAGGACGTCGTACATGTTGTCTACCATCGCTTCCAAAAAGATTAAATTTAGATTCTGAGAAAACTACTTTTTTCCAATCTTTGATAGTCCAATTTAGGTGATCTTTGACAAATTGTAATCGGGCCTTCTTATTCTTTTTACTGATTAATGGTTTTTTAATAACTATACGGCCAAAAAGTCCCACATCTACATGATGTCTTCGTGTCACAGTACTACGATTAACATTAGCTAGGTTTTCATCCTTTAGCTCGCGTGCAATTTCGGCAGCAGTTTTCTTGACATCCGCAATTGATTTGCGTTTAATGATACGATCTACTTTTTTAGACGGTTTTCTTGGTCTTCCACTACGCGGACGATCTTTTAAAACCACATCCACAACGGTATTTTACAATAATATCGTTCACGGTTGATTTACCTATCGATAATAATAAAGCAATCTCACGAGAAGACTTTCCTTCTTTTGAAAATTTTATTACTCTCCCACCAATTTGAATTTGCATATGCCGAGCCATGTTTATGCTCCCACGATCTTTTATGAACTAAATGTGAACATTCAACGTGCGATTATTCGTAAATACGTCGTTGAACGTCCTACTGCGTCAATGTATATTATGTGGCCGGAAACTTTTGCACATATAAATATAAGAATAATAATAATAAATATATTCACAAACATAAATAATATTCTTTTACTATATTATTTTGTTTCCAATATCTCATACTCACATCTCATAATGATTAAAAATCACTAGTCTTTTTTTTTTAATAAATTAGAGTACGAAATGTCACTGGCCGGAAACTTTTGCACGCCACTGTATATATATATATATATATATATATATGTACATATATACATATATATATATATATATATATATATATATATATATATATATATATATATAATATAAATAATAATAAAATATGTTTTTCACAGTCCCCAGTTTCAGTTTTACGCGAATAATCCTAATGTTTGCAAGGAAATATTTATTTCGCTAACTGATCTGCAGTCCAATCTTAACGCATTTCGTATCTACTATCAAGAAAATTTATTTATTCATTTATAACTGAGTGCAACACAAAGGAATTTGTAGGGCCGTATAAAGCAATAAGTCTATACTTAACAATGTAAATTAAAAAACAGCACAACACACGCATATGGTACTGATACAACAACACAATATAAATTCATAATACTACAACGAATCCGAACGAACGAATTATTTAAAAGACATGCCAAGGTCACATTGATGTGTTATTCGGTTATAAATTGAACATTGGTTATTCTAACATAGCATCAGCAGATAGAAATAATTGATTTGCCAGGAGCTCTGGGAATAACAATCTCCATAAAGAAGGACGAGCAACGCTACCTTTAACGATTTTAAACAAAAATGTTATCGAATGAAATTCTCTGTGTTTCTGAAGGCTGCCAAAATTAAACTGCTGCAATAATATTGTATTGTTTATCCCTCTCGGTGAGTACACTCCATCCTCTTTTAAAGAAACATATTTTAAAAATTGTCTTTGCACTTGCTCCAGTGATAATACATATTTACTATAAATTGATTACCATATCAAGGAACTATATTCCAATTCGGTACTTACCAAGAACGTAAACAAGATTTTAAGTACAGCTGTATTCTTAAATAACTCACGATTTCTCAAGCTATACCCAACATTTGTGTTGCTTCCACTGTTATTTTGTCCATGTGAGTACTAAAAAAACTTAGCTTAAAGTCAAATAGAATCTTTAAATCACATGTATGTTCTACTTTAACTAACAATCATGTATCAACTTTACAGGACACAATTTTTTTTAGTAAACGACATTACTCAGCATTTACTAGCGTTGAGCATTATTGACCGCACACCAATTATAAATTCTGTTAAGAGCGTTTTGTAATTTTTTACATTCTTCAAGTCTCTTCAGCTCAATCCACAACTTTGAGTTTTCGGCAAATATTTGATAAATGACATCTATAACTTCAGAGATAGATATCGGTTATAAATATTACAAAAAGCAGGGGGTAACCCAGGGTTGGGACCCTGGGCAATTTCAGATCTTGCTAAACATTCATGAATTTAATACTTTTCTAAAATTTATAAGTATCAATACAAGGAATTTTGTATATAAGTCAAAATTTAGCGCAAATTTATTACTCGGTTATTTCATTTAAAAAATCACCAACAAGAAAGTTTCACTGTTACAAAACATGATTTTATTTCTAACCTAATGAAGCAAATGCAATGAAAAATGTTGTCAAATATTAAATAGATCTACCAATACTCTACACACAGTTTAGTAGATAGCAACAGCGCGAGTAAGTTTTAAAAAAAATTAGTGCCCTTAGTTTTTTGAGCATGCCTTGATAAGTCTGGTAAATTTCTAGGAAATAGCGGAAAATTTTGTTAACAAACAAGCATGATTTTTGTAATGGTTGTGTTCAAAGTTTGAAACAGATTCAACGCACAGTCGAATGTTGGCAGCTATCGTACGTGATTGGTGGTATATGTTTCGTGGAAATGGATAAAACTGAGTATTGTGCAGTGATAAAAAATTTTTAGTTAAGAAAGTGGCCTGCGGCACAGATAGAAACTCAAGTGAGGGGAGTCCATGAGTACTGTGTACCAGCAGTCAAGGCCGTTTATTACTGGATAAATGAATTTTAACGTTGCAGTACGAGCACTTATGCTCGTACTGCTACGTTAAAATCCATTTATCCAGTAACACTGCAGGTTCAGGACGCTAAATTGAGATTTTTTCTGAAGAAATGGTCTATAAAATTCAAGGTATCGTGATAGAAAATCGTCGCATTAATTTTCGCGAGGCATTTCATATCACTTAATAGCTCTCAAAATGAAAAAGCTGAGTACATGATGGGTGCCGCGTTTGTTGACTGTACATTAAATGTCGATTCACTATTACACCCCGGAGATAAAATGGTAGTCAAAACAATGGGTTGGGGAAGGTCAAAGTGCACCCAAAAAAAGTGAAAACAGTTTTATCGGCAGAAAAAGTGATGACAGCTGTTTTTTGGGCCTTACAGGGTCTCATCAAGGTTGACTTTTTCGAAAAGGATAAAACAGTTACTGGTTCTTATTACACAACGTTATTGTAGCGTTTGCATAGTGAGTTGAAGCCGAAGAGACCCAGATTAACGTGCAAAAAAATGCTCCTTGAAATGGCAAAAGCGTACGAGCTGGACTTTGAAATAGTTTCCCACACACCCTATTCCCCAGATTTTGTTGTAAGAGACTTTTTTTTGTTTTCTTATCTCAAAAACTGGCTTGGGGGAAAGATATTTTTGTCAAATGAAGAGGTTTTCTGTGGTGTAAACGAGTATTTTGCATAGTTCGAAACAGTTTGTTTTCTAAAGGAATAAAAAATTTGGAATCTCTGTTGACCAAATGTATTAGGCTCAATGGAGATTATGTTGAGAAATTAATTTTTACTTTTACAAAAAAATGTTATTTACCTTGCTTTTTACAATACTTTTCAGTCCACCCCTTCCAACGGCAAGACCTAGTTTACTTCAAAATGCACAGAAGCTTCTAAACATCCGACAATGGTGTGAAAATCTTAACGTCATAAATCGTAACGTCTTTGTTTTTGCCCGGAACAGATGCAAAGGAATTATCGACCAAACCAAGGAGGCATACATTAAACGAATTAGAAACAAACTTCTTGTTTTCCCCAACAATTTCAGGTTCTTTTGGTCAGTCGCTAAGGCAGTTAGCCAAAACTTCACTAAAACCACTATACCACCACTCACAGATAATTCTACAGCTGTTGAGAAAGCGAACTTGTTGACGGAACTCTTTGCTTCACATTTTACCGTTGATTCAAGGAAAAACACCATCTACTATCCCCATAGTGCAGTCAAGGATGCTCGATATTGTCTTCAGACAGCGTATCATAAAACGTAACCTAATGAAGTTAGACACCAAAAAAGCTTCTGGCGCTGACGGAATACCTGCCATAGTACTTAAAAACTGCGCGAGAGAAATAACACCAGTTTTCTGTAGGGTTTACAACCCATCCTATAGAAAGGGAATATTTCCTTCCTGCTGGAAATGCGCCACAGTTCAGTTGATAACCAAAAAAGGCAAGAAGACCTTGCCAAATCACTACCGGCCAGTCGTACTGCTTTCAATAATCTCGAAAGTCAGCGAAAAGGCTATCAATCAGCATCTTCTAAAATGTCTTGAAGGATTTCAAATTATTAGCGACCATCAATATGGGTTTCGCAAACATAGATCAACAGATCTTTTACCTTATGTAACACATGTTTGGAACAACGCAATTGAACACTGTGAGGAATCTCGAGCGGTTGCTCTTGATTTATCCGAGGCATTCCACCATGTTTGGCACGATGGATTGTTGGCTAAGCTACGTTCTTCTGGTATTTCTGAAAAGTTTTGTGGCTCTCAAGTTTCCTCAAAGAGCGTTCTTTACGAGTGGCAATCGAAGAGTTTCCTTCTAACACCTTCACTATCAACGCCTGTGTGACCCACGGCTCCATACTCCTTTACTCATTTGCATTAACGATTTGCTGGAAAGGACCAGGAATCTAACCTACAGTTTTGCAGATGACAGTACACTTATCTCATCACCCTCATGCAAATATCCGCAGACAGCAGGAGGTCGTTCAACTTAACAAAGACCTGGAAGAAACTCTATCTTGGGGTGACAGTAAGTAAGTAGAATTTAACGCTAGAAAAACCCAGGCGACGGTTTGTTCTGAAAAAGTTAATGTTGCTGAACCCGACATAGTCATGTCGGGATACTCCATTCCTCTAACATCGTCACTCAATTTGCTGGGCATTGATTTGGGAGCAAATATGCCTTGGCATAAACATGTTGAAAGTATAGCAAAGAGATCTTCTCAAAAGCTGGGAATATTCTTTCGAATTACAAAGTTTTACACTCCACAACAACTATTAATTCTGTACAAAGCTCAAATTCGACCGACGATGGAATACTGCTCCCAAACATACACTGCATTTGTTGGGTTCTGTTCAGAAGAGAGCTGTTCGCTTGATTGGAGATCCGGAACTGGCCAGCAACCTGGATTCGCTGGAACATCGAAGAATAGTTGGCTACTTGAGTCTATTCTACAAGTATTTTTATGAAAAGTGTTCGATGGATGTAGTCCGCCTAATTTCTCCCAGGACCGTATCAGGTTCAGCTTTTACTCCTCCCTTTTCAAGCAGTGTTTTATGTTGAGGGCCTCATTCTTTGGAATAATTTTCTTAGAACTATGTTTCCGACCGAGTACAATTTACAGCGATTCAAGACCAACGTGAATCGTTTTTTTCACACATATGTCGCTCCCGTAGTGCTTTAGTGATACACAAACTTGTAGTTTAGCACAGTCATTTGTAGTATTTAGATGTTCTAAACTTTATCCTGGCAGTAATTTAACGTAAACAAATAAACGATGAAAGATCGCAGTTGACATAACACTAAGTGTTTTCAATGTTCAATTCTTGACCGATTATTCACCTTTGTAATTAAGAGGGCACCAGTATTTTACAACACTGTAAACAAAAGAGTGCAGAGAAGTTGTTTATAGTAATCAGGGTTTGGCACGAATTAATTGACTTTTTTGATAGGTATTATTAAATTCGCCAAGTTCCGGTTGCTATAACATCTTCCCTCAGCTATTTTGTTTATTGTGTTGTAATGTGGTGTTTTCCTTAATTACGAACGCTGTTAATAACAGAGTTGTGTCACAGTAAACATTAACACAGTAGCGACAGTCGGACTCGACACTTTGATCTCAATGGGTTCGAGTTTGTAATGATTACATGACCTGTGTCCATAATGCTGGTGTTTGGTCCATGAGTTTTTGGAATATTCAAATTTCTACTTTCAAGAAAAATCCTATTCTGTAGAATATAAATGAATTTTGTTGATTGAAAGGAAGAAAAAAACTAGAAAAGTTTTTTTAGAATTTTTTTTATCAAGTTCTTATTCAAATAGATATACAAAAAACAGAGCATGTTATCCATTTAAACATCTCATTGTTGAATTTATATTTCTCAACTATTAAAGATATTTTCCAGGGGAAAAAAAATGATCATTTTGAGAATATATCTCTGCACACCTTCAGCTTCGCGCAGATAATGTCAACAATCATGCTCCTTATATTTCAAGGAATTCCAGTAATCTGGAGAGATTGAAAATAATTATAATTTTCATTTTAGGATAAGATCGTCTTTCTTCTGAACTTAAAAATGACGTAAATACACTTTTTCTTCCATTTTAGTTTAATTTAATATTATAATTTTTGTAACTAATGTCTTTTCGTGCCTATATAGTACTTATATAAAAAAATTTAATCCGTACACGGATTTAGTGAAACTCATTCGTGTTGGAGAATTACTACTTTTGCATGCCCAGATTGCGTTTTGACAGTTTGGTTAGCGACTTTTAGCAGATAATATAACTATAGCAAACAATTTTGATATGAAATATATAGTTTTTCAATATCCAAACTGACACCTGGTCGGTCACATACTGATAATCATAATTCTGCCTTGAATTCAAAAGAAAAGTACAAGTGGAATAACATAAACCAATACTTAACAATATTAAAACATCAACTGTTTTACAAATAAAATGTATCTCTAATTTGAAAACATAATTATCATAATCTTTATATAATATATTGCATAACAGAAATAAAGAATTATGAATAAATTACCTTTTAGGAAATCTAAAAAAACTAATTTGTTTAGAGAAACCACATATATTTTTACAAGCATTAATTGCATAACAAAAACTTCCTCTTAACATCTTTTTAGTGTTCCGTACGGAACACTTACACGATGACTTCGGTGTCCGTCTGTCTGTTCATTTGTCACACCCGATTTTCTCCGAAACTATTTAACATAGAAAGTTGAAATCTGGCACTAATATAGGAATTGATGGCCTCATCAGAGCTGTGTAGTCTTGAAAGTTAAATTTTTACTTAAGGAGTTAGTTTTGGGAGTGCAGAGCTGAAAAAAAAAAAATTACCAGGTCATCGAATGGGGTGTCAAATTAATGCTTGTAAAAAAAACATATAATATATAATGTAATATTTGCGTACACTTTTCTTTGTATTATTTTTTAAAAAGTGCGAAAAATCGCTGTCCCCCCTTATCTCCAAAAGTACTGACCAAAAAATTTTGAAAAAATTCTGGAATATTCTTTACAGGTTGTATGTTAGATTGAACGAACATTATCACGAGTGCATTACCATTAATAATTTACCTGGTACATAAAAAAACAGAAATTTCAAGGTCGTTAGTTTTCAGTGAAGATTGGAAAAAAAACTTTAGTGAAAAACTCATTTGAGATGTGTTTTGTGAAGTCACTGATCATTTTATATTTCGGTAACAAAAATTTTTATTTCAAAAGCAATCAACATACGGAACATTAATTGCGCAAGTCCAACTTGCTAGACCGGTTTTTACAATTATTTTCAGTTATAACGTCAAACAAGTCATTTACTAATTGGATAATTATTAAAAGTGAATTTCGAAGCACGTTATAAAAAGATTCTCCTGAAATCCAGATGTAAACAAAACCCGCGACCGCGCTGGCAGCTATCTTGTTGGTATGATAGGGGACGCATGCGTGATAAAAAATAGGACCTAACAATTTTCTTGAGCGTTACTACTGTGTTTTTATGTTTACTGAGGCTGTGTATTAGAATCAAGTTTATGACAACATCTGAATTTACAGTTGTTAGTTTCTGGTAAAATAATTATCAGAAACTTGTATCAATTTTAATATAGTATTTAAATTTATGTGCCCCTCAAAAGGTTTAATGACTCAAAAGCTTTTAATTTCCGCTTTGCCTTGACACCGAACTTCATTCTTGTTTCCTAAATGCGAATTTCATGCAGTAGTTTAATAAATGTCTTGTAAAAATGTTTATTTTAAAAAAGCATGTATTAAAATCTAATTTATTTTAAGCCAAAAAAATCAGATCCCCGAGTATATGTATAATTGGTTTCAAGTGTCACATTCAAATGGGTTTTTATTTTATAGACCATAAATTTTATTCAACCACCTGTTTCACAGCACTCACAGCATAAAAGCGAGAATTTTATACCCACAGCAATTCTTCGTATTACACATCTTTGTGGCCTTTAGCATTCCTACTAGACAGCCAGTAGCCACCCATACTTTGCTCCCTTTAAAAGAAAAGAAGACAAAAGATGCCACTTAGTACCTTGTTCTGTGCATACGCGAACGCTTATTTACATTTTACCACCCACATTAGGAAGGTAAATAGGGGAAAGCGGATGAAGATGAAATGTTATGGTTTGTCAGGTAGTGTAATCAGATTCAAGGGGTGGGTGGGGCATATGGACACAAAGAGTGTTTTTTAAGGAAATAAAAAGAATACTGAAGGTAAACTACTTATAGAGGGGGCATCAATACATAACCAGGTGAGCGTCAAACCTATTGAGGTAAAAAATACTCTTTTGCAAAGAAATTCGAAAAGCGTAGATCTGTCATGACCAAATCATCTAAAAATCTTTGATCAGAGGAATACTGTTCACAAAAGATAATTCGTAATAAAAAAAAAATCCCGTTTCTAAGGTATATATTTTTTACAATCATAGTGGTAGCAGGGCATATGCGCCACCTGGCTTCCCCTTGATTACGTTGCAGTATTTGACGATAAATATGACCCTTAATATCTTAATCTATTCCTAAATATGTTATTTCTTCCTATATTATTACGGTTAAAACATTCGGCCGGTACTATTAGCTTTCGACGCAATCTCACTTAATAATAAACTAAGAAAATAATTGTTAAAAGTAATCAGAGAAGCATTTTTGTGTAAATATCTGCTAGAAAACTTTTAATTAAAATGAAACTGAAGAAAACGTATATATGTATGGGCATTTGTACTTGAGAGAAAACGCCATTTTACAACATTGTGAAGAAAAGAGCGTGGGGAAGATGTTTATACAATGAAAATTTGGCGGGACTAACAATACCAATCAAAACAGGGAATAGAATTTGGCGGAAACAATTGTCTGTTTTCTTTAGTATTGTATTTGGCCGAATTTTTGTTGCTATAAATATTTTGCGCACGTTCTTTTGTTTAAAGTGTTGTAAAATGGTTTTTTCTCTTAATTACTAGTACAAACGCCAATATACTTGACCAACTTGGAAAATTGACAGAGCTCGACGAGTTTATACCAAAGTGACGTGCTTATATTCTCTAGGGAAGGAGATCTAGAGGGAGGTGTCAAAGTTTTAGCGTTAAGGGTATGAGAAATTATCTGTTAAATAATAATCCATTCTAGACCACTGAAATTGAAAGATCTCAATGTGCTGAGTCGAATGATACCATAATTAGGTTTATAGTTTGAATAGGTGTGCGTCTCGGACCAGTTTAGATATAAGCAAAATAAACTAATTCCAACTAATTCCCATATATTTAACATTGAAAATTTGCTCCCCCCAATAGCTCTACCCTTATTAGATCGTATATCGTAATTTTGATGTCTAGCTAAAATCGTCAAAATCTGTAGAATAGGGAGTCAAATGTCAAATATATATATATATATATATATATATATATTATATATATATATATATATATATATATATATATATTTATATATATATATATATATATATATATATATATATATATATACATATATATATATATATTATATATATATATATATATATATATATATATATATATATATATATATATATATATATATATATATATATATACATTCCGGGTTCCAATTCGTTCTTTTAACAATGAATTGTACGCAGATTGTAAGTGGAGGGAACGGGATTGTTCGTTCGAGCATCGGTGTTTATCGGCTGGGTGCCCGTATCAGTGGTAATTACAGGCTCCGGCAATATGCTGACTGTTGCCTTCTCGATGTTTTGGTTATTCCTTGGTTTGGCTAGTAGACCCTTTCATGTATTGGAGATTTCAGTGAATTATCCCGCTTATTTTGCTAACCATCCTAATCTATTTCCAAGGCTTCTCTGATTATTTTATAATGTGAAATAGAGGGTATCATGATGGTGCTAAAAAAGAGCTGAAGTTGTTTGTTTGTTTTTGATACTTATTTTATGTTCTTGGGTCCAGGTGAAGATTCTTCTGTTTGTTTGCCCTATGTACAGTTTGTGGCAGTCTCCGCATGGGATTCTGTAAATTCCATGGTTTTCCAGTTTTCTCTTGGATGTCTGCCAGAATGTTTTGTGGTTTGTATGTTGCGCCTATGTGGTGTTTTCTTAGGACTTTTCCTATCCCATCTGTAACTTCTTTCACAAACAGTAATAGAATTCTACTTTGGTTGAGATCCCATTTTTCTGTCCTTGTCTTTGGATGGCGTTGCCTTGCAAATGCTTGCAAATATATATATATATATATATATATATATATATATATATATATATATATATATATATATATATATAAATACATGTAGGATTGCCGAAAATCAAATATGTGCCATTTTGATCGACACTTTTGTACTTCTTTTGCTGAAAGGAAGTATTGTTTTTTTGAAAAACTCACACTCCGGCATTTTCGCATTTCTTAACGTTTCAGGGTGTCAAGAGCAGGAACAAACTAGTTCCTCTGTTTTATCGGTTTGTTTGTTTGTCTGTTGGCACGATAACTCCCGAACGAAATGAAATATCGATTTCCAATTTGGTACACATAATATAATTTGACATAGGAAACCTATAGGTCGTTGGAAATCCGGAATCAGGGTATACAATGTGTTATATATCATTTTTAAGGTTTTTGGATTCGAAGAATGTGATATTTTTTATTATTTTCCATTATTTATGGACAAACATATAAGTATTAGGGGAGAGGTTAGACAAGATACTTCGTAGATGTCATATTATATCCTCCTTATGGTTCTGGAAGTCGAATAATTTGAAAACTGTGTTAATTTTTCATTATTGTAAATTGTTTACAATTAAACATATAAGCCTAAATGATGTAGAGAAAGGTTAGAAGAGTTACTTAGTATATATCGTGTTATATGTTCTTATTAATATTTCTGCAGTCGAGGAAAGTCTTGTTATTTTTCATTATTTTCCATTTTCACAGAAACAGTATGTAGGTGCCGGTTGTAGGTATCGTTGAAGCCTGTCATTTGCTAAATTATTTTTTGTAACTATTATTTCACTATAATTTTTATATATGAATCTTAAGTATATGTATAACTTTTTTAACCATTTTCACTTAAAAAGCTAACGGATATACTTGTGACGAGACACCCGTTTTGAGATTATCTAGACAACGTTACTTTTTCTCTTTCTTGTTATTTTGACATGATAATTACCGAATGAGACGGTTCTAATCCGGTGGGGATAAGTACCATTGTCTCGTGATAAATGTCTCACCATAAGGCATCATTTCCTTCTTTAAATTGTCTAGTAGTAAGGCTTAGATTATTCATTAGTATGAGAAAGTCAAATTTAGTATTTAATTTTCAACATATATTTGCCAGAGAGGTACCGATTAAAAAAATTACCATTTTGTTTTAGTAAAAACATTACTGTTGAACTTTTGGGATTTTGGGCGAAAAACGGAATCAAGTGATTTTCACAAACCTCTTTTGAAGTTAACTTTACACCAAACAAATGGCCGTCTGACGGTGTAAGATTTGGATGGTACGGTAGATACATGAAAGCTTCCCAGCCAAGCTTTGTTACTTTTGGTCGAGTCATCAAATATATCTGGGATCTGTCGTAGGCATAGTGAAAGACAACTCGTTTTCTGTTAGTTAATTCTGGCCGCTTTCTCTCAATTGTTCGCTGCAATCTGGCTAATTGTTGGCAGTAAAGATCAACGTCAATCGTTTGGCTAGGTTGTAACACTTTATGATATATGATTCGCTTTTATCCCACCGAACCCACAGCATCACCTTGTTTGGTGTTTATTCTGGCTTTCTCGCCGTTTGCGCAGCTTCAACACTTCTTCGATCGATTTGTTTTGCAAATTTTTATTGTACATGATTTATTTTTCGTCTCATCTAATGAAACGTTTCAAAAATCGTTCGATTTCGTTTCGTTTCAATAATGCTTTGAAAATGGAAATTCCTTCAATTAAATTGTTCACAGTTAAATCATGTGGTACTCAGACACCGAGCTTCTTTTGTGTTTAATCTTTAAATGATTTAAAATGGTTTAGGGTGAATATTTAGTTCCCCTGGCGACGACATAACTGCTTACGTACCAATCTTGTTAACCTTTTTCAAAAAATGTCATCGAGTGTTTTGGAAATTAACTGGCCAGGGTTAGGTATATTCTTGATAATAAAATTTTTAGAACGAAACCGAGCGAATAGTATCTTGATCATCAATACAGATTTCTTGATGAGCCCGCGTAGCATCTTTTCCTCTATCATTGTAAAATATAGCGATCTTTTCAGAAATTTTACACATACCCAAGACGTTGTAACAACATTTTTTATTTCTGAAATGTCTTCTTTTGAACGCGCGTCACAACGACCAGATTCGACTAGTATTAACAGAAATAGACGATTTTAAATCATTAAGAGATAAAAAGGCTCGATACTTTCTACAAAATATATTATATATATATATATATATATATATATATATATATATATATATATATATATATAGTTTCTAAGTTTTTTTTTTTTTATAATTATCTCTATGTTTTCCCAAAAAACCAGAAAAAATCCCCCTCATACAATTGAAATTGTACAAATTTTATCGATTCCCAGCCCTTTTTCTCTTTTTTCCCAAAATAATATAGCTTAAAAATTATAGGTTACTCTTCAAAATTATATGTGTACCAAATTTGAAATCGATATCTTATTTGGTATCAGAATTAACGTGTAAACCGAAAGACCCTGACTCGTGAGGAAATGTAAAAATCCCGGAAGGTGATTCAGAAAGGGAAGTAGAAAAGCTTAGTCCTTATGGTTTAATTTTTTCTATAATGCTAACAACTAAATCTAAAAAACACACTGTTTCTATATTTATATTTTATTTCAAATTATCCGTCACTTAATATTATGTACAAAGATTAAAGCGTAGCTTCAATCCGAATTTACAATATCACCTGTCACATAATATCATTTATAAAGTTTAAAGCATGGCTCCAATATGAAAGATTAACAACCATTTAACATTACATTCCATAATTCATACATATAAAAGATTATTTTGTAGAAAATTGGTTTAGACTAGGTACTCAATAATGTTTTTTTTATTGTCCCACTCTATCATATAATAAGAGATGTTTATGTAAATATTACGGCACATTTGGTTATATCATACATATATTTATACGCCATGTAATTTATTGGTCCTTTAATGTTAATCAAACACAAATATATTATATATATATATATATATATATATATATATATATATATATATATATATATATGTATATATTTATGTATATATATATATATATATATATATATATATATATATATATATATATATATATATATATATATTTACAATTAATTTAGTTTGTTTAGTCGTGTAAAACAGAAGACACCACTCATGTACAATAACAATGTAGTATATAGAATGTCTTGCCTAGATTGTGAGGGTAGCTATATTGGACAGACATCGCAGTGGCTGAAGCAAAGACACACAGCACAAGAGTCTAATTTAAAAAATCTTGCGCTGCGGTAGATCACCACTTAAAAACGGGACATAGATTTGATTTCGAAAACGTTAAAATTTTAAAATATGAAAATAATTATAAGAAGCGCTTATTCCTCCAAATGTGTCATATTAGAAGAGGCAAAAGCGCCATTAATTATAAAATAGACACCAACAATCTAAGTAACATGTACTTTTTTTTTTATGGGTCCAGCACACGTGCTGCAGGGATGTCCCTAAAGCGCTCCAGGAGCGGCATGTGTGCGGAATCTTAGTGAGCTTCTGAATTTTTTCTTTGTTCTGTAAACTCAATAATAGCATATAGATAGTTTTCAGTAAAGGAGATCACAACATCCGACCATTGTACATACTCTGATAAAAGGATCTTCGAAATATAAAATCAGTGTCTAATTGAATAACGTAGAATTAAATATGTTATGTTAGTCTGTGTTATGGTTCTATTTTTTGACAAGAAATTTTTTATTCTAGTTGGTAAATTTACATTGTACGTTTTTTTTTTATGACTGCTGATTACTGTCTGGTTTTTTAGTGATAACTCCTGATGAAGCCAACAATTGTTGGCGAAATATAGATTTTCAAAACAGCAAAAGAATATAATTGATACATAGACCGCTTTCTCGATATTTCCTGTATTCATGTATATATAATACACGTGTATTTAATTAACATTAAAGGACCAATAAATTAAATGGCGTATAAATATATGTACGAGGCATGTTTTTTTTAAGTAAGTACCGTTTTGCGATTCCGCCGCCGCAGCGATACGGTCGGCGTTCCGCGCATGCGCGCTGGTAACCTACATCTCATGTCTACGCACTGACGCCATTACAGTCTGATTCTTCATTGTATACGTTGTTTACTGAGTGTTTAAGATGCCTCCGACAATCGTGAGTCCCGCCGATTGTGAAGTACGGGCTGTTATACGATTTCTTAGTGCTAAAGGCGTTAAACCGATCGATATTCATCGTGAGATCTGTGAAGTTTACGGACAAAACATTATGAGTGATGGAATGGTAAGGAAATGGGTGAGAGCATTTAAAGATGGCCGCACAAATGTGCATGATGAAGAACGGAGTGGGCGTCCTTCCGTCGTTAATGAAGATTTGGTGCAGAAAGTGGACGAAAAGGTGAGAGAAAACAGACGCTTTACAATTTCATCATTGTGCGACTGCTTTCCTCAATATTCTCGTAGTGTTTTGTATCGCATTGTGACCGAGAACTTGAATTACCGGAAATTGTGTTCACGTTGGGTTCCAAAAATGTTGACGGATTTGCACAAAACCCAACGTTTAGGCAGTGCATTGACTTTCCTTGAGCGGTACCACAATGAAGGTGAACATTTTTTAGACCAAATTGTTACTGGTGACGAAACATGGGTGGCCTACGTCACACCAGAATCGAAACAACAATCTATGGAATGGCGACATTCATCATCACCCAAAAAAGTGAAGTTTAAGCAAACAATTTCTGCCCGCAAAATCATGTGCACAGTTTTTTGGGACAGAAAAGGAGTATTGCTAGTGGAGTTTCTGCCTCGTAATGAGACAATCAATGCAGCGTCTTATTGTGAGACATTGAACAATCTGCGTCGTGCAATCCAGAACAAAAGACGTGGCAAGTTGAGTAAGGGTATCGTTTTGCTGCATGACAATGCCCGTCCACATGTGGCTAATCGGACCAAAGATCTCATCAAATCTTTTTAAATGGGAAACTCTAGATCATCCTCCATACAGCCCTGATCTGGCGCCCAGCGACTACCATTTGTTCCTGCACTTGAAGAAGCACCTGGGTGGTCAGCGTCTTCAAGACGATAACGAAGTCAAAACATTTGTGATACAGTGGTTAACAAGTCAGGCGGCAGAATTTTATGAGGAGGGTATTCAAAAACTGGTGCCACGTTATGACAAGTGCCTCAATATTCACGGAAATTATGTAGAAAAGTAGATTAAGGTACAGGCTTTCATGTAAAAATAAAATTATAGCGATATCTTTGCACGTCTCTTTTTAATTCCAAAACGGTACTTACTTAAAAAAACATGCCTCGTATTATAATGTCTCCTACTCTCTTTCTCATTTACATTAACGATCTGCTGAAAAAGGCCGGGAATCCAATCTACAGCTTTGCAGATGACAGTACGCTTATCTCTTCATTCACTTTGAACCCTCGGACATCGGCTACTCAGGCGAATATCCGCAGACAGCAGGAGGTCGTTCAACATAACAAAGACCTGGAAGAAATCATATCTTGGGGTGAGAATAACCAAGTGGAATTTAACGCTACAAAAGCCAAGGCGGCAGTTTTTTCTAAAAAGTTAACGTTGCTGAACGCGACATGGTCATGTCGGGGCACTCCATTCCCTAGCATCGTCACTCAATTTGTTGGGCGTTAATTTGAGAGCAAATATATCCTGACATGAACATGTTGCAGACATAGCAAGGAGAGTTTGTCAAAGTTGGAAATATTATTTCGAACCAGAAAGCTTTACACTCCACAACAACTGTTAATTCTTTATAAAGCTCAAATTCGACTACTATGGAATACTGCTCCCATCTTTGGGGCTCCCCTCCCAAACACACACTGCATTTGTTGGATTCTGTCCAGAGAAGAGCTGTTCGTGTGATTGGAGACCCGGAACTGACCGGCGGCCTTGATTCGCTGGAACATCGAAGAACGGTTGGCGACTTGAGTCTGTTCTACAAGTATTTTCATGGAAAGTGTTCGAAGGATGTAGCTCGCTTAATTCCTCCCAGAGCGGTGCATGTTAGAAATACATGCTAATACTTCACATCCGTATGAGGTTCAGCTTGTTATTCCGCGTACAACGCTTTTCAAGCAAACTTTTATATGGAGAACATCATCCCTTTGGAATAATCTGAACAGTGCTGTGTTTCCCACCGAGTTCAATTTACAGCAATTCAAAAACAACGCTTTTTCCACTCACATGCCGCTCCTGGAGCGCTTTTCGGATATTTATACATATTTATATATATATATATATATATATATATATATATATATATATATATATATATATATATAAATAAATATATATTCACTAAAACACTTTATGCCAAATCGATCATGCATTTAAAATTTCAATAAGTGCGGTAAAGACAAATATAAAACAATAATAAGTTGCAACCCTGTCTCAAGCAAAATTTACCTTAGCCCGCTGTCGTGAAACACCGCTAAGAAAACGGAATGTTTTAGTAGAAGCTGTCTTATATGCTTACCGGTGTTGCCACTTATATTTAGTAATTTTAATAGCTTGTACATTTTTATATAAAACCAATTAATTATTTAGCTTTTACTTATAAATACGAGTATAATATTATATACTTTCGTTTTTATCAGCTAAAATGATAACGAGAAAGCCACTGAACCAAGATTTTTTTAATTTTGGATGTCTGACAGCCAATTTAGTGCAAAAAGGTGAATTTGATTTAATTTATTGAGTTGATTTTTAAAATTGGTCCAAAGAGTGTTAAAGAATTTGAGTGTCAATCATGTTTTTACTTAAATAAATATGGTTCGGATTATTAGGTTTAATAAAGCAACAGTGTGTAGAAACTAGGAGAAAAATAGGTCTTGGGTCAGAAATTTTTCTCTTTTCTAGAAATTTTTTAAATATTAGAATAGCAGCTAAAATAAAAATTCGAATCAACCGCTTAATTATAATAAAATATCCAAAAAATCAAAGGAATACAATTAATGACAATTACTTATTCTGAATGAACAGTACATTTATACGTAATAGAAATTATAAGTATTTACCACATAAATTTAAGTTTAACTTGAAGGAAAGATGTCCGTCTGTCTGTCACACCCGATTTTCTCCGAAACTATTAGACATAGAAAGTTGAAAACTCGCACTAATATAGGAATTGATGGCCTTATCAGAGTCGTGTAGTTTTGAAAGTTAAATTTTGACTTAAGGGGTTAGTTTTCAGGGGTGAAATCGGAAGTGAAAAAAAATCGAGTAGAGGGTCAAATGAAAACTTGTAAAAGCACGAGTTACGCTCACTTTCCTTTGTATTATTTTTTAAAAATTGCGAAAAATCGCTGCACCCCTTTCTCGAAAAGTACTGATCAAGAAATTTTAAAAAAATTCTGGAATAATTTTCACAGAGCATAAATTGAATAAAAATTATCACGAGTACATTACCTTTATAATTTATTTGGTATATAAAAAAAATTCAAGGTCATCAATTTTCAGTAAAGATCGGAAAAGAACAAGTAAAACACGATATCGTAACTCTCCTAATCTTCCCTTTGCACCCCGTTGAAACCTTATATGTTTACAATAAATAATTGTGCCTATGTTTTTCGTCAAAAACCAGAAAAAATACCCTTCATGCAATTGAAATTGTACAAATTTTATCGACTCCCAGCCCTTCTACTCTTTTTCCCCAAAACAATATTTTATAGGTTACCCTTCAAAATTATATGTGTACCAAATTTGAAATCGATTTCTTATTTCGTATCAGAATTAACGTGTAAACCGATAGATAGGTGGACAGGCCGAGGGAAATTAGAAAGTATATTATTTGTGATTTAAAGACCCTGAATCGTGAGGAAATGTAAAATCTTGGAAAGTGAATTTGTAAGTGAAGTAGAAAAACTTAGTCCTTACATTTTAATTTTTTGTATTATGGTAACAACTAAATCTAAAAATAAAACACACTGTTTTTATATTTATATTTTATTTGCAATTATCCACCACCACTTAATATTACGTACAAAGATTAAAGCATAGCTTCAATCCGAAAGATTAACATTTACAATATTACCCATCAGATAATACCATTTACAAAGTTTAAAGCATAGCGCCAATACTATTTAACATTTACAAAAACACAATTTATACATATAAAAGATTATTTTGTAGAAAAGTGGTTTAGACTATTATGCATATGTAAATTACTACAAAAATACGTATTTACATCAAATGATTAAAATGCAGAGATTACGTATGGACCTAATGCATATTAAATTACTTTTTACCAGCCTAAGTGTTATAGCTGATCAAGTATAATTTTTTTTACTAATTCCCTTTGATAATGTAAACAAAGGTTATAGTCCTCATCGTCTACAGGTTCAAAATTTAAAATTTTTAATGATATGTATTTTTGAGAATATTGGTTTAAAGCATGAATAAATTTGTTGTATTTTTCATAGTACGTGTCACAATATCCTTTACTGAGGTAGCTACGTCGAAATTCTTCAATTATGCTGTTCTGGTACAACGGATGAAACAGAAAATTGGTATATTTTGAAATATCCTGACTTGTTGGCATAGAAGTAGGCCCGGGAAGTGGATGCTCTGGGGACAAGGTTGATCTTGTCGACACTGTTTCCAGAGAGTTCCTAATGAAAGCACCACGTTTCTTTACATATCGTTGCCTCTTCAATAAATCGTTCATAACTTTTTGTTTATAGTCGTTATTCATTAAAGGTCTTTCGTAGTTCTGCGGCCTACTGTGGTTGTGCACAAATTTTTCAAATTTTACATTATTTTCAAAATTGGTCACAATGTTTGCTTTACAGTTGTTTTCACAGCATCGCCACAGGATCTCGTCAGAATTTTTTCGAATATAAAACATTCTGTAGAGATAACCTTTTACCATAACTAAAGGCTTTCCTTTTTTTGATAATAGGGTTTCCATTTCCAATGTGAATCAAAATACTTTGGAATTGACGATATTAGAATTTGTACCACTTTGCCAAATAATAAATTACAGAAATTTTAACTGAATATCACAAACTTACTTTTCTTAATATATTGAAGATCTTGAAAAGAGGAGAGCAATTTACAAACTGAGAAAAAATTGCCAACTGATTGTAGTTTTGTTCATTGAGCAAAAAGGGGGGAGGGGCTTCTATTAAGACTTGTAATTAAAATATGGCCTACCTGATTGCGTTAAATAACCCTAAGATAAGATAAATAATATTCAGGTAAGTGGATTAACCCCTTTAGATAATGCTGAGCTGAAATTTATTACATATGCAAATATTCCCTTAATTTTAATCTCATGTAAAGTGGTTTTTAATCACAAAAAGAAATCTTAACAGAAATATTTGGGACCTATTCCGTTAATTCGAGGTACTCAATAATGTTTCTTTATTGCCCCACTCTACAATATAATAAGATCTGTTTATGCAAATATTACGGTACATTTGGCCATTTTTTTTAATGGATCTAGTACACGTGTTACAGGGAAGTCCCTAAAGCGTTAAAGGAGCGGCATGTGAGCGGAAAAGCGACTCACCTTGTTCTTGAATCGCTGTAAATTGTACTCGGTGGGAAAGACAGCCCTGGGCAAATTATTCCAAAGGGATGATGTTTTCCACATAAAAGACTGCTTGAATAGTGTTGTACGCGGAATAACAAGCTGAACCTCATACGGATGTGAAGAATTAGCGCGACGTGTATTTCTAACATGCACCGCTCTGGGAGAAATTAAGTGGGCTACATCCTTAGAACACTATTATAGCAAATATGCTGGAAAATATTTGTTTTTTTTAATACACTGGAAAAAACTTTAGATGAATGTTAAAGTTTTTACTTAAAGTATTTTCTAAATTTTTGAAGCGTTTAATCAAAATTTTCAAACATTTACTTAATTTTTCAAGTATTAATTTACTTGATTTTTTTGAATTTATACTAGAATTTAAAAGTATTTTATTTGAAATTTCTAGTAAACGCCTCAAAAATCTAGCAAATACTTAATTTTACTGCAGTCACTGAAAATTTAAATAGACGATCGATTTGGCGGGAAGGAGTAATAATATATATATATATATATATATATATATATATATATATATATATATATATATATATATATATATATATATATATATATATATATATATATATATATATATATATATATATATATATATATATATACGTATATATTTTTAGTGTTCCGTATGGAACACTTATAAGATGACTTCGGTGTCTGTATGTCCGCCTGTCTGTCAGTCACACCCGATTTTCTCTAAGGCTATTTGTATTATTTAAAAAAAATCGCGAAAAATCGCTGTCCTTATCTCGAAAAGTACTTATCAAAAAATTTTGAAAAAATTCTGGAATATTCTCCACGGGGTGTAGATTGAATAAAAATTATCACGAGTGCATTACCTTTAATAATTTATCTGGTATATAAAAAAAGAGAAATTTCAAGGTCATCAATTTTCAGTAAAGATTGGAAACACACTTTGTTGAAAACTCATTTGGGGTGTGTTTTGTGAAGTCAATGATCATTTTATACTTCCGTTACAACATTTTTTATTTTAAAACCAATCAACATACGGAACACTAATTGCACAAGTTCAATTTGCACTTGACCGGTTATTTTTTTTTATGGGTCTAGCACACGTGCTGCAGGGAAGTCCCTAAAGCGCTACAAGAGCGACACGTGTGCGGAGCAAGCGATTCACGTTGTTCTTGAATCGCTGTAAATTGTACTCGATGGGAAACACAGTTCTGGGCAAATTATTCCAAAGGGATGATGTACTCCATATAAAAGACTGCTTGAAAAGCGCTGTACGAGGAGTAACAAGCTGAACCTCATACGGATGTGAAGTATTAGCGCGACGTGTACTTCTAACATGTACCACTCTGGGAGGAATTAAGCGGGCCACATCATTCGAACACTTTCCATGAAAATACTTGTAGAATAGGCTCAAGTCGCCAACCGTTCGCCGATGTTCCAGAGAATCAAGGCCGCCGGTCAGTTCCGGCTCTCCAATCAGACGAACAGCTCTTCTCTGAATAGAATCCAACAAATACAGTGTATGTTTGGGAGTGGAGCCTCAAACATGGGAGCAGTTTTCCATAGTTGGTCGAATTTAAGCTTTGTAAAGAATTAACATTTGTTGTGGAGTGTAAAGCTTTCTGGATCGAAATAATATTCCCAACTTTTGAGAAGCTCTCCTTGCTATGCCTGCAATATGTTCATGCCAGGACATATTTGCTTCCATATTAACGCCCAACAAATTGAGTGACGATGTTAGAGGAATGGAATGCCCCGACATAACTGTGTCGGGCTCAGCAACGTTAACTTTTTTAGAAAAAATTGCCGCCTGGGTTTTTGTAGCGTTAAATTCCACTTGGTTACTGTCACCTCAAGATAGAATTTCTTCCAGGTCTTTGTTAATTGAATGACTTCCTGCTGTCTGCGGATATTCATCAAAGTGAATCAAGAGGTAAGCGTACTGTTATCTGCAAAGCTGTAGATTGGATTCTCGGTCTTTTCCAGCAGATCGTTAATGTAAATCAGAAAGAGAGTAGGAGATAGTGTGGAGCCCTGAGGCACACCGGCGTTGATAGTGAAGGTGTTAGAAAGAAATCCGTCGACTGCCACTCGTAAAGAACTTTTTCTGAGGAAACATGACAGCCACAAACACATATTTTCAGACATACCATAAGAGCGTAGCTTAGCCAACAGCCCATCGTGCTGAACACGCTCGAATGCCTTGGATAGGTCAACAGCAACCGCTCGAGATTTTCCAAAGTGTTCAGTTGCGTTGTTCCAAATGTGTGTTACATAAGTCAGAATCAAGATATTTTAGAAGATGCTGATTGATAGCCTTTTCCATGACTTTCGATTTTATTGAAAGCAGTGCGATTGGTCGGTAGTTATTTGGCAAGCTCTTCTTGCCTTTGTTAGGTATCGGCTGAAGTGTGGCACATTTCCAGCAGGAAGGAAATATTCCCTTTCTGTAGGATAGGTTGAAAAGTCTACAGAAAACTGGTGTTAGTTCCCTCGCACAGTTTTTGAGTACTATGGCAGGTATTCCGTCAGCGCCAGAAGCTTTTTTAGTGTCTAGCTTCATTAAAATGCGCTTTATGATACGCTGTCTGAAGACAATATCGGGCATCCTTGACTGCACTATGGGAATAGTAGGTAGTGTTTTTCCTTGGAAATCGACAGTAGAATGGGAAGCAAAGAGTTCATCCAACAAGTTCGCTTTCTCACCAGGTGTCGTTGCAATAGAATTATCTGGCCGTGTGAGTGGTGGTATGGTGGATTTGGTGAAATTTTGACGACTGACCAAAAGGACCTGGAATTGTTGGGACAAGCGAGAAGTTTGTTTTTAATTTCTTGATTTTGTGCCTCTTTGGTTTCGTCGATAATTTCTTTGCATCTGTTTCTGGCATGAACAAAAGTGTTACTGTTTATGGTGTTAGGATGTTCACGCCATTGTCGGTAGGCAAGATGTTTAGAAGCAATAGCTTCTTTGCATTTTCGGTCAAACCAAGGCTTGCCGTTGGAAGGGCATTTCTTCGGAAAAGGGATGTAAGCCTCCATACCTCTGTTTAATATTCAAAAAAAAGTCACAGAGCAATAAGACAAAATAAAATCTACATCGATAAGAACGCTACTATGACTTGTCAGTAGTAAATAAAATATGTGAGAGTCAAGGTAGGTCCCATGTGATTTTAATTTTTAAAGATAGAACTGAGAATTTATGTAAAAAGTGTATGGTTGTGTGATTTAAATAATTTGTGTTGTACTAGTGTACCTAATTGTAATTTATTTTTATATTTTGTGAAATAAGAAATAAAGAAAAAAAAAAAAAATATATATATATATATATATATATATATATATGTATATATGTATATATATATATATATATATATATTATATATATATATTTTATATATATATATATATATATATATATATATATATATATATATATATATATATATATATATATATATATATATATATATATACATACATACATACATATATATATATATATATATATATATATATATATATATATATATATATATAATATATATATATATATATATATATATACATATACATACCTCCCTTTCAATCTAACATTTTATTGACTACTTCGTGTATATAAATATAAAGAATATTCTTTATTTTATCTGCAGTATTATACTGAAATAGTGTGTATTATAAAGTTCAGTGTTTTAAAATATCCGAAGCCCTTTCCATCAGAAGCCGCAAATGTTTTCCCGTTGAGGCAATAGTGATAGTTAAAAGTGTTCATTTAAAGTTAGTGTTAGTACTTTTCATTGATGGTGACATCAGCTTTAACAAGCATCCCTGAAAGTACAGTTTGGAAAACTGTAAATAATTCGATAGCGCCTAAAAAACACGAAAAGACAAAGATGTGTCGAAATGTATTGATTTCTGTCAAGAAGACTTAATCCGTGGCAAAATTTATGAAATGTATGCAAAACGAAAAGTTCCTACGTTATTGTCACTTTCACGGAGGCTGTCCGAGGATAGTTGTAACATAAAATGGTCCATTACAATTTTATGGCGTATTCTATGTCGTTTGGGTTTTTATTTTCAAAAAAATAGACAAAAGGCAAGTTATAATGGAATCACGGCACTTACAGCAACTCAGAATGAAATATCTTGAAAAAATAAATACAGCTAGATCGGAAAATCGAACGATAATCTGCCTAGATGTGACTTGGTATGACTCTCACGACACACTCAGTAAAGGATGAATTGATGAATCCAAAAATGCCACACCAAAGCTCCATCAAAGAAAGGTAAAAAATAACTATTTTACATGCGGGGTCAGAAGAAGGCTGGATATCAGAATGTCTGTTTCTAGCAGCCAAGAATATTTCAGATTCCAGCTTGGATTACCAATGTGATACAACCGCTGAAGTTTTTGAAGATTGGCTTCAGAACAAATTAATGCCGAATATATTACCGAATAGCTGTATTGTGATATATAATGCATTCTATCATAGTTGCCAAATAAATAAGGTACCAAGTTCCACCAGTAGAAAAAAGGGAAATCCATGAAAGTTATACAGTTAAACAATTGTAAGACGTTTTAAAGAATTACAATTTTTCAAAGAAATATGTTTTTGATAAAATTGTAAAGGAAGCAGGACACGAAATAATTCGGTTTCCACCATATTATTATATCTTTAATGCGATCGAGTTGATATGGCATAAAATAAAGTCTAATATACGTACTCATAATAATACACCCACTTTAAACAGTAGTGTGATTGAGTTGATAAAGACAGAAGTCAAAAATGTAACTGTTGAAAACTGGAGAAACTGTATTCAACACGTTAACAAAATTGAAAACTCATATAGATGTATGTACGTAAATATAAATAGTTTAGTACTTGTAAAAAAACTTATTATTGATTTGCAAGATAGTAGCGATAGCGAAATTGAACTTGATATTAATTAATAACTAAAATTGTAACAAATGTACGCGAGTACACTGTACACTGTTTTAATACATTTGTGTAATTACTGTATTGTTTATTATTCAGTACATAAAACATTAAAATTATGTCTTATAACAATAAAATTTTAAACTTAACTAATATACAACCAGGTATAGTGCGGCCCTTCACGATGCGTTGTCATTAAACAGTCATAAATTAATCACTTTCGAATTTTGAATGGGTATAGGTAGCTAAATCACTTTCTTAGATCTTGAAAAATACTATACCTGTATTTAGTGGAGTAAATCTAAAGGATTCCTGTTAAGGTATTCTTTTATTATTACTTTACATGAGATTAAAATTAAATGCCAAGAACCAAATTAGCCAAAGTTTAGGTTCTTCGTGAATAGTGGCCCATTTAATAAATCTCAGTTTATCATTGTCTGAAAGGGTTATCCCACTTACCTGCATATTATTTATTTTATCCGAGGATTATTTGACGTAAACAGGTAGGCCATATTTTAATTACGCCTCTTAATTGAACCTCCTCTTCCCTTTTTGCTCAGTGAACAAAACTCTAATCAATTTGCAGTTTTCATCAGTTTGAAAATTGCTCTTCTATTTTCAAGATCTTTAAGATATTGTGAAAAGTGAGTTTGTGATATTCAGTTAAATTTGCTGTAATTTATAATTTGTCGAACGGGTGGTGCAAAATCTAGTATTGTCAGGTCCAAAAACATATTTCTTCTTCTACACTATTGAAAATGAAAACCCTACTATCAAAAAGAGGAAAGCCTTTGCTTGTGGTAAAAGGTTATACGTACAGAATGTTTTATATTAGAAAAATTTCCGGCGAGATCCTTTGGAGATGTTGTGAAAGCCACTGTAAAGCAAACATTGTAACTAATTTTAATAATAGTTTAAAATTTGAAAAATATGAGCATAACCACGCTAGGCCGCAGCACTACGAAAGACCTTTGATGAGTGAAAAGCATAAACAAAAAGTTATGAACAATTTATTGAAGAGGCAACGTTATGTAAAGGAACGGAGTGCTGTCATTAGAAATTCTCTGGAAACAGTTTCAACAAGATCAACAACGTCCCCCGACTATTCACTTCCTGGGCCTATTTCGGTACCAACAGGCCAAGATATTTCAAAAGCTAACAATTTTACGTTTCATCCTTTGTACCAGAATAGTATGGTTGATGAATTTCGACGGAGATACCTTAGCAATGGATATTGTGAAGCATACTACGAAACATATAACAAATTTATGCATGCTTTAAGTCAATATTTTGAAAAATATATTTCATCTAAAATTTTAAATTTGGAACCTGTAGATACCGAGGACTATCAGCTCTGTTTACATTATCAAAGAGAGATAGTAAAAAAGTTTTCTTTTAATGTACAATAATTTATATCTGATCAGCTATAACACCTTAACTGGTAAAAAGTAATTTAAATATGCATTAGGTCCATACATAATCTCTGTATTTTAATCATTTTATGTAAATAGGCATTTTTGTAGTAATTTACATATGCATAATAGTCTAAACGACTTTTCTACAAAATAATCTTATATATATATATGAATTGTTTAATTGTAAATGTGAAATGGTTGTGAATCATTTGTATTGGAGCTATGCTTGAACCTTTGTCAATAAAATTATGTGATGGGCAATATTAAATAAATTATAAATAAAAAGCAGTGTTTTATTTTTAGATTTTAACTATTATCATCAAGGAAACGATAATAAGGAGAGTAATGTTGTTTTCATTCCCCCACTAGATCACTTTCCGAGATTTTTACATTTCTACACGATTCAGAGCCTTTAAATCACGGAAATCATACTTTTCAATTTCCATGAGCCTGTCTAACTATCTGTCGGCTGACACATTAACTCCGATACCAAATAAAATATCAATTTCAAATTTTATACACATATGTTATTTCAAGAAGGACGGTAACACACAGTTTTTGATCGATTTCGTTTAAGAGGAAGAGGGTGAAAGGGTGGGAGTCGATAAATTATTTTATTAGAGGTTTTGTTTTCATATCTCTGAACATTTTCTTCTGCATAGCATAGCAGCTATATATGTGGTTTTTAATAATATAATAAATTTTCCTGTTCTGTAAATATTTATAGTAAATATATGTAGGAGCTCAAGGGTCGAAATTAGTGGAGTCACTTCGTATATATCTTATTATACGTTCTTTTCGGGATTTTTAGAGTCAAAGAATATAAAAGACAGGAAGGTATTGTGTTTCACACATTACGTTTCGAGATTTTCGTTTTTTAAAACGTTTTAGGGTTCCTAAATCATGAAAAACATATTCACTAATTTCCGTCTGTCTGTCCGTCTGTTGGCACGACAACTCTCGATCGAAATATGATATTAATTTTAAATTTAGTACATAGATAACATCTAAGGAGGGGATGAAGCTTATAGTTTTTGAGGTGGGGGTCGATAAATTTTTTATGATTTTAATAGTAATATAATAAGTTTGGCTGGTTTTTTGTTGGAATAATAAACAAATTATGTGCATAAATATATATATATATATATATATATATATATATATATATATATATATATATAATATATATATATATATATATATATATATATATATATATATATATATATATATATATATATATATAGTAAAACATGTAAGGGACAAAAGGGATGGGGGAGATTAGAGAGGAGAGGTTGCTTCATATACCTTATATCGTATTTTCAGGGTTTTTCAAGTCAAGGAATCTAAAAATTAGATTATTTTTTTATTGTTTTCAATTATAATTTCAATAATATTTTAAGATATTGCAGAATTTTTGATCGACACATTGGACAAATTTTAATCTAATATTTAATACCATAAAGTTCCTATCATTTGAAAGTGTTGTAATACTTGGATTAAATGATTTTTTAGTGTAAAAAAGTCAAAGTTAGTATTTATTTCCAAATTATATTACGTGGTCGTAAGGGTTATTGGGTAAATCTCTATCGAGTATTAACTAAACTAGTAATAATTTATATGAAAGGTATTAAAAAAAACCATAGTCACTCATTTCAGTCTATCTATTGATAGTAACTCTAGAACGAAATGAGATATCACTTTCAAACTTGGTAAACACGAGTATATATGCGTGGTTTTTAATAGTAATATAATAATTTTTCCTGTATTTTGTGTGGACAATAAACAAATTTTTGGATAAACATTTACAGTAAAATGTATAGGGGGTGATATTTTTATTTATTCTTATCTCATCAATTTAGTAGAAATAGTCCTGTATATTATTTTATGTTTGAGTCCTACTAAAAATTCTTGATATTATTTGTCTAACATACCATATTTCTAAATTGAACTATTTTGGAATTATTGATATTTAAAATTAAGGAAATCAAATTAATTTTTTTTTAAGCTGGCTTGTGTCAAACATTTACTGTCTACTGTCAGGTAATGACTTAACGCGTCAAAAATGATTTATTGACGAAAACGTTTATTGCTGCATTTTAGATAGGCAGAAGAGGTTCTGTAGAATGGCCTGCAAGGAGTACCGACCTTACGCCACTCGATTTTTTTTTATGGAGCCATTTGAAAACCAATGTTTACCGAAATCGACCTGAAACTGTAGAAGATTTACAACAAAGAATTCAATATGAAATAGCACAGATCACTCCGGATTCTCTGCAAAACTCCATTCAGGCTGTTAATGGTAGACATTTTGAGCAATTGTTACCTTAAAAATAAACCTAGAGTATTTATTAACACTTTTTTGTCTTTTTTTATTTTAAATTCCAATGTCAATAATTCCAAAACAGTTCAATTTAGACATATGGTATATTAGACATATATGCAATAATATCTAGAATTTTTAGTAGGACTCAAAAATAAAATAATATACAGGGCTTGCCATTAAAAAAAACTCAAGTTGGCGTAACTGGCAGTTCAAAACATTTTATTGTCAAGGTCAGCATGTGCGCCGTATAACACTCTATAAAATTCATTTAAAGATATTTTTAATAGACTGATTAATAAATGCTATGGAAACATTATTCCATACATATGGGGCACCCTGTATATACTTATTACAGTACTACAAATTTTTAATTTTAGTCTTGCTCCGGGATCGCACAGGGTGATACCGATGGTATTTATTCATCAGAAAACTAATCCGTTTACTGAATTACTTTATTACATACGTCCGGTTAGACTCTAATCTTAAAAGAAACATATTTAAAGCCTAGAATCTAACCAGACGTAATAGAATAATTTATCGCGTGTCTTTCTGTGTTGTATGCAAACTGAAACACCAAAAAATATTGGTTAAGTTAATTGGACACTTCCCTCTCAAGATTTAGTTCTAAAATAAGTACTAAACTTGACTTTTTTACGCTACAAAACAACTTAATCCAATACAAAATACAACATATTTTAAATGATTAGTGCTTTATAAAAGATATTATTCACAAAAAAAGGTTGAGAGTTTCAGAATTATTTACAACTGAAGTCGTAAATTTACCTTTACATATCATTTCTGTTAAAATGGAAAATATTAAAAAATAACACCATTTTTAGATTCCTCGATCCAAAAATCCCTAAAAAGGAATAACATTAACACCTTGTATATTTGACCGATTGACAATAACAAAAAAATAACATAATTTGCAGATTCTTGTACTTAATCCAAAAAAAGACGTATTGTACTATATATACGAAATAATGCTTCTAAGACCCTATCCAGCCTTCTTAATCCCTCATGTGTTTCGCCAGTTAAAAATATTCTGAACTAATGGATACTTCAAGAATCCTGAAAAGGACTTCCATTATTAAAAATATTTTCCAGTTCTTCACTTCAAGATCCCTGAAAAATAATATAATTTTCATAGTTCTCGATCCCAAGAAACCTGAAACACGATACATTTTGAGAGCAAATAATTGAAAACCATGAAAACAGAATTTTCTACTTCAAGAACTCTGATAGGGACGTATAATTCGATATATTTGAATCCACCGCCATATTACCCCTCATCCCTTTACTCCATTATATGTTTGTTAAAATTTGTTGATGACATACCATAAAAAAAACAAGAAAAATTTAGATACTATAATGATTCAGAAAAATAACAAAATTTTTCGATCCCCACCTTTTTAATTCCCTTCTTTTATAGCTGTATAACTCAAAATCTGTAGGTTCCATCCCAACGTCAAACATATGTATTCCAAATTTGAAATCGACATTTGATTTTGTTCGTGTCCGACACACTGACAGAACGCAGAGCGACGGAAATGAGTCAGTTTTTCGTGATCTTTTCGTGGCCATGAAACGAGAAAAAAAAGGAAAAATCCCAGTGTGATTTTTTCATGAATATAATACTTCTCGTCAGCAAGAGAAGTAATAAAAAAACAATTAATAATTTCAGTACTGTATGGTTATGTAGTATTGTTATTTTAGCTTCTTCACATACGGTCAGTTGTGGACGTGAACTCAGAGTTTGCTCCTAACGTAAGAGGCTGAATCATTAAAACCCAATCATCTAACGTGCCCTTCAAATTGGTTGATCGTACCGATTACTTATTAGTCAAATGTGCATGGTGGTTAGACTTCAAGAATTTTAAAGATTTCTTTGTCATATCTATAATATATATATATATATATATATATATATATATATATATATATATATATATATATATATATAATGCAACGTCTCTCTGTCTGTCTGTCTGCCTGTCTGTCCTTTAGTGCGTTTATCACTGGAAAACCGCTTATCCGATTTACTTACTTCTTTTTTTTAAAACATACATATGTTCTCTGGCCAGGTTATAGGCTATATTTTATTACGATAGGTAGCATAAGGAATGAGCAGTAACAATAATAGTGAATGAAGTCGGAAAAAAGTTTGCCACTAGCGCATTCCCATGCAAAACACAGTCTAAACCATCAAATATAGAACAATATTATGTAGCAGAGAATATCTACAATCTATAATCTATAATATATATAAAATGCAATGTCTCTCTATCTGTCTGTCTGTCCATTAGTGCGTTTATCAGGCGAGAACCACTTATCCGATTTACGTGTCTTTTTTTAAATTCATAAATATATTCTTTGGCCAGGTTATATAATAATAATAATAAATAATAATCTATACCTACAATAAATATATATATATATATATATATATATATATATATATATATATATATATATATATATATATATATATATAAAATTCAACGTCTCTCTGTCTGTCTGTCTGTCCGTTAGTGCGCTTATCCCTCGAGAACCACTTATCCGATTTACGTGATTTTTTAAATTCATACATATGTTCTCTGACCAGGTTATAGATATATATTTTATTACATCTATAATATATATAAAATGCAACGTATCTCTGTGTGTCCGTTAGTGCGCTTATCACTCGAGAACCAATTATCCGATTTACGTGTTTTTTTTTTAATTCATACATTTGTTCTCTGGCCAGGTTATCTATAATCTTCTATCTATAATATATATAAAATGCAACGTCTCTCTGCCTGTCTGTCTGCCTGTCACATAAAGAATAAGCAGTGACGATAATAGTGAATCAAGTCGGAAAAAGGTTACCGTTAGCGCGTTGCAATACACTGCCTTAACCTTTAAATATGAAACAATATCATGGTGCAAAGAATATAATATATATAAAATGCAACGTCTCTCTATCTGTCTGTCTGTCCGTCCGTTAGTGCGTTTATCACTTGAGAACCGTTTATCCGATTTACGTGTTTTTATAAATTTATACATATGTTTTATATAATTCGATATAAGCCTAGATAATGGGAGATAAGGTGAGATAATGGGAGATAAGTATACATAATGGGAGATAAGGAGAACTAATGGGAGATAAGCAGATATAAGATAATCGGAGTTATGATAAGATAATGGGAGATAAGGAGAAATAATGGGAGATAAGGAGAAATATTGCGAGATAAGTCGAGATAAACCTAGATAATGGGAGATAAGGTAAGATAATGGGAGATAAGGTAAGATAATGGGAGATAAGGTAAGATAATGGGAGATAAGTAGAAATAATGGGAGATGAGCAGAGATTAGCCTAGATAATGGAAATTATGTAGAGATAATAATATATATAGAATGCAACGTCTCTCTGTCTGTCTGTCTGTCCGTTAGTGCGCTTATCACTTGAGAACCGCTTTTCCGATTTACGTGTTGTTATAAATTTATATGTTACATATGTTTTATATAATTTGATATAAGCCTAGATAATGGGAGATAAGGTGAGATAATAGGAGATAAGTATAAATAATGGGAGATAAGGAGAACTAATAGGAGATAAGCAGAGATAAGATATTGGGAGTTATGGTGAGATAATGGGAGATAAGGAGAAATAGTGGGAGATAAGTAGAAATATTGCGAGATAAGTCGAGATAAACCTAGATAATGGGAGATAAGGAGAAATAATGGGAGATAAGGAGAAATAACTGGAGATAAGGATAAATAATGGGAGATGAGCAGAAATAAGCCTACATAATGGAAATTATGTAGAGATAATGGGAGATAAGAAGAAATAATGGAAGAGAAGGGGAAATAATGGCAGATATTTTTTTACGTTAGGTAACATAAGGAATAAGCAGTGACGATATTAGTGAATCAAGTCCACGCGAGCGGAGCCGCGGGCACGGCTAGTTATATTATAAATATAAAATATTATAACAATTAATGTAAATGGAAATTCAAAGTTGTTTTGTACTACATAGCAACTTACTTTCTTTTTTTTATGAGTCTAGCACACGTGCTACAGGGAAGTCCCTAAAGCGCTACAGGAGCGTCACGTGTGCGGAGAAAGCGATTCACGTTGTTCTTGAATCGCTGTAGATCGTACTCGATGGGAAACACAGTCCTGGGCAAACTATTCCAAAGGTATAATGTTCTCTATATAAAAGACTGCTTGAAAAGCGTTGTACGAGGAGTAACAAGCTGAACCTCATACGGATGTGAAGTATTAGCGCGACGTGTACTTCTAACATGCACCGCTCTGGGAGGAATTAAGCGGGCCACATCCTCCGAACACTTTCCATGAAAGTACTTGTAGAATAGGCTCAAGTCGCCAACCGTTCTTCGATGTGCCAACGAATCAAGATCGCCGGTCAGTTCCGGGTCTCCAATCAGACGAACAGCTCTTCTCTGAATAGAATCCAACGCAGTGTATGTTTGGGAGCGGAGCTCCAAACATGGGAGCAGTATTCCATAGTTGGTCGAATTTGAGCTTTGTAAAGAATTAACAGTTGTTGTGGAGTGTAAAGCTTTTTGGTTCGAAACAATATTCCCAACTTTTGAGAAGCTCTCCTTGCTATGCCTGCAACACGTTCATGCCAGGACATATTTGCTTTCAAATTAACGCCCAATAAATTGAGTGACGATGTTAGAGGAATGGAGTGTCCCGACATAACTGTCGGGTTCAGCAACGGTAACTTTTTTAGAAAAAAATGCAACTTACATTACATACATTATAGAGCAAGAGTCCGCGAAAGTCAGACCTACGTCATAGTATAGAGGTTCAAATTTTTTCTGCGCAAGTACACTATAGCAGGTAAGAACGCTTGGCTACTATGAACCTTGAGTCGCGGTGGCTCTGACAGGTAAAAGGTAGCAAAAGTGTATAAAATTGCTGCCCAAAAACATCATAGTATAAAGCATGATTTTTTGATATTTTCTACAGGATACTATTAGAAATCACGCCATTCGTTGCCAGACACTTTGTATGGTGGGGAAACCCCCTGCCAGACACCCTTAAAGTTTAATAAATTGAAATTGTACTTACGTTACAATATAAAATCTGAATTTTTTATATGTTACTTGGACAATTATTTAAAGATGTTTCCTAAGCAGCCAGACAATTTCAAAGGTTCTAACCCTCTGTTAGACATGGTTGAAGGTCAGTTGTAGGTACGAGCGTGGAGGCAATTGTATGTAAGTAAGTATGAAGGAGATAGTTAGTTGGGTTTATCGGATAATCCAATTATACAGAAATTATTTACGAATAAAAATAAATTTTTTAATAACTATTTACCATAAATTAATAAATAACTGGTCAAGTCCATGTTAAACTTGCGCCATTAGTGTTCCGTATGTTGATTGCTTTTAAAATAAAAAATTTTGTTACGGAGGCATAAAGTGATCAGTGACTTCATAAACACACCCCAAATGAGTTTTCAAAAAAGTTTGTTTCCAATCTTTACTGAAAACTGATGACCTTGAATTTTTTTTTTATATACCAGATAAATTATTAAAGGTAATGCACTCATGATAATTTTCGTTCAATTTACACCCCGTGGAGAATATTCCAGAATTTTTTCAAAATTTTTTGATTAGTACTTTTTGAGATAAGGGGGGGACAGCGATTTTTTGCTATTTTTTAAAAATAATACAAAGAAAAGTGTGCGCAAGTATTACGATTTCACCCCCCAAAAACTAACCCATTATGTCAAAATTTAACTTTCAAAACTACACGGCTCTGATGAGGCCATTAATTCCTATATTATTACCAAATTTTAACTTTCTAGGACAAATAGTTTCGGAGAAAATCGGGTGTGACAGACAGACAGACAGATGGGCAGACACCGAAGTCGTCTTATCAGTGTTCCGTATGGAACACTAAAAATTAATTTAATAAATTAATAAAAAATTATAATTTAAGTTTTATCAATTTGGTTTTTTAAAATAGATTTAAAATTAAATTTAATTTAAATTTCGATATTTTATTAAAATTTTATTGTTTATTATGATTATAATAATAATCAGTAATAAAAAATTTAATTGACGAATGGTTTATTAATATTCATAGTAAAGGTTCATAAAAATTTAGGAAAATGATTTTATAAAAATATCATTGGATTTATATAAATATCAAATCAATTTATTCATTGTCATCGTTGTAGTCGATACTTTCAATTTTTTCATCCCTACTATTCCAGTCCGTGACTTCATTATTTTCGATATCGTCTTCTTTATCAATTTCTGTAAAAATGTAAAAAAGGTAATGAGATTATGAATAGTTAGAAATTTAAGTATAATTAAATAACAATTAAGTACCTGATGTAGTTTTCAGTGAATCACCGACAAAGTTTGGTAGCTGATCTCCATCGAATCATTTAAAGTAGTACATGTTGTCTTCCCGTACCCAACCATTATTTTTCTGGCTGATATATGCTAAGATTTTTCAAGTGAGCATTATTCCAAATAGTAGATATATAATTTGCTCGTAGAAATTGCTGTAATAGCTCACTTTTACAGGGTGGTAGATTGCTAACATCGAAACTCCGTAACTTCTTGAGGTCAAAAGCTTCGTTGATATCTGAGACCGTATATGTGTTGATGAACATCTAGAACCGGGCAACATCAACATCAATTATCCCACCAACATTATACATATCACATATAAATTTTTGTATAATGTTAAAGATAAATAAAAAAATTTGGATATATTTCAAAGAAAATGTTAAAAATGGTTACTCAATTGCATGTGTTGAGAATTGATGTGATATTTGATCAATATTATACACCATCGATCAAATATTATGAACGAGGCCAACTGCTTGAATCAACACAATTGGAGTATACTATAACCGGACTTGATCAAGTTCGACCGACTGATTTTATAAAAGAATTCAAAAATTCAAACTTTAAACAGGTTTGTCTTGATTTTTTCATCTTACATTGATGAAATGGTGCTATTCATGGGTAATAAAATCATTCTCATTCAGGCGGTGTCATTTTTTCATTGCTAATGATTCCAATAACGTAGTGTAAAGTGTTGTTGAAGAATTATCATGCCCAGAACATCATGACGAAGCAGACATCAAAGTGATCTGTCATGCATGTAACATCGACTATGAAGCAAATAAGTGACTGAAAGTATCGATACTGATATTGTCGCTATAATGCTTGGTCATTTGCATCACCTACAAAATGATTCGCATGTTTGGATACTTGGAGGTACTGGAAATAACTTGAGATATGTAGACCTTACAAAAATCCGCGCACAATTGGGAGGATCTATCTGTAAAACCTTGCCTGGATTTCATCCAACCACAAGATGTGATTATAATCCTGCATTTTTTAGAAAAGGAAAATTAAAACCTTACAAAATATTGAAAAAAAAACAAGAATACCAGGAAGCTTTTATCAAGTTTGGAGATAGTGAATTATTTAAAAATACTGACGAAAAACAAAATATCTTTAACATTATACAAAATTTTTTATGTGATATGTATAATGTTGGTGGGATAATTGATGTTGATGGTGCCCGGCTCCAGATGTTCATCAACACATATGCGGTCTCAGTTGTCAACGAAGCTTTTGACTTCAAGAAATTACGGAGTTTCGGTGCTAGTAATCTACCACCCTGTAAAATCGAGCTATTACAGCAATTTCTACGACCATTTATATATCTGCTATTTGGAATAATGCTCACTTGAAAAATCATTGCATATGTCAGCCAGAAAATAATGGTTGGGTGCGGGAAGATAACATGTACTGTTTGAAATGGTTCGATGGAGATCAGCTACCAAACTTTGTCAGTGATTCACTGAAAACTCCAATAGGTACTTAATTATTATTTCATATAGTTATATATAAATTTCTAACTATTGATAATCTCATTACCTTTTTTATATTTTTACAGAAACTAATAAAGAAGACGATATCGAAAATAATGAAGTCACGGACTGGAATAGTAATGATGAAGAAATTGAAAGTATCGACTACAACGATGACAATGAATAAATCCATTTTTATATATCAAGGATTTTCTACAGCTGACTCTCAGCCTTTGATTCCATCCGTTTCTATCTTCCCGGTCTCCATCTGTTAGACCCCTGTCCTCCATAGCCTCGTCCACATCATCTCTCCACGATCGTTTGAGTCATCCTCTTTTTCTTCTCCCTATAGGGCTCCACTCCGTTATTTTCTTTATCCACCTATTATCTTCGCTCCGTCTTATGTGTCCATACCATTTTAATCGTTTTTCTTTGTTATTCTCTTCATACGTGTCACTCTACAACATCTTCTCCAATACTCCATCTCTACCGCATTAATTTTAGATTTATTTCTTTTGTTGATCGTCTATGTTTCTGACCCGTATGTCATTATGCTTTGTATTATTGATTTGTATATGCGTGTTTTGTTTCTCTTTGTAATGTGCTTGTCCCACAGGATCGAATTTAATTGTCTTATGCATGTCCGCGTTTGTCCTAATCTAGCTTTAATCTCTTCTTCCGATGTTGCGTTTTTTGAAATGATTGTTCCTAAATATTTAAATTTATCGGTTCCTTTGATTATTGTTTTGTTATCGACTTCTAGATTCTCCACGTTTCCCTCCTTTGCTGTTAGATATTCCGTTTTATCAAAGTTTATTGCTAATCCTGCTTTAGTGTATTCTTCTTTCAGTTTTCTTACCATATAACTGAGGTCTTCCTCATCTTGCGCTATGATTACTTGGTCGTCTGCGAAACTTAGAGTATATAAGTAATATTCTCGTATTGGGGCTCCCATTCCACTACATTTTTGCTTCCATTTTTTTAATGTTTGTTCGAGGTATATTTTGAATAGTGTGGGGGATGTAGAGCATCCTTGTAATAGGCCTTTTGATGTTTGGAATCTCTTCCCTATTTTATGTCCTATATTTATGTTCACTGTGTTGTTTTCGTAGAGAGCTTTTACTGCGTATATTAGTTCTTTATCAATGCCTATTTCTTTCATTGCGTTCCATAATCTTTGTCTTGGAAATGAGTCATAGGCCTTTCTTATGTCTATGAAGGATAGATGAACTTCTCTATTCTTTGCCAGTTTTTTTTTTTTCCATTGTTTGTTTTATAGTGTATATGTGGTTTATACATGATTTTCCGGCCGTAAAGTCTGCTTGGTCTTTTCCAATTTTTACTTTTATATTTTCCTCTATGATATTTTTAATAATTTGATATTTATATAAATCCATTGATATTTTTATAAAATCATATTCCTAATCTTTTATAAGCCATTACTATCAATATTAATAAACTATTCGTCAATTAAAGTTTTTATTACTGAGACTATTTTTTATTATTAGGTTCATAATAAACAATAAAATTTTAATAAAATAGCGAAATTCAAATTAAATTTAATTTTAAATCTGTTTTAAGTAGCCAAATTTATAAAACTTAAATTATAATTTCTGATTAACTTATTAAATTAATTTTTTATTAAAACTTTAAAATTATGGTAAATAATTATTTAAAAATTTATTTTTAATTCGTAAATAATTATCCGATAAACTCAACTAACTCTCATATTCGTACTCTCTTACATATACTATATATTGCCTCCGCGGTCGTACCTACAGCTAACCTTCAACTATGTCTGGCAGGGTGTTAGCACCTTTGAAATTGTCTGGCTGCTTGGGAAATATCTTTAAATAATTGTCCAAGTAACATATAAAAAATTCATATTTTATACTATAACGTAAGAATAATTATAATTTAATAAACTTTAAGGGTGTCTGGCGGGGGGTTTCCACCATACAAAGTGTCTGGCAATAGATGGCGTGATTTCTAATAGTATCTTGTAAAGAATATCAAAAAATCATGCTTTATATTATGATGTTTTTGGGCAGCATTTTTATACACCTTTGCTACCTGTTACTTGTCAAAGCCACCGCGACTCAAGGTTCATAGTAGCCAAGCGTTCTTACCTGCTGTAGTGTACTTGCGTAGAAAAATGTTGAGTCTTTATACTATGACGTAGGTCTGGCGTTCACGGGCTCTTGGTCTATTACTGATTAGGCAGGAAACGATTTCATGAATGACATGACTTGTCTTCCCTTGCGTATAAAACGTATTTGGACCTAACATATCGTAAACTATTAAGGATCTTTCACATGTATTGTTTAATTAACTTCTAAATTGTAATTAGGAAATGACATGTAACTAGAAAGATACAGATAGATAGAAGGTCATATTTTTTATTTCTTTTTAAATATCCCTTCTTTACCTCTACAAGAATGTACGCTAGAAATCTAAAGAATATATACTACAAAGAATAATTCTATCATATATCTAAACTACTATCCGTACACATTCTTGATACGTGGAGTTGATGTACACGGCGGAGGGTTACTCGGTCGCAATATAGAAGCATGTAATATGGAAACCATGAATTGCTTGTTAATGCTGAATGTTTTCCTTCCAATCAACAGATAATGCTAAATGTTTCACTGTATTTTAAACTTTTAATGTGGTTGTACAAAGTACCCACCCACTGTATTTTTTTTTGAGTGCAGAACAAAGTGAGTTCGTAACTCGATTTTTTGTGTGCGGTGTGACTTATTGAATAAATCACAGACTATTTTTAAGGTAGTCAACGATTTATGTTTTATAGTTCCTATAGATTCGAAAGATGGCATAGTAATTTTAAGTTGGGGAATAGGAAAAAATCATAAGGTGTCATATCTGGTAAATGCGGTGCTTGCAGACTAGCCACCATTTCATTTCTTACTTAACACTTACGAATAATTATTGCGATGGTGCGTTGTCGCGAAATTAAAATTACCTCACGTAAAGGACATATAATGCTCTCATTACTACATTGGGACTTTGGAATCGGTGGCACAATGACACCACACAACAGTTATCCCCACTACACCAAACACTTTATTTTTACATTCGATACATGTTTCACTAGCGATTCATCATCAGGAGAGATAACTGTCAGTCAAATGACATCGGTCTTCATGATGCTAACATGGTTAGCGAAATGAGCGTCGATGGCAAAAATAAAGTATTTTGTGTTGACTTCTATCACTATTTCGCCAGTATGGTTCATTTTTTGCATTGACTGTTGTGTTGTTTTTGTGTCATATAAATAGATCCACTTCTCATCACTGATAATAATTCATTTTAAATCATCCAAAGAGAGCGTCATTTAGCAACCCTAACAGGATGACGGTTCTCAAGAAAATTCAGTTGTTGTGGAACAAGAAGAGATATCACACGAGAAAAGCTCAAATTGTTGTGTAAAATTGTTATATGTGTGTGTGTGTGTAGAGGGGAGTGTGGCCCAAAATGGCCCTTTACACTGCGACCATCATTGATCTATTGTGCTTCCCCTTATCCCTCACGGGTTTAATAGATCCAGGAACAGGACCAGCTCCTTCAATGGGAGCGTTAGCAGATCCTGTTCACCCAGCGTATAGGCATGTAGTATCCTATGTCTCCTGTGTCCCAATGCCGCACAGTTGGTAATCAAGTGTTCCATGGACTCCTCTTCCTCACCGCAGAATCTGCAGGTGTACGTGGTTGATAGGCCCATTCTGTATAGGTGCTTATTGCAGGTATGGTGGCCTGTGAGTGCCCCCGCCAGTAATCTTAGGCTTTTCCTATCCATTTTTAGGGCGAGATCCGCCCTCCTTGCATCAAAGCTCAAAAACTTTTTTAGAATGTTCCAGACCGTTAGTGTCGTTCCAATGTTTCTCTACTATGGATTTTGTCCATTTCATCATCTCCTCTTTAAGGAGACCCCTGCTGAATCCAAAGGATGGAGAGGGTCCAATGAAGGTCCCCTCAGCCCCTTTTTTGCATAGATGTCTGCCATCTCATTTCCTCTATGCCCCTCATGTCCCGGAACCCAGATCAGAGTAATCTGATTCTGAATTGCCAGGGCATTAAGCATGTTATGACATTCCAGTACTAGCCTGGACGTGATTGTACAGCTATTCAGGGCCTTTAAGACTGATTGGCTGTCCGAGAGTATTTTGATACTTACTCCCTTGTATCCCCTTTCGGATAGGATCTCTACAGCTTCCAATATTGCGTATAGTTCCGCCTGGAATATTGTGGTGTCCTTGCTCAATGTTATTATTCTGTGTGCTCTAGGCCCCACTATTCCTGCTCCCACCCCTTGGAGAGTTTTGGATCCATCCGTGTACCACTTTTGTGAGGCATCCTGTAGCCACCTTGAGTTTGCGCACCACTCTTCCCTTGTCGGGAAGTAGACCCCATACTTTCTAACGAAGCACTGTATAGGATCAATGGTGTCGCTGGCCGTTGACATATTAAGTATGTCTCCGATCCCCTTCAGGATCGTGAGATGACCGATAAGGTTGCCCTCCTTAAGTTTTTCCCTTCTGTGGATGGAGATAGCCTGAAAAGTTGCCTCCTCTTGAACAGCCACGTTAAGCGGTGTAAGGTTCAGAAGAGCTTCCATGCCCGCCGTTGGAGTGGATCTCATAGCTCCTGTAACGCATAGGCATGCAAGTCTTTGCACCCTACATAGCCGCCGTATTGCTGTTTTTTGTTTGGTCTTGCCCCACCATACCAGAGATCCATATAGTATTTTTGGTTTGACCAGTTGAGTATATATCCAGTAGGTCATTTTAGGGCTAAGGCCCCAGGACCTACCGAGTAGTTGTTTGGCAGTCCAAAGGTGTTTTGTAGCCTTTTTCAGCACCGATTCGAGGTGTGGCTCCCAAGTGAGTTTCCTATCCAGTACGATACCCAGATATTTTACCTCTTCCTTGGGAACGACCTCAATATCGTTTATTTTTAAGATGGGGATCTCTAACACCCTCTTTTTAGTAAATGGTACAATGGTTGTCTTCGTTGGGTTAATCGACAGCCCCTCCGTCCTGCACCATTCCCATGTTGTGTACAGAGCATCCTGCATCAGTTCACCAACCGTCCCAGGATGATTGCCTCTGATTATCACTGAGATATCGTCCGCGTATCCGATGGTTTTGTATCCCTTCCGGTTAAGGATCCTAATCAGGTCGTCGACTAGAACAGACCATAGAAGGGGGGATAGTACCCCACCCTGAGGGCATCCCTTAACCGCAGTGACACTAAGGTCTGTCGAACCAAGTGAGGCTCTAATCAGCCTTTGATTCAGCATGTTGCTGATCCATTTTACTACCGCCGGATCAGCTCCTCTGTTGGAGAGTGCTGTTTCCATTGCGAGGAAGTTCGCGTTATCGAAGGCGCCCTCAATGTCCATAAATGCACATAAATTGTTATATGAATCCAACTGTTATTTTAATAAAAACTACAAGATATTTAATACTTAAATGGTGACAGCTGAGTATAAGATCATTGACTATATTCATATTCTTTTTTGTTGTTGCGGTGGATGATTTTTCATTTTCCATAACGTAATTCCTTTTCAACTGCCTCTCTACCGAAATACACTTTTATTAGTGTTTCCGTACGGAACACTTGTAAGATGACTTCGATGTCTGTCTGTCTGTCCGTTTGTCTGTCACACCCGATTTTCTCCGAAATTATTTGTCATAGAAAGTTGAAATTTGGTGATAATATAGGAATTGATGGCGTCACCAGAGCCGTGTAGTTTTGAAAGTTAAATTTTGACTTAAGGGGTTAGTTTTTGGGGATGAAATCGGAAGTGAAAAAAAAAAAATTTTTACTAGGTCATCGAGTGTGGTGTCAAATGAAAGCTTGTGAAAACATGAGTAATATATATATATATATATATATATATATATATATATATATCTATATATATATATATATATATATATATATATATATATATATATATATACATATATATATATATATATATATATACATATATATATATACATATATATATATATATATATATATATATATATATATATATATATATATATATATATATATATATATATATATAATGTGCGAACACTTTTCTTTGTATTAGTATTAAAAAGTCGCAAAAAATTGCTATCCCCACCTCTTATCGCGAAAAGTACCGGTCAAAAAATTTTGACCGATTATTTTTAGTGTTCCGTATGGAACACTTATAAGATGACTTCGGTGTCTGTCTGTCCGTCTGTGTGTCACACCCGATTTTCTCCGAAACTATTTGTTATAGAAACTTGAAATTTGGTAATAATACAGGAATTGATGGCCTCATCAGAGCCGTGTAGTTTTGAAAGTTAAATTTTGACTTAAGGGGTTAATTTTTGGGAGGGTGAAATCGGAAGTGAAGAAAAACTTTTTTACTAGGTCATCGAGTGTGGTGTCAAATGAAAGCTTCTGAAAATACGAGTAAAAAATATATATATAATGTAATACTTGCGCACACTTTTCTTTGTATTATTTTTAAAAAATCGCTGTTCCCGACCTTATCTCGAAAAGTACTGATCAAAAAATTTTGAAAAAATTCTGGAATATTCTTCACGGGGTGTAGATTGAACGAAAATTATCACGAGTGCATTACCTTAAATCATTTATCTGGTAAATAAAAAAACAAAAATTTCAAGGTTATCAGTTTTCAGTAAAGATTGGAAACAAACTTTGTTAAAAACTCATTTGGGGTGTGTTTTGTGAAGCCACTAATCATTTTATACCACAGTAACAAACATTTTTATTTTAAAAGCAATCAACGTACGGAACACTAATTGTGCAAGTTCAACTTGCACTTGACCGGTTATTTACTTGATAAAGCAATTATTATGAAAATGTTTGTCAGATGTCAACAGTTCGTATATTTTTAAGAAAATTGGTCCTTATGAGTTTCGAATATAATAGTAATCAGTGTCTTATTTTAATTCCTTTTAGTGTTTTGTACGGAACACTTATATGATCACTTCGCTGTCTGTCCGTGTGTCACACCCGATTTTCTCAGAAACTATTTGACACAGAAACTGGAAATTTTGCACTAATATCAGAATTGATGTCCTCTTCAGAGCCGCGTAGTTTTGAAAGTTAAATTTTGACTTAAGGGGTTAATTTTCAGGGGTGAAATCGGAAGTGAGAAAAAATTTTACCAGGTCATCGAGTAGAGTGTCAAATGAAAGCTTGTAAAAACACGAGTTCAAATATATATAACGTAATTCTTGCGCACACTTTTCTGTGTATTACTTTTGAAAAATTGCGAAAAATGACTGCCCCCTTTCTCGAAAAGTACTGACCAAAAATTCTGGAATATTGTCTACAGATTGTAGATTGAACGAAAATTATCAGGAGTGTTTTGCCTTTTATAATTTATCTGGTATATAAAAAAACAAAAATTTCAAGGTCATCAGTTTTCAGTAAAGATCGAAAAAAAAATAAGTAAAACACGATATTGTAACTCTTCTAACTTTCCCTTTGCAACTTTATATGTTAGACAATAAATAATTATGCCTATGTTTTTCTTCAAAACCCCGAAAAAAATCCCCTCATATAGTTGAAATTGTACAAATTTTATAGACTCCCAGCCTTTTTACTCCATTTACCCAAAACAATATTTTATAGGTTACTCTTTAAAATGTGTGTACCAAATTTGAAATCAATGTCTTATTTCGTATCAGAATTAACGTGTAAACTGATAGATAGGTGGACAGGCCGAGGGAAATTGGGAAGTATATCCTTTGTGATTTAAAGACCCTGAATGGTGAGGAAATGTAAAAATCTTGAAAGATGATTTGGTAAGTGAAGTAGAAAAGCTTAGTTTTATGGTTTAATTTTTTTCATTATGATAACAACTAAATCTAAAAACAAAACACATTGTTTTAATTTCTATATTTTATTTAAAATTATCCATCACCACTTATAATTAAGTACAAAGTTTACAGCATAGCTTCAATCCGAAAGATTAACATTTACAATATTACCCATCGTATAAAACCATGTACAAAATTTAAAGCATAGCTCCAATACTATTTAACATTTACAATTACACAATTCATAAATATAAAAGATTATTTTGTAGAAAAGTGGTTTAGACTATCATGCATATGTAAATAACTATAAAAATACCTATTTACATCAAATGATTAAAATGCAGAGATTACCTATGGACCTAATGAATATTTAAATACCTTTTTGCCAGCCCAGGTGTTATAGCTGATCAAATATAATTTTTTTTACTAATTCCCTTTGATAATGTAAACAAAGGTAATAGTCCTCATTGTCTACAGGTTCAAAATTTAAAATTTTTAATGAAATGTATTTTTGAGAATACTGGTTTAAAGCATGAATAAATTTGTTGCATTTTTCGTAGTACGTATCACAATATCCTTTATTAAAATATCTAAGTCGAAATTCTTCAATTATACTGTTCTGGTACAACGGATGAAACAGAAAATTTACACATTTTGAAATATCTTGACCTGTTGGCATAGAAGTAGGCCCAGGAAATGGATGCTCTGGGGACGTGGTTGATCTGGTCGACACTGTTTCCAGAGAGTTTCTAATGCCAGCATCACGTTTCTTTACATAACGTTGCCTCTTCAATAAATCGTTCATAACTTTTTGTTTATAGTCGTTACTCATTAACGGTCTTTCGTAGTTCTGCGGCCTGCTGTGGTTATGTACACATTTTTCAAATCTTACACTATTATCAAAATTGGTTACAATGTTTGCTTTACAGTTGTTTTCACAGCATCGCCAGAGGATCTCGTCGGAATTTTTTCGAATATAAAACATTCTGTAGAGATAGCCTTTCACCATAAGTAAAGGCTTTCCTCTTTTTGATAATAGGGTTTCCATTTCCAGTGTGGTACAAAAAACTTTGCCAAATAATAAGTTACAGAAATTTTAAATGAATATCACAAACGCACTTTTCTTAATATATTGAAGATCTTCAAAAGAGGAGAGCAATTTTCAAACTGAGAAAAATTGCAAATTGATTAGAGTTTTGTTCATTGAGCTAAAAGGGGGGAGGGGCTTCTATTCAGACGAGTAATTAAAATATGGCCTACCTGATTACGTTAAATAACCCTAAGATAAGATAAATTATATTCAGGTAAGTCGATTAACCCCTTTATATAATGCTGAGCTGAGATTTATTAAATGTGCAAATATTTCCTTAATTTTAATCTCGTGTAAAGTGGTTTTTAATCACAAACAGAAATATTTTGGGTCTACTCCGTTGTTTCGAGGTACTCAACAGTGTTTCTTTATTGTCCCACTCTACAATATAATAAGATCTGTTTATCATTCACTAAATGGCTTTGCGCTAAATCGATCATCTAATTAAAATTTCAGTAAGTGCGCTAAGGTCAAATATAAAACAATAATAATTTGCAACCCTGTCCTAAGCAAAAGTTCCTGTAGCCCACTTCCGTGAAACACCACTAAGAAAACGGAATGTTGTAGTAAAAGTTGCCTTATATGCTTATCGGTGTTGCCCCTTAGATTTAGTAATTTTAATAGCTGGTTATATGTATGTTGTTATATAAAACAAATTATATTATTTAGCTGTTACTTATAAATATAATGTTATTTAGTATCGTTTCTATCAGCGAAAATGATAACGAAAAAGCCGCCGAACCAAGTTTTTTTTTTTAATTTTGGATGTCTGACAGCCCCCATATATTTAACCGATTCGTTAGCAGTAGATCTAGTCCCTCAGTTTTGAGAACAGGTTAGATATATCATCGCGGTTTAATTTGAACATGCGGACGTTTGAATTAGACATCTAAATTAAAACCATGATATTCTTATTTATTCTTATTTCACCAGTTTAGTGCAAAAAAAGTAAATTTAATTTAATTTGAGTAAATTTTTAAAATTGGTCCAAAGAGAGTAAAAGAATTTGAAAGTGTCAATCATGTTTTTATTTAAAAAATATGATTAAGATCCTAAGGTTTAATAAAGTAATAGTGTGTAGAAACCAGGAGAAAAATAGTTCTTCGGTTGGAAATTCTTTATTTTTTTAGAAATTTCTTAAGCATTAAAAAAAGTTGTTAAAATAAAAATACGAATCAACTGCTAAAGTATAATAACATATCCAAAAAATCAAAGGAATACACTTAGTGACAATTATTTATACTGAATGAACAGTATGTTTATATGTAATGGAACTTATAAGTCTTTACCACATAAATATATTAAAAATTTTGATTTAATGTTTCCTTTTATTAGTGTTCCGTACGAAACACTTATAAGATCATTTAGGTGTCTGTCCGTCCGTCACGCACGATTTTCTCCGAAACTACTAATGTAGGAATTGATGGCCTCATCAGAGTCGTGTAGTTTTGAAAGTTAAATTTTGACCTAAGGTCCTCAGTTTTCAGTAAAGATCGGAAAAAAACTTTGTTGAAAACTCAATTGGGATGTGTTTTGTGAAGTCGTTGATCATTTTATACCTCCGTAACAAAATTTTTTATTTTAAAAGCAATCAACGTACGGACACTAATTGCGCAAGACGAACTTGCACTTGGCCGGTTTTATTTGTTTTTATTTTCGGTTTGTGTTCTAGAATTACTTTGTAATGGCTGGACAGATTTTTACAAAATTTCACACGCGAATAAATGCAGATGCAGGTATACAGGAGAGTTCAAGAAAATAGCGTTTATTTTTCTTGACAGCAACGAAAGGGTTTGAATTATATGCGAGTTTATGTACTTTACCTATTTTCAAACAAACACAAGCAGTACATGCGGGAAATATGGCAAAGATATATGTGGGTACGCGGGTGAATTTGTGTCCGCTCTTTTAACACCAGAGAATGACTAATTTAATTTTTATTCAATTATTTATCGTATACAAGTAAGTTATCCTGCACGGTTTGATGGAACTATGTATAGCTTTCATAAACATAGATCAACAGGAGATCTTCTGACTTATGTAAGACATGTTTGGAACAATACAATTGAACACTGTGGTGAATCTCGAGCGGTTGCTCTTGATATATCCAAGACATTCGACCGTGTCTTGCATGATGGATTGTTGGGTAAACTACGCTCTTCTAGTATGTCTTACAAGTTCTGTTTATGGCTCTCAAATTTCGTAGCAATCGACTGGTTTCTTTCTAACACCTTCACTATCAACGCCGGTATGCCCCAGGGCTCCATACTGTCTACAACTCTCTCTCATTTATATTAACGATCTTCTGGAAAAGACCAATCCAATCTACAGTTTTGCAGATGACAGTACACTTATCTCATCATTTACCATACTGTAAACGCTGGAACATCGGCTACTCATGCAAATATCAAATAGCAGGAAGTTCAATTTAACAAAGACCTGGAAGAAATTATTTCTTGGAGTGATAGTAACCAAGTAGAATTTAACGCTATAAAAATTCAGGCGGCAGTTTTTTCTAAAAACGCTTGTTGATCGCGGCATAGTTATGTCGGGACACTCCATGCCTCTAGCATCTTCACTCAATTTGCTGGGTATTAATTTGGAAGCAAATACGTCTTGGTATGAACATGTTGCAAGCATAGCAAAGAGAGCTTCTCAAAAGCTGGGAATATTATTTCGAACTAGAAAGCTATTCAGTCCACAACAACTGTTAATTCTGTACAAAGTTCAAATTCGACCAATGATGGAATACTGCTCTCATGCTTGGGGCTTTGCTCCCAAACATACACCACATTTGTTTGGATTCTATTCAGAAGAGAGCTGTTAGCCTGAGTAGAGACCCGGAACTGATAAACAACCTTGATTCGTTGGAACATCGAAGAACGGTTGGCAACTTGAGTCTGTTATACAAGTATTTCATGGAAAGTGTTCGATGGGTGTAGCCCGCTTAATTTCTCCAGAAGCGGTGCATGCTAGAAATATAAGTCGCGCTAATACGTCACATCCGTATGAGGTTCAGCTTGTTACTTCTTGTACAACCATTTTTAAGCAGTCTTTTACATGGAGAATGAGGTACTCCCTTTGGAATAATTTGCCCAGGACTGTGTTTCCGTCCGAGTGCAATTTATAGCCATTCAAGATTAACGTGAATCGCTTTTTCCGCACACGTGTCGCTCCTGTAGCGCCTTAAGGACTTCCCTGCAGCACGTGTGCTAGGTCCATAAAAAAAATAGATTATAATTGGTTAGAGGGTTCGGAAGAAATTATGTCTTTTATCGACGCTGATAATATATCGCAGAGGTGCAGCAAAGAACTAGCTGAATGGGGGTTTTGGTACTATTTTAAAATTTTTTGTTACTTAGTTCAGTATCATATAAAATAAGCCCACATCGTAAAGTCGAAATGCAGCTTCTTTTCGATGTAACATCTCGTATATTTTTTATCATCACATTTCTTGCTTATTTATATAAGGGTTAATCGGGTAAATTGCGTTTTTGATTTGGATGGATCAATGTTATCATACGATTAGAAACATTTTGATACGCAGTCTGGGGAAGATTCAGGGAGATACGAATATATGATGTAACAAATTTTTACTTTTTGTCTGGCTCTGGGAGCCAATCTACTGTTTTGCAGATGACAGTATGCTTATCTCTTCATTCACTTTGAAGGCTCGGACATCAGCTGCCCAGGCGAGTGTCCGCAAACAGCGGGAAGTTGTTCAACTTAACAGGGACTTAGAAGAAATTCTGTGTTGGGGTGGCAGTAACCAAGTGGAATTTAACGCTACAAAAACCCAGGCGGCAGTATTCTCTAAAAAAGTTAACGTTGCTGAACCCGACATAGTTATGGTGGGGCACTCCATTTCTCTAACATCGTCACTCACTTGTTGGGCGTTAATTTGAGAGCAAATATGTCCTGGCATGAGCATGTTGCAGGCATAGCAAGGAGAGCTTCTCAAAAGTTGGGAATATTATTTCGAACCAGAAAGCTTTACACTCCACAACTGTTAATTCTTTACAAAGCTCAAATTTGACCAACTATGGAATACTGCTCCCATGTTTGGGGCTCCGCCCCAAACCTACACTGCAGTTGTTGGATTCTGTTGAGAGAAGAGCTGTTCGTCTGATTGAAGACCCGGAACTGACCGGCGGCCTTGATTCGCTGGAACATCGAAGAACGGTTGGCGACTTGAGCCTATTCTACAAGTATTTTCATGGAAAGTGTTCGGAGGATGTGTTCCGTTTAATTCCTTCCAGAGCGGTGCATGTTAGAAATACACGTCGCGCTGATACTTCACATCCGTGTGAGGCTCAGCTTGTTACTCCTAGACAACGCTTTTCAAGCAGTCTTTTATATGGAGAACATCATCCCTTTGGAATAATTTGCCCGGGACTGTGTTTCCCACCGAGTACATTTTACAGCGATTCAAGAACAATGTAAATCGCTTTTTCCGCACACGTGTCGCTCCTTAATAATTACTTTTTTTACAAAATGTCGAGAGGTTTTTTTAAATTTTTTCTAATAGACAATTTTTTATAGATAATCAAGCATAAATGTTTTGGTCGAAAATTGTATACTAAAGTTTGAAACACCCTACATTTTTTATTTCTGAAAAAAAACCCTTCGACAATTTTGAACTACTACATTATTTTACAAGATTAATTTTTATTTTTGCATATTGGTTTATTTTTTAAGAAGTTATCCTGCAGACAAGAAGGCGCCATAGTTTTCATCAAGGGTCCATTTAACCCGATAAAAAATAATGATACCATTTAAAACATATTTAAAAAAAGTTTGAAACACCCTACATTTTTTATTTCTGAAAAAAAACCCTTCGACAATTTTGAACTACTACATTATTTTACAAGATTAATTTTTATTTTTGCATATTGGTTTATTTTTTAAGAAGTTATCCTGCAGACAAGAAGGCGCCATAGTTTTCATCAAGGGTCCATTTAACCCGATAAAAAATAATGATAACATTTAAAACATATTTAAAAAAAAATTCTTATTATATAAAGTATAATAAAAATATATAATCGACATTCTTTTGTATTATTCACTTAATAATCTTTAAAATATTTTTTTAAATATTCGTACTTTTTGCAACGCCCAGATGTATGTAACCCTCAAAGGTAAAGAAAAGCAAACATCTAGGAAGGGTAATTTTTTACGCATACTAGTTTTTTTTACCAAGGAGATATTCTTAAATGTATAGAAGTTTTAACTCAAATTTTGGCAAATATCCACCAATTTCTATAAGTTAAACCTATACCTTTCACATAATTTACATAATTACACAGGCCAACAAAACAAATATTTGTAAAAACTTTTTAAACCAATACATCTAAGTGTTATGTATTTTTGGGTGCTGAAACCATATCTGGTATTAGTTTTTTTGTATCACCCACAGTTCTCTCACAATATGACATCGATTAAATTTCAAAATAGGGAAAATTTGATACATAAAAAATAAAAACTTAAACCGTACTTTTATTTGATTAGGCTACAATTTTTACTCACGATAACATATTTCACCTCAATGCGAATATTTTAGGTGCTTATTTTTTTTATTTCCTTTCCCTTTTCTCTGTGAAGTTTCTTGGGTAGCTTTTTCTCCGATGTGGTGCATTTTGTTTTCTCTATGAAGTGACCAACAGTAATCACCCATCATGTTGATATTCCGCTGCCCTGGTACCGTTTCTCCATCTCCTTTATGTTCTGATGGAACCGTTACCTCTGCTCTTCACTTACATCGCCTAAATTTTTAGGAAGAAAGTCAAAATGGTTGTGCAAGAAGTGGACTTTAACGCTCATCAGACAACCCAGATTTTTGAACTTGTCTATCATATTGGCTATGATAAGTTCCTAGTTAGGGTCTATCACATTGCCCAAAAATACACAGTCACAACTTCTTTAAATGATATCCAAGCCTCCTCTTCCTTTATAATCATCCTTGCTTCAAAGTTGGAATCGAACATCATTTTACGAATATCAGGCCCAACCAAAACCCCTTTTTTCAGTTTGGCTTCTGGTAAATGAGGAAATCTTTTACACAAATATTTAAAACATTCACCATCTTTAGGCAAGGCTTTCACGAATTGTTTCATTAAGCTTAACTTGATGTGTAGTGGTGGTAGAATAATCTTCTTTGGGTCTACTAAAGTTTTATGCAAAATGTTCTTATCGCCAGGTGTTAAAGTTTTTCTTACGGGCCATTGTTTTTTGGACCCTTGCTCTGCTGTCCCACTCACATATAAAATATGGAAACTTTGTAAATCCCTTTTCTTGACCAAGGATCATGGAGACAACTTTTAAATCTCCACATAGCATCCATTCGTGAGCTGGATACTTAATTTTCTGTAAAATCATATTAAGACTTTCGTAAGTTTCCTTCATATGGACCCAATGAGCAACAGACAGTGAAGCATAAGTATTTTCGTTGTGTAACAGAACACCTTTTAAACTAGTTTTTGATGAGTTTATAATAAGCCTCCAATCTTCCTTCTTGTATTCAATGCCAAATTCGTTCATTAGACTATCAATATCATGGCAGTAAACCAAATCCTCTTCCTGCTTGAAAAACTGTTGATCTCTTGTTTTATAATGGTAAATAGATGTTCCAGATTTCAATAAATGTTTTTCTTTCAGCCTAGAACCAAGCAGTTCTGCTTTTTTCCTTAGTCAAACCCAAATCTTTCACTAAATCATTTAACTCAGCTTGTGTAAACAACTGTGGCTTTAAATTTTCTAGAGAACATTGAAACTCATCATCATGCGGTCGACTTTCATTAAATTCGGGACTGGACTGTAAAACGTCATCAACAGACTGAGGTGGCTCAGGGACAGGAAGCCTCGGTCCATGTCCTACCGGCAGACTGACTGAAGTAAAGTTAGGATAAACAATTACTTTCTATTTGTGGAGTTATATCCAGAAACATCAACTCTGCAAAAATAACAATCATTTGAATGATTTTCTTGCTCTCTCCATACCACGGGTACTGTAAATCTAAAAGCTTTCTTTTCTTGCTTATACCATTTCCTAAGATCCTCGACACAAACATAACATACTTTGTGAGGAGCCCAACATTTTTCTTGATTACCGATTTCTACAACAAAATATGCAAAGTATACTTTTTTTACAAAGTCAGTAATGTTTCTTTGATGTGTTTTAAATACAAACTCACCACATATATAACAAAAAGTGTTGGGAGAGTTTTTACAACCACGATTAGCCATACTTTGAGTATGAATTAAAGCACGTAGGTTAAACACTGCAATGCGAGGTTATATTAACTGGAAGAAAACAAACAGCTGTGACATTTATCGGAACTGCCAACCTAATAACATTTGATTTTATTGCCAACCTTATAAAATTCTGATTTTATTGCCAACCTAATAACATTCGAATGATAAAAAATAAACTTTTCACATTTTGAATATTAAAATGTGAAAAATTGGTGGGTGATATGACTTTTTATTATTATTTTCGGACTCAGCACACATCAGGTAAAATTATTAAAAAAGTTTTTTCATCATTGGCCTGTGTTATCAGTGGTTTAACTGATACTCGATACAGTGATTTACCGAATACCCCTTACGATCCGTAGTTTGGAGATAAATATGGAATTTTCTTTCTTAAACTAAAGAATAATTTAATCCAAGAAATGCAACATTTTTAATGATAAAAACTTTATGGTGAGGAAAAAGTCACAAAAAATGATGTGCAGAAGAAAGTCTTTAGAGATACGAAACTAAAACCTGACATTTTAACGTAATTTTAAGATCTAAGATTTAACTCTGAAAAGCACGTAAAATATGATAAATACTCGTACGAGGTAACTCTTTTACCTTTCCTCCTTAAGACTTTATATGTTTGACAATAAATAATTATGCTTAAAGGGTTACATACTCCTCGAATTTTCAAAAAGGTGTTTTTGTTTTTTTTTACGGATTTTTATTCTCTATACTTCTAAGAATTATTCAAAAATTTTTTTTAAGAAAATTCCATTTCATTACAAAGTTATAGCATTAAATGTGACCTGGAGTCGGATTAGGACCGCCACCTGTCACATTGCAATGTCTGCAATATTAATCAGTCAATTTTTAATATTTTTTATCTTTTTTTTTAAATCTGAATAATTACTTTTTCTACAAAATGTCGAGAGGTTTTTTTTAATTTTTCTCACAGATAATTTTTTATAAATAATTAAACATAAATTTTTTGGTCGAAAATTGCATACTAAGGTTTGAAACACCGTAAAGTTTTTATTTTTGAAAAAAAAACTCCTTCGACAATTTTTAACTACTATATTATTTTTGCAGGTTGGATTATTTTTTGTAAAGTTATCTAGCAGACAAGGAGGCGCCATAGTTTTCATCAGTGGTCCATTTAACCCGATAAAAAATAATGTTAACATTTAAAACATATTTAAAAAAAAAATCTTTTAATTTAAAGTACAATAAAAATATATGATCGCCCTTATTTTGTATTATTCACTTAATACATACTTTTTGCAGCGCCCTGGTATATGTAACCCCTTAAAATTTCTTTAACGAAAAACCACAAAAAAATTCCACTAATAGAATGAAATTCTACAAAATTTATCGACTCCCAGCCCTTTCACCCTCTTCCTCCGACACCAAAGCGACCAAAAACTATGGGTTACCTTCCTTCTTGAAACATTATATGTCTATAAAATTTGAATTTCATATTTTATTTCGTATCAGAGCTAACGTATTAACCGATAGACGGTTAGACAGACTAACGGAAATTGAAAACTATGTTTTTCGTGATTTAGAAAACCCTGAATCCTGAAGAAATTTACTAATCTCGGTTGGTGATCTATTAAGGGAAGGAAAGGAGCATAATAACTAAAATCTAAAAATAACACACACATCACATAATACCATTTACAAAGTTTAAAGCATGGCGCCAATACGAAAAATTAACAACCATTTAACATTTACAATTACACAATTCATACATATTGTGTAAATTCATACATATAAAAGATTATTTTGTAGAAAAGTGGTTTAGACTATTATGCATATGTAAATTACTACAAAAATAATTATTTACATCAAATGATTAAAATGCAGAGATTATGTATGGACCTAATGCATATTTAAATTACTTTTTACCAACCAAGGTGTTATAGCTGATCAAATACATTTTTTTTTACTAATTCATTTGATAATGTAAACAGAGGTAACAGTCCTCATTATCTACAGGTTCGAAATTTAAAATTTTGAGATAAAATGTACTTTTCAAAATATTGTCTTAAAGCATGTATAAATGTGTTATATTTTTTATAGTACAAGTCACAATGTCCATTACTTAGGTAACTCCGTCGAAATTCTTCAACCATACTATTCTGGTACAAAGGATGAAATATAAAATTTTTATGTTTTGAAACATCTTGACTTGTTGGTACAGAAGAACGCCCAGGAAATGAATAATCGGGGGATGTTGTTAATCTTGACGAAACTGTTTCTAGAGATTTTCTAATGAAAGCACCACGCTTCTTTACATAACGTTGCCTCTTCAATAAATCGTTCATAACTTTTTGTTTATAGTCTTCACTCATCAAGGGTCTTTTGTAGTTCTGTGGCCTACCGTAGTTATGCACAAATTTTTCAAATTTTAAGCTGTTTTCAAAATTGGTCACAATGTTTACTTTACAGTTATTTTCAGAGCATCTCCAGAGGATCTCGTTAGAATTTCGTTGAATATAAATCATTCTGTAGATATAACTTTTCACCATAAGCAAAGGCTTTCCTCTTTTTGATAATAGGGTTTCCATTTTGTGTAATATGGAACAAAGAACTTTGGACCTGACAATATTAGATTTTAAACCACTTCTTTGCCAAATAAAATTTTACAGAAAATTTAACTGAATATCACAAATTTACTTTTCTTAATATGTTGCAGATCTTGAAAATAGAAGAGTAATTTTCAAACTGATGGAAATTGCAAATTGTTCCGAGTTTTGTTCACTCAGAAAACAAGGGGAGAGGCGTTTTAATTAAGACGAGTAATGAAAATATGGCCTACCTGATTGCTTGAAAATATATAAATAATATGCAGGTAAGCCAGCGAATGTTTTTTTTTTTTTTAATTTTTGAAGTCTGATACACACATTTGATCGAGTCGTTAGCAGCTGATCTAGCCAGTCAGTTTTTGGAACAGGTTAGAAATGTCATCGCGTTTTTAATGTGAATATGCGGAGGTTTGAATTAGACATCTAAATTAATACCACGACAGTCTAATTTATTCTTAGCTCATTAGTTTCGTGCAAAAAAAGTGAGTAAAATTCAATTTATTTTAGTCAACTTTTGAGACTGGGTCAGCTTCGCATCAAACATAAAATAATTTTAAAGTGACAATCATTCTTTTACTTACTGGTTATAACCAGTACATATATATATATATATATATATATATATATATATATATATATATATATATATATATATATATATATATATATTAGGGTGACTGCAAAAAATCGATCGGAATCGGAATTTTGTTCGTCTGGACCCCAAAAAACGATTCCCCTTTCCAGATATTGAGATAGCCGAAATTTGAGCTCGATTAAACGACGTTAACCCGTGCCGCTCGTCGCTCAAAGTTTGAAAAAACCAAATTTTTGGTCAAAAAGCTGACATATGGAGTCATAACTCCAGAACGGTAAATAATAGAAACACGCTTAATATCTCAAAATAAAGCTAATGTTGTTCTTCAAAATTTATATTCTATACATTATTGTTGTTATTTTAAGTCAAACCGAGTTACAACAGCCTTTAGCCCCAAAAACGTGACCTGGTACCAGTAGGAGCCAGTTTGGGAGTATTCTAAGAATTTTACGGGTTTTTACATAATGTGTCTCGGAATTAACATTTTTTTTTTTTTGTTAAAAAGTATTTTGGAACTCAATTTTCAAACATAAAGAGCCTTTTGTTCAAATTTAATCTTTTATTATATGGGGATTACCTGACTAGTTTACCAAAGAAAGACCTGTTTGACAGGTAAAAAGGAGGGTGAATCTAATTTCTATTTTAGGGATGGTGATTTTACTTCAGCTTACAACCGACCTTTTATTTATTCAGTTTAGTTTCTAAAGTGCCTTTGAGCTGGTTAGATCGAACAATTATCTAGTGAAGATATTTTAAGACACTGAAGAGGACAGCATCTACCAGGAACTTGAGAGCTTGGAGGAAATGGACATCCCTGAAGAAGCTGCAGAAGATCCAGGACCATCTGAGAGCAAGAGGATGAAAGTTTCATTTGCAAGGGGCGTTAAAGAGATTTTAAACATGAAATTGTCCATTTTATTAGATCGATGTAAGGTATCTGACAGAAATGCCACGAGAATTTTAATAGCTACTCTAGAAGCACTAAACCCTCTTGAGTACAAAGTCTCGAAAACTTTATTACATGATAGAAGGCAAATGTTCAGAGAACAATATAATAAAAAAAATTTTTGATAAAGTAAACAATCCTGAAAAAGAGCCCGTGGTTGTCCATTGGGACGGTAAACTTTTACCGGGTGTTTTAAAAACTGAACAATGTGAGCGAATAGCTATAGCTATTTCATATGGCGAAAAGGAACAGCTGCTGGGAGTTCCTGTAATAGCGAACAGCTCTGGAGAGGAGCAAGCCGTAGCTGCATATGAATGCCTACATGAATGGGGTCTTCTCAACACCGTCAAGGCGATGTGCTTCGACACTACAGCATCCAACACTGGAAGACTCAAAGGAGCATGCGTCATATTGGAGCAAATGTTAGGAAGAGAATTGTTATACCTAGCTTGCCGTCGCTATATCTTGGAAATTCTGTGAGGCGTATTCGACACAAAAATGGGATCAACCACTGGACCTCACCCAGACATTTTCAAGAGATTCCTCACTGCGTGGCCCAAGATAGACAAAGGAAAATACGATACAGGTATCAGTGACAATCTAATATAAAAGCAGCTCCAGAAGTAATTGCAAATGTTACTGCTGAATTCGAGACCAAATTAACTGAGAGCCACCCCAGAGATGACTACAAGGAGCTATTGCAGTTGGTTCTCGTATTTGTTGGATCACTAGACGGCAATGTTGTGGGTTTTAGAACTCCAGGAGCCATTCATCACGCTAGGTGGATGGCAAAGGCTATTTACTGCTTAAAAATGTTCATTTTTCGTCGTCAATTTAAGATGTTTAAAGAAGAAGAAAGTTCTGTGCGTGCCATTTCTGTTTTCCTAGTTAAAATTTATTGTAAAGCTTGGTTCAATGCTCCAAAAGCTCATCTTGCACCAAAGCAAGAATTAGGTATTTTGCATAGTCTGTTAGACTATAAAGAATGTGACAACGACATTGCAGAAATAGTCCTGACCAAATTTTCGAACCATTTGTGGTATTTGAATGCAAAGTTGGTGGGATTATCGTTTTTTGATCCCACCATTACAGACGATGAAAAGTTGTTAATCGCTAATAAATTGCTCAGTACCACAGATGAACCATCAGAGCACGCTAGGGTTGTAAATCCAAAAGTTAGGAAAGAAAACTGAAAAGAGGTAGTTGATGGAGGATTGGTAAATTTACTTACCAAAGAAACGTTTACATTCTTTGACCAATTTAATATAAAAACAGATTTCCTAAGACAACATCCAAACACCTGGCCTCAAAATAATGACTTCCAAGAAGGATTGAAAATTGTCAAAACATTAAAAGTAGTTAATGATATGGCTGAGCGTGGTGTTAAATTAATAATCGACTTTAACGACCTTCTGACAAAAGATGAAGACCAAAAGCAATATGTCCTGCAAGTTATAAGTAAATGCCGAGCATTATATCCTGACGTTTCAAAAACTACTTTAACAAAAGCTCTAGAATAGATTAGATAACTATGTAACATTATCAACTCATGTAGGTACTACGTCTGTATCTTTTCTGTGTCTGTTTTGTATGTATTATATACCTAATTTTTATATTTTAAAATAAAAAATGTTATTAGACTTATCAGTATTACTTGTTTTTTTATTATATTTCTACTTTAAACTCAAAAATATATCACTTAATAACAAAATATACGAAGTATGCTCCTAGTGGTACCAGGTCACGTTTTTGGGGCTTAAGGCTGTTGTAACTCGGTTTGACAACAACAATTATGTATACAATATAAATTTTGAAGAACAACATTAGCTTTCTTTTGAGATATTAAGCGTGTTTCTATTATTTACCGTTCTGGAGTTATGACTCCATATGTCAGCTTTTTGGCCAAAAAATTTGGATTTTTTCAAACTTTGAGCGACGAGCGGCACGGGTTAACGTCGTTTAATCGAGCTCAAATTTCGGCTATCTCAATATCTGGAGAGGGGAATCGTTTTGTGGGGTCCAGACGAACAAGATTCCAACATTTTTTTTCTCCCTCTATGAGATCCGGTCACTCTAATATATATATATATATATATATATATATATATATATATATATATATATATATATATATATATATAACCCAAGTACTATTCTTGTCGTAATTTCTACACATTATTGCTTTCTTAAACATAGATGTTGGTTATAATCATCTTTTTTTTTTAAGTAAAAGCATGACAGTAACTTTAAAATTCTTTTATATTTGATGCAAGCTAGACGATTCTCAAAAATTGACTCGATAATTTGAATCCCATTCACTTTTTTGCACGAAATTGATAGGATAAGAATAAATTAGAGTATCATGATATTAATTTACATGTCTAATTCAAACCTCTGAGTATTCACATTAAAACCCGATGATATATTTAACCTGTTCTGAAAACTGACTGGCTAGATCAGCAGCTAACGAATCGGTCAAATGTATAGGGGTGTCAGACTTCCAAATTTAAAAAAAGAATTTGGTTCGCTAGCTTTCTCATTGTCATTTTAGCTGATAGAGATGAAAGTAAACAAGATTATATTTATAAGTAACACCTGAATATTTTAATTGGTTTTCTATAATAATTTATAACTAGCTATTAAAATTAGTAAATATAAGTGGCAACACTGGTAAGTATATAAGGGGTTACATACACGTCGAATTTTCAAAAATACGATTTTTTTACGAATTTTAATTCTCTATACTTCTAAGAATTGTTCAAAATTTTTTTTAACAAAATTACAAAGTTATAGCATTAACTGTGCCCTGGCGTAGGATTGGGGCCTTTACCTCTCTTCAGACACTGTATGTAATATTACTCCGTCAATTTTTAATATATTTAATTTTTTTTTTTAATCTTAATAATTACTTTTTTTACAAAATGTGGGGAGGTTTTTTCATTTTTCTAATAGACAATTTTTTATAAATAAACATAAATTTTTTGGTCGAAAATTGCATACTAAAGTTTGAGACAATGTCATTTTTTTATTTTTGAAAAATTGATAACTACTGCATTATTTTACAAGATTAATTTTTATTTTTGCAGATTGGATTATTTTTTGTAAAGTTATCCATCTAGACAAGGAGGCGCCATAGTTTTCATCAGTGGTCCATTTAACCCGATAAAAAATATTAAAAAAATCTTATAATTGAAAGTACAATAAAAATATATAAACGCCATTCTTTTGTATTATTCACTTAATAACCTTTAAAATTATTTTTTTTAAATATATATATACTAGCAGGGCCCGCGGCTCCGCTCGCGTGGACTCGATTCACTGCTATCGTCACTGCTTATTCCTTATGTTACCTAACGTAATAAAATATCTGCCATTATTTCCCCTTATCTCCCATTATTTCTCCTTATCTCCCATTATCTCTACATAATTTCCATTATCTAGGCTTATCTCTGCTCATCTCCCTTTATGTCTCCTTGTCTCCCATCATTTCCCCTTATCTTCCATTATCTCACCTTATCTCCCATTATCTAGGCTTATCTCGACTTATCTCGCAATATTTCTCCTTATCTCCCATTATTTCTCCTTATCTCCCATTATCTCACCATAACTCCCATTATCTAGACTTATCTTCGCTTATCTCCCATTATTTCTCCTTATCTCCCATTATTTATACTTATCTCCCATTATCTCACCTTATCTCCTATTATCTAGGCTTATATCGAATTATATAGAACATATGTATAAATTTATAAAAACACGTAAATTGGATAAGTGGTTCTCGAGTGAGAAGGGCACTAACGGACAGACAGACAGACAGATAGACGTTGCATTTTATATATATTATATTCCTTGCTACATGATATTGTTCCATATTTAGTGGTTTAGGCAGTGTATTGCAAGAGAACGCGTTAGCGACAAACTTTTTTTCGATTTGATTCACGATTATCGTCACCGCTTATTCCTCATGTTACCTAACGTTATAAAATGTAGCCTATAACCTGGCCAGAGAACATATGTTTGTTTTAAAAAAAAGTACGTAAATCGGATAAGTGGTTCTCTAGTAATAAGCGCGCTAACGGACAGACAGACATACAGAGATACGTTGCATTTTATATATATTATAGATGTAATAAAATATATATCTATAACCTGGTCAGAGAACATATGTATGAATTTAAAAAATCACGTAAATCGGATAAGTGGTTCTCGAGGGATAAGCGCACTAACGGACAGACAGACAGACAGAGAGACGTTGCATTTTATAAATATTATAGATAAAGATTATTATTATTATATAGCCTGGCCAAAGAATATATGTATGAATTTAAAAAAAAGACATGTAAATCGGATAAGGGATTCTCGCGTTATAAACGCACTAATGGACAGACAGAGAGACATTGCATTTTATATATATTATAGATTATAGATATTCTCTGCTACACAATATTGTTCCATATTTAATGGTTTAGGCTGTGTATTGCAAAGGAACGAGCTAGCGGCAAACTTTTTCCGACTTCATTCACTATTATCGTCACTGCTCATTCCTTATACTACCTATCGTAATAAAATATAGCCTATAACCTGACCAGAGAACATATGTATGTTTAAAAAAAAGTACGTAAATCGGATAAGTGGTGACCATTCAGACGTCTTAGCGGTCTTACACGGAAGATGACTAAAGTACATTTCGTATAAGCCACGATTGCAATTTACTCCATTGTAATCTATTTGTCCTTACCGCACTCATTGAAATTTTAAATAGATGATCGATTTGGCGGGAAGCTATATATATATATATATATATATATATATATATATATATATATATATATATATATATATATATAATATATATATATATATATATATATATATATATATATATATATATATATATATATATATATATATATATATATATATATATATGTATATATATATATATATATATATATATATATATATATATATATATATATATATATATATATATAGGATGTAAACTTTTAAGAGGACATTATATATACCATAATTATATTTAGGATGTTGCCAAATACACCATAATTATGGCATAAACAACTCTTAGTATATTTTAAAGTGGAACAATAAAGAAACATTAATGAGAACCTCTATTTAGTGGAGTAAATCCAAAATATTCCTGTTAAGGTATTCTTTTATTATCACTTTACATGAGATTAAAATTAAGGGCCAAGACACAAATTAGCTAAAGTTTAGGTTTCTTGTGAATATTTATAAAATCTCATTGTATAAAAGGGTTATTCCACTTACCTGCATATTATTTATTTTATCCGAGGATTATTTGACGTAAACAGGTACGCCATATTTTAATTAGTCGTCTTAATTAAAGCTCCTCCCCCTTTTTTGCTCAATGAACAAAACTCTAATCAATTTGCAATTTTCATCAGTTTGAAAATTGCTCTTCTATTTTCGAGATCTTTAACATATTGCGAAAAGTGAGTTTGTGATATTCAGTTAAATTTGCTGTAATTTATAAATTGCCAGTTAGGTGCTGCAAAATCTAGTATTGTCAGTTTTAAAAACGCCTTTCTTCTTCCACACTATTGAAAATGAAAACCCTACTATCAAAAAGAGGAAAGCCTTTGCTTGTGGTGAAAGGTTATAACTACAGAATGTTTTATATTAGAAAACTTTCCGACGAGATCCTATGGAGATGCTGTGAAAACGACTGTAAAGCTAATATTGTAACTAAATTTGATAATAGCTTAAAATTTGAAAAATTTGAGCACAACCACGCTAGGCCGCAGAACTACGAAAGACCTTTGATGAGTGAAGCCCATAAACAAAAAGTTATGGATGTTTTATTGAAGAGGCAACGTTATGTAAAGAAACGTGGTGCTTTTGTTAGAAACTCTCTGGAAACAGTTTCGTCCAGATCAACAACATCCCCCGATTTTTCATTTCCTTGGCCTACTTCGGTACCAACAGTTCAAGATATTTCAAAAGGTAACAATCTTACGCTTCATCCTTTGTACCAGAATAGTATGGTTGACGAATTTCGACGGAAATACCTTATTAATGGATATTGTGAAGTATACTACGAAACATATAACAAATTTATGCATGCTTTAGGTCAATATTTTGAAAAATATATTTTATCCAAAATTTTAAATTTTGAACCTGTAGATAACGAGGACTATCAGCTCTGTTTACATTATCAAAGAGAGTTAGTAAAAAAATTGTCTTTTAATGTACAATAATTTATATTTGATCAGCTATAACACCTTAGCTGGTAAAAAGTAATTTAAATATACATTAGGTCCATACATAATCTCTGTATTTTAATCATTTTGTGTAAATAGGCATTTTTGTAGTAATTTACATATGCATAATAGTCTAAACGACTTTTCTACAAAATAATCTTTTATATATATGAATTGTGTAATTGTATATGTTAAATGGTTGTGAATTTTTTGTATTGAAGCTATGCTTGAACCTTTGTCAATAATATTATGTGATGGGCAATATTAAATAAATTACAAATAACAAGCAGTGTTTTATTTTTAGATTTTAACTATTATCATCAAGGAAAAGACAACAAGGAGAATAAAGTTGTTTTCATTCCCTCACTAGATCACTTTCTAAGATTTTTACATTCAGAGCCTTTAAATCACGGAAATCATAGTTTTCAATTTCCGTGGGCCTGTCTAACTATATGTCGGTTGACACATTAACTCTGATACCAAATAAAATATCAATTTCAAATTTTATACACATATATTATTTCAAGAAGGAAGGTAACACACAGTTTTTGATCGATTTCATTTGAGTGGAAGAGGGTGAAAGGGTGGGAGTCGATAAATTATTTCATTAGAGGTTTTGTTTTCATACCTCTGAATGTTTTCTTCTGCAGAGCATTTTTTGTGACTTATTTCTCACCATAAAGTTTCTATCATTTAAAATATTGTTTTACTTGGATTAAATTATTCTTTAGTCGAAGAAAGTCAAATTCATCATTTACTTCCAAACGTGATCGTTAGGGGTATTGGGTAAATCACTGTATCAAGTATCAGTTAAACTAGTAGTAATTTAATAATGTGATAGGTCTAACTTAAAGAAATTGGTGGTTATTTGTCAAAATTTGAGTAAAACTTCTATACATTTAAGAACATTTCCTTGGTAAAAAAGTAGCAACTAAAAAAAAAATCCCTCGGTGATTTTTGCTTTTCTTTACCTTTGAGGGTTCAACGTTTCTAGATCACGAAACTCATTTCCGTCTGCCCTTTGGCACTATAACTCTCGAACCAAATGAGATATCACTTTCAAACTTGGTCAATATATAATACCAAACGAGGAGATAAATCCTATAAATTTTCAGCTATATGTGTGTTTTTAATAATAATATAATAATTTTTCCTGTTTTTTTTGATAATAAACATAGTTTCCCGTAAATATTTACAGTAAATATATGTAGGGGCTAAAAAGGTCGAGATTAGTGGAGTCACTTCTTGTGTATCTTATTATATGTCCTTTTCAGGATTTTTAGAGTCAAAGAATATAAAAAACAGGAAGGTATTGTGTTTTTGAAAAAATGACACTTTACGCATCGAGATTTTCGCTATTTTACACTTTTAGGGTTCCTAAATCATGAAAAACATATTCACTCATTTCCGTCTGTCTGTCTGTTGGCACGGCAACTCTCGATCGAAATATGATATTAATTTTAAATTTAGTACATAGATATCATCTAAGAAGGGAAAAATAGTTTTTGGGGTGATGGTCGATACATTTTTATGAATTCAATAGTAATATAATAATTTTGGCTGGTTTTTTGTTGGAATAATAAATAAATTATGTGCAGAAATATATATATATATATATATATATATATATATATATATATATATATATATATATATATATATATATATAGTAAAACGTGTAAAGGACGAAGTTGTTGGGAGAGATTAGAGAGGGGAAGTTTCTTCATATATATCGTATTTATATGTAATTTTCAGGTTTTAGAAGTCAAGGAATCTAAAAATTAGATTATTTTTTTATTGCTTTCAATTATAATTTCAATAATATTTTGAGATATTGCAGGATTTTTGATCGACACATTGGACAAATTTTAATCTAATATTTAATAATAATATTTCCGTTAATCTCTTGACACTAACTTTAGAACGAAATGAGATATCACTTTTAAACTTGGCAAATAAGAGTATATATACGTGGTTTTTAATAGTAATATAGTAATTTTTCCTGTATTTTGTTTGGACAATAAACAAATTTTTGGATAAATATTTACAGTAAAATACATAGGGGGTGACATTTTTATTTATTCTTATCTCATCAATTTAGTACAAATAACTCTGCATATTATTTTATTTTTGAGTCCTACTAAAAATTCTTGATATTATTTGTCTAACATACCATATGTCTAAATTGAACTATTTTGGAATTATTGATATTTGAAATTAAGAGAATCAAATCAAATTCTTTTTTTAAGCTGGCTTGTGTCAAACATTTACTATCAGGTAACGACTTAATGCGTCAAAAAATGATTTATTGACGAGAACGTTTATTGTTGCATTTTGGATAAGCAGACGAGGTGCTGTAGAATGGCCTATGAGGAGTCCCGACTTTACGCCACTCGATTTTTTTTATGGGGTCATTTGAAAAGCAATGTTTACCGAAGTCGACCTGAAACTGTAGAAGTTTTACAACAAAGAATTCAATATGAAATAAGCACAGATCACTCCGAATTCTCTGCAAAACTCTAATTCAGGTTGTTAACGGTAGACATTTTGAGCAATTTTTATGGGGGGTACCAGAGTTTCAGAGACCTGGAAAACAGTCAAGAACCTAACAAAAATATGAAAGAGGCCAGCAATGTACCAATAATATCTTTACAAGAGTGGAAGAGCTATTATTCTGATATCCTAAAAGAAACCAGATATGAATACAAGTTCAAAGCTAGAGAAACAAAAGTAGATGAAGAAAATGAAATGCCCATCAGCTCGAAGGAACTTAAATTGGTACTAGGAAAGATGAAAAATAGAAAAGCATCTGGACCAGGAGACATTAATATAGAGAGAAATATGCCCCAGATATTTTGTTGGAAATGCTTGTGTGCCTTTTCAATAGATGCTTAATACTCGGAGACAATGTGCCTGAAGAATGGAATTTGGCAAACATCAGTTCTATTTATAAGAAAGGCGACAAAAGGCAGTGCAGAAATTATAAGGGTGTTAATGGAACCAGCTCTGTAGGAAGGTTGTATGGCAAAATTAAGAAAGAATAGAAAGCAAACTGACAGAAATAGAAGAGCATAGTGGCTTTCGTGCTGGCAGATCTTGTACTGATAATGTCTTCACTCTTAACCAAATAATAGAAATAAGAGAAGCAAGAAATCTGAATACCCACCTCGTCGACCTTGAAAAGGCGTAGGATACAGTTCCCCTAAAAAAGTTATTTGATATACTAGACGGAAGTGACCTTAATAGACTATATGTAAGAGCAATATATAATATGTATAAAGATGCAAAGGCAGTTATTAAAATAGGAAAGAATATATCCGAGTCATTCAACATTACTAAATGCTTAAAACAAGGTTGCTGCGTTTCTCCTACGTTATTCAAGATGTTCATGCAAAAAGCTCTAGATTCCAGGATGAAAAAATGTAAATACATGGGAACAGAAATTGAAAGTAATTGTCTATATACACTCCTATTTACGGACGATCAGGTAATTACAGCAAGCGATGAAGATGACATCCAATACATGTACAGGAAAGTAGAGGATGAATTAAAGAACTGGGGTCTAAACATCAATCTAGACAAAACTGAATATCTGAACATCGGGGGTGACGTCAACGATCTTTAGCTTCCACAAGGAACAATAAAAGGTTGTCAAAAATTTAAATACTTAGGAAGCATAATATCAGAAAAAGGAAACACAGACAGAGATATCCAGAACAGATTGACACAAGGCAGAAGATGTATACAAATGCTTAGCTCGCTACTGTGGTCACCGAAGATTCGATTAAAAATAAAAACTTACTTACTTCCTCTTCTGAGTAGGTCACGAACCTATTCTACTTCGCTGTTAAGCCTCTTGTGATTCGGATGTCCAACTGTCTCTGCATCTCTTTGGTGGTCGTTCTTTTGGTCTTGCTTCATATGGTTTTTTTGTTCATACATATTTTTATCATTCTTTTATCTTCCATCCTTTGTACATGTTCACGCCACTCTCTTCTTCTCTTTCTTCCCCATCTGACTATATCCTCTACCTTGCATTGTTTTCTTATGGTATTGTTACTGACTTTGTCTAATAAACTTTTTCCTGTTATTGCTCTCAGTATTTTCATTTCATTTGTTCTTAGTAGCTGTTTGGTTTTGTTTGTGTCTGTCCGTGTTTCTATGCCATAAGCCAGTATGGGTCTAACGCAAGTTCTAACATATATATTCTTGTTTTTCCTTCTATACTTAAATCTTTGTTTTTCCAAACTACATCTCTGAGGGTCCCTGATAAAAAAAACAAAAACAATGATGTATAAAGTAATCGTTAAACCCATACTGACATAAGGTTCAGAATGCTGGCAAATGAGTACTCGAGATAGAGAGAAGCTAAAAGCAGTTGAAATGGACTACTTCTGACGCTCTTGTGGAGCCTCAAGATTAGATCATATACGCAATGAAGAAATTAGACAAAGAGCAAAGATGATAGAGACCGAATAGAAACACGTCAGTTAATATGGAACGGGCACGTAATGCGCATGGGGGAAGAACGCTGGCCGAAGAAGGCTCTGCAATATGTACTGTGGAACAAAAGAAATAAAACCGGTCAAATGCAAGTTGCACTTGCGCAATTAGTGTTCCGTACGTTGATTGCTTTTAAAATAAAAAAAATTGTTACGGAAGTATAAAATGATCAGTGACTTCACAAAACACACCCTAAATGAGTTTTCAACAAAGTTTATTGCCAATCTTTACTGAAAATTAATGACCTTGAAATTTTTGTTTTTTTATATACCAGATAAATTATTAAAGGTAATGCACTCGTGATAAATTTCGTTCAATCTACACCCCATGGAGAATATTCCAGAATTTTTTCAAAATTTTTTGTTAAGTACTTTTCGAGATAAGGCGGGTGGACAGCGATTTTTTGCGATTTTTTAAAAATAATACAAAGAAAATTGCGCGCCAGTATTACATTATATATACATTTTTTACTCGTGTTTTCACAACCTTTCATTTGACACCACACTCGATGACCTAGTAAAAAAATTTTTTTTCGCTTCCGATTTCACCATCCAAAACTAACCCCTTAAGTCAAAATTTAACTTTCAAAACTACATGGCTCTGATGAGGCCATCAATTCCTATATTATTACCAAATTTCAACTTTCTATGACAAATAGTTTCGGAGAAAATCGGGTGTGACAGACAGACAGACAGACACCGAAGTGATCTTATAAGTATTCCGTACGGAACACTAACAATCCATAAATTCAATACTTCCAGAGATTTAGAAGAAAATGATTGGTGGGAACGAGAGAGATGGCGGGAAGCGGCCAAGGCTGTAATAACCCCCGCTTATTAAAAATAAGCAATCAACGTACAGATACTAATTGCGCACTTGGCCAGGTTTTTTTTTAATCGCTCTTTACCAACTGGTCTTTAAAAAATTAGTAACGCAAATAACACTATAAATAAAAATAAAAATATTCAATAAAAAACAACTTTTATTTACAATTTTGTGACAACGCCTGAAATCATTTTAATTTCATTATAAATACAAACTTTAATCTCTGGAGAAATCTTTATGATGCGGTCAGACACATACAAAATAATATCAGGTAGCTAATTAAAAAGTTTAAACCAACAAAAAGACGTCGAGTACCTGACAATAATTGTTCCATTTTCGAACTAAAAAAGTCACAACAATGTAGATCACAATCTCATTTTACCTGTGCATACCAAACTCCCACTTGTCAAATAGATATTTTTTTCGAAATTCTCGGTAAAAATGCTATTAACAAAGAAGCCTATGACCAGCAAGTGTTTAACAAGTGAATGGCGTTCATTGATAACAAAAGAACGCTTACCGAGTTCACATGTTTTAAATACAAGCCATACAATGGGCTACCTTGTATGTAACCCGAAACCCGGACAATAGAGTTCTAAACGAGAATACGTTTTTATTTTTAGGAGAGTATTCTTTATGGAAAATATCTTTGTTATATATCTGAGTGATGGGTGCTGGCTCTTTATCGCCCATCAGAGGTGGGCATTTGGAATAGGTAATCAATTATAGTCTATTCGTAAAAAAAGTAAAAAAATTAACGAATTATTGGATGCAATTTACCTCTAGATTTTAAGTGTCAAGATGCAAAAAGTAGCATACTGGAAGCGCGTGATATACAGTCTGTCAAGCAAGAACGTATCCGTGAAAATTTATTTTTGGTAGATGTGATTCTAGCGATTCAACAAAAAAAATTGGTAAAGGGAACCTTTGTCGACCATGCATTTTAGTAAAGTATCACTCGATTCCTAACTTTCGTCGAAATCACGTAAAATCCAAAATGAGTCATTTGTTTGCGCGTCGGTTAGAGGCAGTCTTTCTTTGTTCCCATCAAAGGGGTCTAAAATGACATACTTCTCGACCGCTAAATATCTTAAAAAGTCGGTGTCGTTTGTAAAGAAGTGGGTAAATCATTTTAACGAGACGAAAAATGTCGGCGGTAGGCAATGTCACTCTGAAAGTCGAAAAACGAACCCGTGGCTTTGTTTTTTAAAGGACTCGAAATGAACGATGCGTCAAGGAGCGGCAAAATTAAGAAAATCGGGTTGGAATGTGAATGTGCCCCATTCGATAACATCTTCGTGCTCATGATGTCAAATTCCGAAGCACCTTAAAGAAACCTCTGCTTGGCGAAAATCACGTCGCGAAGCGGCTCGCCTTGGCCCACGATAAGATACTAGAGTGGCCTTCACAATCGGCGGACGCCAGGCCTATTGAAAACGTTTGGTCCCCTCTAAAGAGTAAGCTCAGAGGAAAGACTCTGAGGACTTTGACTTAGTTGTCTAGCGAGATTCGAAAAATTTGCTGAGTATGCAGAAAATCTCGTCGACAGCATGCCTCGAAGATGCCAGGCGATTAATGATGCAGGAGGGGATTGGACAACTCACTAAGATAATTGCGCCATTGTTAGCATACCAAAGAATACATTGATGGCAAAAAATGTTCTGAAAACACATTTTTTTCAAGAATACGAGCGGTGATATTCTTACTTGACAGACTGTATTTTATTAAAGATTTTCATATATATATATATATATATATATATATATATATATATATATATATATATATATATATATATATATATATATATATATATATATATATATATATATATATATATATATATATATATATATATATATATATATATTAATGCTAAACATTAATTTCAGTAGTACATGCATTTTATACAATTTCATAAAAAGAGGTAGAGTTACACATTAACATTTTTATATAAGGATCTTATAAGCTAGATAAGGTGTAAGGAAACTCCCATACTCTTAAGTATTGGCCATAACTTGTGCAATTTTACACAATCAAACGCCTGGTGTACTCTGCGAAGCACAAATAAGCCTTGATGTTATATTCATACATCTTTTCTATGATTGGTCGTACATTAAGAATGTTTTCTCTTGTGTCTGTCCCCGGAATGAAACCATTTTTACATAGATAACCTTAAATTATAAAAGATAATATTTATTTCTAGTGACTGTCATTAACTGCAATACGATTTTAACAGATCTCGTATCTACTGTGGAAAGAACAGTTTTTTATTCACACCAGTAAGTGATTTTTAATCACATTTACGGGCAATCATAAACCTGTGATAATCAATTATAATATTGGTGGATGTTTTTTAACGAATGAGAATGAGACAAGGACATTGAGGTTCTTTTTAATGCGAAACTATGGTTTAGTATCCAAATAGGTAATATTGTAAAACGTAGGCTGAAAAGTTTTTGGTCTGACACATAGATTTCGCCCTTTTCAAAAAATCCACTTGATTTTTGGAAGGTACCAATCTTCAAACGATACGTTTCAAAATTTCATGACACTTCGACGATTTGTTTACAAGTTACAGCGGTTTTAGTGACGCTACTTTTGGTATTTTCAAAACAATGGAAAAAATCGAATTCCGTGTGTTGAAAAAATACCGTGCAAGCAAAGCAATGACTTGATAAGTGTTATGGGGACTCTGCCCCTGGAAAATCACTCATCATTTACTGGTATGCTGAATTTAAACGCGGTCGTACAGACACATATAATGCTGAACGCTCTGGACGTCCAAATGAGGTAATTACACCGGAAAACATTAAAAAAAAATCCAGAAAATTGTTTTGGATGATCGTAAAGTAAAATTGCTTGAGATAGCTGACACCCTAAAGATATCAAAAGAACGTGTTGGTAATATTTTTCATGAACATTTGGGCATGAGAAAGCTTTGTTCGAAATGGATGCCGCGTTTGCTCACAGTGGACCAAAAACAACGTGTGGATGATTCTGAGCGGTGTTTGGACCTATTTAAGCGCAATAAAAAGGATTTTTTCATGCGATATGTGACAATGGATGCAACATGGATCCACTACTACACACCGGAACGAAATCAGCAGTCAGCTGAGTGGACAGCAGCCGGTAAAAGCCGCCCGAAGCGACCAAAGACACAACAGTCGGCTGGGAAGGTTTTAGCCTCGGTATTTTGGGATGCGCATGGGATAATTTTCATCGACTATGCTGAGAAGAGAAAAACCATCAATAGCGAATATTATATAAAGTTATTGGTGCTTTTGAAGCCAGAAATCGCAAAGAAACGGCCCCAAATGAACAAGAAATAAAAAAATCGGTCAAGGGCAAGTTGAACTTGCACAATTAATGTTCCGTACGATTGTTTTTAAACTAGAAAATTTTGTTAGGGTGGTATAAAATGATCAGTGACTTCACAAAACACACCCCAAATGAGTTCTCAATAAAGTTTGCTTCCAATCTTTACTGAAAAACTGGTGACCTTGAAATTTTGGTTTTTTTCTATACCAGATAAATTATTAAAGGTAATGATAATTTTCGTTCAATCTATACCCCGTAGAGAATATTCCAGGATTTTTTCAAAATTTTTTGATCAGTACTTTTCGAGATAAGGTAGGGGACAGCGATTTTTCACGATTTTTTAAAAGTAATACGAAGAAACGTGTGCGCAAGTATTACATTATATATATATTTTTTACTCGTGTTTTCACAAGCTTACATTTGACACCACACTCGATGACCTAGTAAAAAATTTTTTTTTTCACTTCCGATTTCACCCCTCAAAACGAATCCCTTAAGTCAAAATTTATGTTACGGTGATATAAAATGATCAGTGACTTCACAAAACACACCCCAAATAAGTTTTCAACAAAGTTTATTTCCAATCTTTACTGAAAATTGATGACCTTGAAATTTCTGTCTTTTTTATATACCAGATAAATTATTACAGATAGTGCACTCGTGATAATTTTCGTTCAATCTACCCCCCGTGGAGAATATCCCAGAATTTTTTCAAAATTTTTTGATAAGTACTTTCCGAGATAAGGCGGGTGGACAGCGATTTTTTTTCGCGATTTTTTAAAAATAATACAAAGAAAAGTGCGTGCAAGTATTACATCATATATATATATTTTTTACTCGTGTTTTCACAAGCTTTCATTTGACACCACACTCGATTACCTAGTAAAAAAATTTTTTTTTCACTTCCGATTTCACCCGCCAGGCCATCAATTCCTATATTACTACCAAATTTCAACTTTCTATGACAAATAGTTTTATAGAAAATCGGGTGTGACAGACAGACAGACGGACAGACGGACAGACAGATGGACAGACACCGAAGTGATATTATAAGTGTTCCGTACGGAACACTAAAAAGTACTCTTTCATCATAACAATGCATCGTGTCACAAGTCAATGGTTACGATGGCAAAATTGCATGAATTGAAGTTCGAATTACTTCTTCACCCACCGTATTCTCCAGATTTGGTCCCCAGCAACTATTAACTATTCGCAGATCTCAAAAAATTTCTCGCGGGAAAGAGATTTGGCTCCAATGAAGAAGTCATCGCCGAAACTGAGATCTATTTTGAACGCAAAGACAAATCCTTCTACAAGAAAGGTATAGAAATGTTAGAAAAGCGTTGGACTGATTGTATTGCTCTTGAAGGAGACTATGTTGATGAATAAAGTCGAATTTCGCAAAAAAATGTGTGCCTACGTGTTAAATAGTACTTATAGAATGGCGGGATTTGTTATGCAGTTACGTAAAAATTTAAAGTATTTAAATATGTTAATATCACTCTATTACGTTTATGTATTTGTCCATCGTAATTTTTGAAGCGGGAATCCTATGTATTGAAATCGTGCCGAGAACCAGTCCCATATAGATTCTTAAAATATTTCATGTCTAGAGAGAATGTCTGACATAGTGGTTGCGGTCTCATGGTAAAATTATGTCTTTGATTGCCTGTTAAGGTCACTTGTTGACATACTTGATTTGTATAAAATTATTAACTAAAAAATTAATTTTTCTTATTTTTTGGCATAATAATGTATTTATGTTGCCTCCTTATCGTTAAATTCTCCATTTTCTAAAACGTTTTAAATATGGGAACCCGTTGGGTGACGAAGATCTTCTCGTGAAGCTATTAAATATAGATTAGAGATATTGTTTATTAAAACGAGGGAGTTGTTCTAAATTATCGACCTAACTTTGGAGGAAAACTTTTAAGTTTTTACAAACGACCACTAGATGGCGCTATTGAGATATGACATTACCATTTTTGTAAAATTTAACATTTGGTATTGTTAAAACAGTCACAGCTCAGAAATTGGCGGAGTAGTTTGTTTACAGTGAGCGTTTCAACAAAACAGTTTTGTGAACAAATGGACATTTTACGTGAAGATTTCGTTGGACGATTTTAGTAAAGGCCTAACTCAACATTAATGCTTCGAATCGGCAAGGAGCAGCAAAATTAAGGAAATCGGGTTTGAATGCGTCCCATGAGACTATTTGATAACATCTTCGTGCTCATGATGTCAAATTCCGAAGCAGGTTGAAGAAACCTTTGTTGGGCGAAAGTCATGCCGCGAAGCGGCTCGCTTGGGCCCACGATAAGATACTAGAGTGGCCCTCACAATCATCGGGCGCCAACTCTATTGAAAACGTTTGGTCCCTTGTAAAGAGAAAGCTCAGAGGAAAGATTCTGACGACTCGAAAATCTCGTTGACAGCATGCCTCGAAGATGCCAGGTGATTATTGATGCAGGGGGCGATTCGAAAACTTACTAAGGTAATTGCGCCATTGTCAGCACCCCAAAGAATACACTGATGGCAAAAAATGTTCTCGAAATACATTTTTTCAAGAATACGAATACACGTTTTTACTTGACAGACTACGTATTCTAGGACTGCTATTATCTTTAGCTTAAATTTTGGAATTAACAGGAATGTGTTAAATATTTACTTTAATAACTTTTGTAGAAAGTAATTACTTTAGTGAAAATTATCCCCTGTAGTGAGAGAGAACATTAGGAAAAGTACGAGGATGGATTGAAAAGTTCCCGGCCTCACCAAAAAATAATTATAATATTTTTATTATAGTACCCTCAATAAGTTCATACTTTCTTTGTTTATCACAGTATAAAATTTTGTTGCTGCAGAATTTGTGGCTTTTAGGTTAGCACGAGTTTAGTGAGACCAAGTGCAGCGTTTTTGGAAAAATGGAAATAACTGAACAACGTACGGTCATCAAGTACCTGTTTAAAAAAACATGATATGAAAACAGCACTACGGGAATCTGCTTCGTCATATACCACTGTGAAAAAATGGGTTGCAGAATTTAAACGTGGACGAGAGAGCATCGAAGATGTCTCTCGCTCGGGCCGGCCCAAGACGTCTACCACTCAAGGAAACATCGGCAAAGTGTGTGATCTCATATTGAAAGACCGTAGATTAACTACCAGGAAGATTGTAGACACTATAGGCATCTCGTATGAACGAACTCAAAACATCATTGCCAACGAACTCGGATTTTCTAATGGTTCTGCTAGATGGGTCCCCAGATTGCTTTCAGTTGAACAAAAACGAATTCGACTCCCGATTTCTCGCGACTGTTTGGAGATGTTTGAGGTTGATTCGCAACATTTTTTTAATAGGTTTGTGACCTGGGTCACCACTGTACTCCAGAGTCAAAACAGCAATCCAAGCAGTGGAAAAAATCTGATGAACCGAACCGAAAGAAAGCTGTCGGCTGGATGGCGTCAGTTTTTTTGGGATGCTAAAGGTATTATTATGGTGGACTACCTTCCGAAAGGCGAAACAATAAACTCGATTTACTATTGCACCGTTTTGCTTCGTTTACGTCGAGATATTAAAGTGGAATGCTCAGGATTACTGAGAAAGAAAGTTTTGCTCCATCAGAAAAACGCTCGTGTTCACACGTGTGTTGAATCTATGGCTAAAATTCGTGATTGTGGTTTCGAATTGCTACCCCACCCGGCTTAATCTCCTGATTTGGCACCTTCGGACTTTCATCTGTTTCCAAACCTTAAAAAACACCTCGGTGGCTAGAAATTCTCATCAAAAGAAGAAGTCGAAGCTGTAGTTAACCAGTATTTTGAAGACCTTGAGGAATCTTTTTTTCAAACAGGTGTGGAAGCTTTGGAAAGCAGGTGAAAGAAGTGCATAGAGTTAGGTGGAGATTACGACGAAAAATAAGAGTATTTTTGTACATATTTTTTTTTTTCTTGGCTAGGCCTCGAAGTTTTCAATCCATCCTCGTAGTTTGGAACACAGAGTTTGAGAAATATTAATTTTATAAAATTTTGTATAATCTTGAATTTTCCTTTATTAACGAAAAAAGTTTACAGTTTAACAAACAGACCTACCTGCCTTTGGTTATTTTTTATACATAACGGACCAAGATAAAGACATATAAAAGATAATGTTCGAGTACAGTACTGTTAACTATCCAATAAATTGTGTTCGACTTTAACTGTGAAAAACAAGCCATTCAGGAATTTTAAACCTGCGTGGGGCTGAACTGTATCCTTTCCAAAATTGGGCATTATACCTTTGCAGTAAAATAATGCATGAACATTATTCCTTAAATATAGTAATGGCAGTAAAAGCGCGCTTGTTTTACATTATCTGCGTGACTTAATGGTAAAAATTACAAGACAAGGTGGGCTAACATGCAATATTGCACTGGCAATATGTTAAAGCTTTAATGAGGGATCGGTAATAGACAGTTTTTGTAACCGACATCCGCTAACTTTTAAGTATTTTCCAAAAAGAAAAAATCGATATGTGTCACAAGATCCTACATAATATAACTTAATTTTAAAATATTTACAGTAAATAACCGGTCAAGTCCAAATTGGACTTGCGTAATTAGTGTTCCGTACATGGATTGCTTTTAAAATAAAAATTTTTGTTACGGAGGTATACAATGATCAATAACTTCACAAAACACACCCCAAATGACTTTTCAACAAAGTTTTTTTTCATATCTTTACTGAAAACTGATGACCTTGATTTTTTTTATATACCAGATAAATTATTAAAGGTAATGCACTCGTGATAATTTTCGTTTAATCTACACCCTGTAGAGAATATTTTTTGATCAGTACTTTTGAGATAAGGGGGCAGGAATTTTTCGCGATTTTTTAAAAGTAATACAAAAAAAGTGTGCGCAAATATTACATCTATAATATATATAAAATGCAACGTCTCTCTGTCTGTCTGTCTGTCCGTTAGTGCGCTTATCACTGGAGAACCACTTATCCGATTTACGTACTTTTTTTTTTAAAACATACATATGTTCTCTGGTCAGGTTATAGGCTATATTTTTTGACGATAGGTAGCATAGGGAATGAGCAGTGACGATAATAGTGAATGAAGTCGGAAAAAAAGAAGTTTGCCGCTAGCGCGTTCCCTTGCAGTACACAGCCTAAACCATTAAATTTGGAGTAATAATATGTACCAGAGAATATCTATAATCTATAATATATATAAAATGCAATATCTCTTTGTCTTTCTGTCTGTTCATTAGTGCATTTATCAGGCGAGAACCACTTATCCGATTTACGTGTCTTTTTTTAAATTCATACATATATTCTTTGGCCAGGTTATATAGTAATAATAATAATCTATATCTTTAATATATGTAAAATGCAATATCTCTCTGTCTGTCTGTCTGTCTGTCCGTTAGTGCTCTTATCCTCCGAGAAACACTTATCCGACTTACGTGATTTTTTTAATTCATACATATGTTTTCTGACCAGGTTAGATAACAATAATAATAATCTATATAATATATATAAAACGCAACGTCTCTCTGTCTGTCTGTCCGTTAGTGTGCTTATCATTCGAGAACCACTCATTCGATTTACGTGATTTTTTTTTAATTCTTAATTTAATATATATCAAAAAAATCTATAATATATATAAAACGTAACGTCTCTCTGTCTGTCTGTCTTTCCATTACTGCGTTTTACCACTCAAGAACCACTTATCCGATTTAGGTGTTTTTTTTTATGAAATACAAAGGGAATAAACAGAGACAAAATGCTAATATGTTGGAAAAAAGATGGAAGTTTAGCAGTAAGCTTCGCAGAAAGACTGAATAGATGGGGGGAATACTTTAAAGAAACACTAAATGGAGATAAAAATGAGTTGTATTAGACATAGGAAGCAAAATTAACTGAAGGCAGGGGACGACAAATAAACCCTGCAAAGAAGAAATAAGAGAAATATTCAGAATCCAAAAAAATAAGGCTCCGGGTGGAAATTGTAGAACTGATAAAAGCTGGAGAAGTAGATCTGGAAAATGAAATATGCCGGTTGGTGCCATACTCCATACGTTCATCTGGATATTAAAAACCGCTATAATCTTTTAGAAAGCACAAGTTAGCAAGTGCGCGTGCCTTGTATACATATAATAGTTATGCTTTTATTTACACTTAAGCCTGAGTAAGAAGGAAAGTAATGGAAAAAGAGAAAATAATGCATAATTTATGGCATTAACTGATACTTGATGGAAATCCATTTTAAATTAATAGAAACAAAACAAAGGTTAAGTTTAGGTATAGAAAGCTAAAAACTAATAATAGACCATTAGTGACAGAGGTTCAATAAAATCATTGAGAAGGATTTCTTGATTTTTACGTTTATTTATGTCTAGAAATTCCAGGTAGTTAAGCTGATGACCTTTGTTTTCTAAATATAGTATTTTAAAATTTGGGTTAAAGTCGTGATTTTCGAAATTTGAACGTTTTAAATAATTTGAATCAAATTTTAGCACTCCAAAAAAACAGCATTAAAACATTTCAGAACTTGTACTAAGGTTGAAATTGATTTAAATTATCTACAAGATCTAAATATGCAAAACGACCATCAAACAAGGTCCATAATCTAACTATCTGAAATTTTTAGTGATAAATAAACCTAAAAACCACGAAATCCTTCGCAAAGACCAATTGGATGCCAACAGTTCCCCTTTATTGCACCTTTATCATTATTATTAGTTTGTAGTTTCCTATATTTACCTATTACAAAATTATATTTCCAATACTTATATAATATTTAATTTCATGGCTAAATCTTTATTAGTCATCTGAAGAAGTAAAATAAACTGGAATTCTTAACAAAACAATTTGTTGCATTTCTGGTAATGAGGGAACTAGTACTTCAAGGTTGTAAAATGATTTAATAGGCTATAGTTGGCAAAGTGATCTAGTATACTGTAAAAACTATAACCCATTAATAAATACAACTGATAACATCCTGTTTATACTTAACTTCATTTTTAGTGTTCCGTACGGAAACACTTATAAGATCACTTCGGTGTCTGTCTGTCTGTCTGTCACACCCGATTTTCTCCGAAACTATTTGACATAGAAAGGTGAAATTTGGTAATAATATAGGAATTGATGGCCTCATCAGAGCCATGTAGTTTTGAGGATTAAATTTTGACTTAAGGGGTTAGTTTTGGGGGGTGAAGTCGGAAGTGAAAAAAAAAATTTTTTTACTAGGTCATCGAGTGTTGTGTCAAATGAAAGCTTGTGAAAACACGAGTAAAAAATATATATATATATATAATATTATACTTGCGCGCACTTTTCTTTGCATTATTTTTAAAAATTCGCGAAAAATCGCTGTCCCGGGCCTTATCTCGAAAAGTACTTATCAAAAAATTTCGAAAAAAATTCTGGCATATTCTCCCCGGGGTGTAGATTGAACGAAAATTATCACGAGTGCATTACCTTTAATGTTATATATAAAAAAAACAAAAATTTCAAGGTCATCAGATTTCAGTAAAGATTGGAAACAAACTTTGTTGAAAACTTATTTGGGGTATATTTTGTGAAGTTACTGATCATTTTATACTTCTGTAACAAAATTTTTTTTATTTTAAAAGCAATCAACGTACGGAACACTAATTGCGCAAGTTTAACTTGCACTTGACCGGTTTTTAATTATTAATAGTATTTATTTTTTGGAAATATAGGCCAGAAATTTGATGGTAATTGATACAAGATTTTCCTACATATAAAGAAGTAAAAAAAGATGTCACCACAATTTATTTTCCACCGAAATGAATTACTAACAATTATTTTCAAAAAAAATGAATATGAAGACACGTCATGTAAGGATATATCTATAATTTAGTGTCATATTTTATGAGTAAAATATAGTATTTATTTTACGTCCCTAGCTATTTTTCTGTATATATATATTTTATTGTTATTTGCTGAAAGAAATAATATAAAAGCCCCATAATTTCCTTTAGCTTACCAGTCTGTCTCAAAATCAGGATGAAAGGTGGTGAAAATTTATTCAAAGTTGCCAAATGGTTAATGCTGGTTGCTGGTACTTGGAGACTTGAACTTACCGGGATACCAAAAATATGGCAAAATTTTTATAAAATATATTCGCTTGTGGTACAAATGGCTTATTACACTTGCTTGTTATCGTTTTTTATTAAGTTTTTTGAACTATGGGGTGTGGATCATGATAAAGGTAATATTGTTAATCATTATTTTAATCTTTGTTATTAATGTGCAATAGGGTAAGAGCGTACTAATCTTTTCAGTTAATTTTATTTACACTATTCGTTGCATAGGAATGAACCCTCTAGATTTTGATTTTCTCCCCTTTTACTGGATAGAAAAGAAAAGGGATATATTTGTCAACGATACTATTGACTTGTCTACCTGATGGTATCGTCTAATATTCTTCAGCCCTATTATGGATTTCCACGCTTTGTCAGATTTGAGTGTCTACCAACTCTGTACGACTTATAACTTGCAAATCTCGCTGGGTGAGCTCTCTTTCTAAAGGATAATTAGCCTTGTAGGTCTCGAAAAGAGCGGAGCTGAAGTAGCTGACTGAGAATTTGAGGTCTGCCTCATCATAGCGATTGGACATTCTAGAAAGCCTACCGCTTGGGTCCTCTGTATAGAGTTTCTCTTCTCCTAGTCATCTTGTGGCGCCTATTCACTGCCGGTGGATATGCGCTTGCCTGAATTTGAAAAAAAAAAAATACACCTATGATCTGATAACGAGATGAGATCTCTATGTATATTTTTCATTGGGTTCTATCGTCTTGAACTCGAGCATAATGTCAGGTACACTATTGATTTGATATTAAAGAACGTCTACCCTAGGCCACCACAGTTCAGAAATTCCAGAGGAACCCTTCCCCTAGGATTGACATCTTTGTTGCAGTCACTATTCCTAGCAGAACTTTATTTGGTGGATTTTCCTCCTCGTAGGGAAAGTACGCCTCAGGATACAACTTCTCTAGCGACACTCACTTTCAAGAATACTCATGAAGTGATCATATTTCTAGCGGTCCAATGCTATATATATCCTTTCTTTGTCTTCTTCTTCTCATACCTTCTCCTAATGGAGGTTGGTGACTACTTCTCTAAATGTTTCTCTGTTCCTCTCAACATGAAAAAACTCCCCTGCATTCACGCCGGTCCATTCTTTGATGTTTCTCAGCCAAAGCTTTTTCTTTCGTCTGACACCTGCATTATAGTTTGCAATATTTGTCGTTTCTGAGTACGTGCCCTAATTAGGATGTTTTTCGTACTTATATGATTGTCAAGAGTTTTTTGCCTTGGTATATCGTTCGTAGAACTTGCTCATTAGTGATCCTGGCTGTCCATGGAATTTTTAATATTCTTCGATCGAACCACATCTGTTGCGGAACATTGTCCGAAATTTAAAAATCAGTTTCCTGCAGCCTGTATTCTGGTTTTAATTTCAGTGTTTAAATATTTGTACTCTTCTACACGTTTTATTTGTATTATCTGTTATTGTTTCTATGATAAAAAGATTAAGATGTAATATAGTGGCGTAGTCAGGTTTAAAGGTTGGGACAACATATCGCATAGTACAATATGTAGTACTAGGGACACTTGGTTTAGGATAAAAAATACTAAAAGCGGAGCTGCTTATTAAGGGGGCGCTACTCAGCAAACGAGTGGGGGGGACGCCGAACGAAAATCGGAGGACGAAACCCTTGATAAAAAAGGTCCCGCTTGCACTGAAACTTAGAAACACAAAAATAATTCTTTCATGCAGTGGAACCTGAAGAATTGAATATATTACAAGAAAGATCCACTTTATACTTTCTACATCTGTAAGGGCGATATGCTATCTTGGTCACCCTTAAATTTTACAAATTGAAGCACATCATTACTACAATAATAATATCAGGCCATAAAGAAAGGAATAGTCTTATTGTCATATTTTGCCATATGTATTTTTGTTTATATATTTTATATCTTAATTATTAATAAAATTTGTGTTAAGAACGTCTGGAGTTGCTGCTGTATTACAAAAAAAATAATAAAGGAATATATTTTTATTTTACAGCTATTGAATGCCTTTCAATGTTGACGATAATATTCCTTTTGGTAGTCAAAACGGGTCTTTGCCAAACAAGAGAAATGACACAACTTTTAACAAAAACTATAGATGATGTTAATAGAAGCTCCTTGATTAATGACTGGCATATTAACGACCTATTTTCAAGTCATGCAAGATACAGTAATTTACTAAATATATTTATCACAATTTACTCTTTTAGCTTGGGACTGCATCTTAATGTTATTGGTAAGTATTAAGTAATGTAAGTAATGATCAATCACCATATGATCTCGATAGTGGGAATAGTAAATTAGTGCCGAATGCACGTTGGCATATTTACCTAAAATAGCTTGAGTACCTCAGATATCTCTATGTCTCCTTCTTTGTCTATCACACATTCGCCATCGATAAGTGCACATACGCCTACTCTATTTCCCTCCATCAATCTCTGTCCTAAGCTACGTTCGTCCATCCCCTCTTAATCATTTTCCTAATGTCATCTTAGGGAGCTATCTTGGATTTGTTTTTCTCCTCATCTAGTTCTATCCGTTTTTACCTTGACTAATATGTTTTTGACATTTTTAATTTTGATGTGTTCTCTAATCTATTCTATTAATTTTTTATTCTTTAGTGTTATATTTAGGATAAAGTCATATACTCCTGAACCTACAAATATAGAGAAAATTAAAAACTACCAGTTAACATCAAAGATAAAATAGATCATAAACTTTATCTGGGGAAAATATATCGAACAACACGTATACCTACTTCTTCCTACAAACTAAACCAAATAACTAATAAGTTTAAAAGGTTGCTACCGAACCACCTAAATAACAGTATACAATATTTTTTGGCAAATTTGTTAGCCAGTGAGGCAACTGTATATTTCCTCTGGAAGGCCAGGCGGAAACTAAATAGAATTTCAGTGCAGCTATCCGTGAACTAGGTGACAACTTGCCCGAATCAAATAAAGAAAAGGCAAATTGTTTTGTCCACTATTTAGACAATATCCTTAAACTTCATTCACCTGAGACCATTGGCTAAACGATAAGGATATTCAGGACCATCTTACAATCCGTTATTAATTGGAAACAGCCCTAAAATCTGCTAAAAAGTGTTAAACTATATAAATATGTGTGTATATATATATATATATATATATATATATATATATATATATATATATATATATATCATATATATACATATTTATATAGTTTAACACTTTTATTTCTTCTCTTATCTTTGCAATTTTAGCAGATTTTTGGGGTATATATATATATATATATATATATATATATATATATATATATATATATATATATATATATATATGAGATTTTTTTGCTATGGAAAGTAACAAAGGTAATACTAATTTTTAAGCTAGACCAACCACTAGAGTAGGTAAGCTCTTATAGGCCGATAAGTCTATTGCAACTTATATTTAAGATATTAGAAAAGTTAATTAAAATACAACTTGAAACTATAAGTAAAGGCAATAAGTTAATACCCAGTCATCAGCCTTGATTAAGACACTACCCCGGCACAATGAATATAGAATAGCCAAAAAATGTCTAAAACTTTAGAAGAATAAATACTCTGCCGCAACGTTCATAGACATTAGCCGAGCGTTTGATAAGGTATGGTATGGTATGGCACTGGATTACTATTTAAAATAAGGAAACTTTTACCACCTCCCTACTATCTGATAATTAATGTCTATCTGTAAGACAGACAGTAGTTAGTGAAATGTTCTGATGAGCATACCTCCTTCTCTCCTATGAATATCGGCGTCTTTCAAGGTACCGTACTGGGTCCTCTCCTCTATCTTATTTTCACCGCTGATTTACACCCTTTAATTAATGCTATAACCGCGATGATTTCTGATGACACGTCAAAGCCATAGTATCCTCACGCAAATATCCATAGACTGCGTCTGAACAACTACAAAGAACTTTAAATGACTTATAAATTTGGTTTATAAAATGGCGTCTCAAAGTCAATGAAATCAAATCAATTCATATCACGTTTACCAATATAAGAGGCACTTGTTCATCCGTTGTCTTAAATAATCATCAAATACCTCGTCGGGTTGAAGCAAAATATTTTGGCATGTACCTCGACCGGAGGTTAACCTGGGAGAAGCATATATTTATTAAAAGGAAACAATTAGCTCTTCGACTTCATGACCTTTACTGGCTGATTGGTAGCAAATCTCGTCTAACATTGGATAATAAAATACTGGTGTACAAGGTCATACTAAAGCCTATCTGCGAATACGGAGTGCAATTATGGGGCTCTGCGTCTAACTCTAATATAGATGTACTAGAGCGATTCCAATTTAAGATTTTTCGCTTGATAGAGAATGCACCTTGGTTCGCCTCAAATATTAATATAGCACGCGACTTGCAACTTCGTTCGGTCAAGGAAGAGATTAAAAAATATTACGCAAATTATGTCAATACAGTAGGGAACTACCTAAATAGGTAAAAAACTCATATCGGAGCCGTTTTGAACTCAAAGACTCAAATGAAATATTTCCAGTGAATCTCTTGTCCGGTTTTGAATAACTGTTCCTGTGTGAATTACTGAAAGAAAATGACCAATGGGCTGTTCAATCTAATGTCTTTATTAAAATATTTACTTATCGTTTCTTTGAAATAGATTAGAGATTAAAGAAATTAAAAAATAAAAAAATCGGAAATTGGATTGTTTTCTGCATCTGATGTTCAGCCCCAAACAGCCGAACTGTGATATCATATTGATTTATTATGTTTGTTTTCAGGAATATGTTAAATCTTCTCTTTCACTTTTGTAATATACGCTTTAATCACCAAATTCTGTCTATGCGAGTCTTATTAATCTATTTTAATTTGCCATTTGCATTTTTCTGTGAATTTTTATATCTTGTCTCAGGTTATATTTATTATTCTACTTCTATCCTCTTTATCATTTTTGTTCTGCCCATGTTTCTACTCAGCTCTATTTCCACTTTTTTGAATATCTTTTCCGTTGCCGACGCGAAAAGCTTCGGCGATATAGAAATTTTTTTGTGTTTTCAAATATATTTTGAATGAGCTAGATACTTTTTAAATCTACACGGTAATTTTAACGAATGTAGTGTAGTAAAAAATGCATTTGAAATTGCACAGTCTAGATGCAGCAATGTTATGATTTTGTCCTTTTTGGAGTATCACTAGGAGCATTGTCCTAAGTTTTGGACCTCGAAAAACTTGTGCTCTTTTATTTATAATTAATTTAAGTTTTTAAAACGCGTTTTTTGAGCTTAAAATGTGAATAACTCCGGTGATATAAATCGGATCGAGATAAAAATAACCATCAAGTGAAAGTTGAACTTGCACAATTAGTGTTCCGCACGTTGATTGCTTTTAAAATAAAAAATTTTGTTACGGTGGTATAAAATGATCAGTGACTTCACAAAATACACCCCAAATGAGTTTTCAACAAAGTTTGTTTCCAATCTTTACTGAAAACTGATGACCTTGAAATTTTTTTTATATACCAGATAAATTATTAAAGTTAATGCACTCGTGATAATTTTCGTTCAATCTACACCCCGTGGAGAATATTCTAGAATTTTTTCAAAATTTTTTGATCAGTACTTTTCGAGATAAGGTGGGGGGATAGCGATTTTTCGCGATTTTTTAAGAATAATACAAAAAAAAGTGTGCGCAAGTATTACATTATATATATATATATATATATATATATATATATATATATATATATATATATACATATATATATATATATATATATATATATATTATATATATATATATATATATATATATATATATATATATATATATATATATATATATATATATATTTTACTCGTGTTTTCACAAGCTTTCATTTGACATCACATTCAATGACCTAGTAAAAAAATTTTTTTTTCACTTCCGATTTCTTCCCCCAAAAATAACAAGTCATAAGTCAAAATTTAACTTTCAAAACTACACGGCTCTGATGCGGCCATCAATTCCTATATTATTACCAAATTTCAACTTTCTATGTCAAATAGTTTCGGAGAAAATCGGGTGTGACAGATAGACAGACGGACAGACAGACACCGAAGTCATCTTATAAGTGTTCCGTATGGAACAATAAAAAGCAGACTCTTCGTAGTAAAATTTCCAACAAATCTTCGTTAGTGTTACGTCGCTCAAGTGCGCACATAATCTACAAAACTGAAAAAAAAAACCGGCAAAAAACTGTTTCTTTTCATTTTATTGTACAGTTGGACTAAGTGAACCGATATGTCTCTTGTTATAGCAAAAATACCCTGAAATTCTGATACGCGTTTCGAAAACTAGAATTATTTACAAACAAAAGACCACAAGTTTTTCAAGGTACAAAACCCAGGACAATATTCCTGGTGATACCTCAGAGAGGATAAAATAATCATATTGCTATATCTAAACTATGTCTATCTCATCATTATTTTGACCTTTTTTTAGTGCACTATAAAAGCAAATTCTTATAACGGTACGTTCTCATCTCACTAAATAACACCTCTAGATATAGATTATGATATAATAGGGGTCTAACCTTTTCCTAATATATATTTTAGGTTTTGTGGAATATTATCAGTTTAAGCAGAAATACGCTAATAATACCGAAATATCGACAAACCTCTGGAAGTTGTATATTGGTATCCGTTTGATCCTAATAAGTATTATGGAGTAGTTCTATTTTATCAACTAGCTACTGTATTGTACTCTGATTTATATAACAGTGCTATTCAAGCATTGTTTAATACGATTATAATAGGATTGTCAGTACAATTAAAAATTCTACAATACAATTTTAAAAATTTTGCTTCAGATAATTCTACCGAAAAATTAGTCAGTCAACAGATAGCTGTTAAGAATATAAAAATGCTTGTCAAGAAACATCAGGATTTAATGAAGTAAGTTTAAAATAGTTTTACCTAGTACTTATATATATATTTTGAACACAAGGGTGGATTGAAAAAGTCGCGTAGAAACAAGGTAAATAATATTTTTTTGAAAAAACAAAAAAATGAGTTTTCAATATAATATCCATTGTTTGAAATTTGTTTTATTCATAACTTTGAGGTCATAAGGTGGACCAACAGGATGACGGCTAATAAAAGGTTATTCTCGGGAACCTTTGGTTTATTTGCCTAAACATAGTATGAATACTGAGGATGATAGGCTCAAAAAGGTATACTTTGAACTAGAATTACATTTCTTTTAAGTTAAGCGTAGCCGATTAAAAAACTATTTATTGTAAAAAGGCAAATGAAAAAAAAAAAATTGAAAAACCCAAGAATATTTTTTTCGGAGAAATAACAATATTAACTTAGGAAATTTGATATATGTTAGCACTTTAAAAAAAGTTATCCAATTGGACTAGCGAATTTTCACATACTGTTTTAAGACAATATTTGTGAAAATGTATACTTTAAAAATAAGGAAAAAGTCGATCTTTTCAAACTTTTATACTTTTGTTCAGCCCTAAAATTTAAAGTTTAAATGTTTTATATCCGGACTCGTCAAGAATTTTAAAACAATATTTTACGACGATATTTTCGGAGGTGTAAACTTTGGAATTATATAAAAAATAATTCTTTTTCAAACTTTCACTCTGTTGATATCTCATAAGAATGAAAACTATAAAATAATATCAAAATATTAAAAGGGAGATCATGCTTCATCAATAATGCTTAGGTTCCATGATTGTTTATATTTTTTTGTTAATAAAATAACTATTTAATATTGACTGTTTCAAAATATAAGAATAGAGGTTTTCATAGTGTCAGCACGAGTAAGCCACGTTTATTTTTTGATTCAGCGCGTTCGTAAATTTTTGTATTGAGTAGTGTTAGGCAAATTATGGTGCAATACTTGACACTTCGAGAACACTATGAGATTGTAAAAATGTATTATGTAACAAACAGTTCTGTAAAAGTGCGTTTTGACTACTATATAGTTAATATAATCGGTAAAGTACACATTACAGTTATTACATTGTTCATCTCCAATATAACTTTCCTTGCAAATAATCCATTTTATCGATTCAACATAGTTTTCGGGAAATGAATCTTTCTATGACGTAAACTTGACGATTGTGAAGTTGCAAGTCTATCGTTTGCGTCTTTGTCTTTATAGTAATTGGAAACAACTCTTCACTTTCATCAATATTGTGTACAGTGACGAAGTTTACTTTTACTTAAATAGCTTTATTAATAAGAAAAGGGGAGAGAATTTGAGAGATGGAAGTTACTGTTTGGTGCGGATTGCATGGGGTGGTATTACTAAACAATGATTAATGCATATTTGTTGGTAAACTTGCAAAACCTTGATCTGAATGATGTAAAGTTTCAATTAGATGATGAAATATGACAGATGGTGGCCCGTGGTTCCGTGGTGTAGTACTTGTTTGCGGTGCAGAAGGTCTCGGGTTTTAATCTGGGCAAGTCGGTTCCTTATTTATTAATTTGTTTAAGTATATTTGGCCTGACAACGTACATAGGTAGTAGTTGTTTGTAGAAATGCAATAACGTCCGTGGCAGTACTATCGAGTTGTCTAAAAGGTGTTGTGAAATACAAAAATGTATGTCGGCACTTGGACAACGTTGATGGGTATTACGACATCCTCGTCGATATCCTTAGGATATGAAAAAGGATAAAATCCCTACTCAGGCGGGGAGGTGAACGATAAAAAAAGTCAGGCGAAATAATTGAGTTTTTGGAAACAAAATCATCCATAACCGTATAATATAGGAATAAGTAAAGTCTAACGTCTACAATAACAAATCATTAACTACTGAAGGATTGAAACCAGCCATTTGGTTTAGAGAATACACAATATCAAACAAAGTTTGAGTGAGTGATAGGTCATTTAAATAATGTTATGCTCCATAAATTGACGATTGTGTTTTGTGTGTTGATTGTGATGCAATATAACAAAGTAAATTCCTTGAAATAATTAAAAGTAATTAACATTTAAAGTATTGACACTTCATCTAAGCAACCCTTTATTACTACAGTGTGCTTGACAAATATTTTGCAAAAGTATTTATTAAATTAATTTTTATTTGTAGATTTATTAGTGATTTAAAACAAGCTTTAAAATTTCCTATATTAATTGAGTATGTAGTATCCTCAGTAATGTTAGCATCCATACTAGTTCAAATACTAAGTGTAAGTAATATACAACATATGTACATGGGGCTCATAGAGTTGATTTTGAATATAATTAAAGTTATGTTTATGTTTTTAGGAAAAGAAAATTGTATTTAACGTTCAATATTTCCTGATACTTGCATTTCAATGGTTTGTCTTATCATGGAATGCCAACGAAATAAGAATACAGGTAACCTAAATCGTTAATATTTTATATTAAAGGTGGTTCCGATAAATAACTAAATACGATGTAATAAATATAAAATATATATATATATATATATATATATATATATATATATATATATATATATATAATATATATATATATATATATATATATATAAATATATATATATATATATATATATATATATATATATATATATATAACAAGGATTTTCTACAGCTGACGCTGTCTTCCATCTCTCAGCCTTTGATTCCATCCGTATCTATCTTCCCAGTCTCCATCTGTTAGACCCCTGTCCTCCATAACCTCGTCCACATCGTCTCTCCACGATCGTCTGGGTCTTCCTCTTTTTCTTCTCCCTATAGGGCTCCACTCCGTTATTTTCTTTATCCACCTATTATCTTTGCTTCGTCTTATGTATCATTTTAATCGTTTTTCTTCAATGGTGTTTATTGCGTTCTCTTTGATGTTCATTCTGCTTCTTATTTCTTCATTTGTTATTCTCTCCATACGTGTCACTCTACAACATCTTCTCCAATACTCCATCTCTACCGCGTTAATTTTAGATTTATTTCTTTTGTTGATCGTCCATGTTTCTGACCCGTATGTCATTATGCTTTGTATTATTGATTTGTATATGCGTGTTTTGTTTCTCTTTGTAATGTGCTTGTCCCACAGGATCGAATTTAATTGTCTTATGCATATTCGCGTTTGTCCTAATCTAGCTTTAATCTCTTCTTCTGATGTTGCGTTTTTTGAAATGATGGTTCCTAGATATTTAAATCTATCGGTTCCTTTGATTATTGTTTCGTTATCTACTTCTAGATTCTCCACGTTTCCCTCCTTTGTTGTTAGATATTCCGTTTTATCAAAGTTTATTGCTAATCCTGCTTTAGTGTATTCTTCTTTCAGTTTTCTTACCATATAACTGAGGTCTTCCTCATCTTGCGCTATGATTACTTAGTCGTCTGCGAAACTTAGAGTATATAAGTAATCTTCTCGTATTGGGACTCCCATTCCACTACATTTTTGCTTCCATTTTTTAATGTTTGTTCGAGGTATATTTTGAATAGTGTTGGGGATGTAGAGCATCGTGATAATAGGCCTTTTGATGTTTGGAGTCTCTTCCCTATTTTATGTCCTATTTTTATGTTCACTGTGTTGTTTTCGTAGAGAGCTTTTACTGCGTATATTAGTTCTTTGTCAATGCCTATTTATTTCATTGCGTTCCATAATCTTTGTCTTGGTACTGAGTCATAGGCCTTTCTTATGTCTATGAAGGCCAGATGAACTTCTCTATTCTTTGCCAGTTTTTTTTCCATTGTTTGTTTTATAGTGTATGTGGTCTATACATGATTTTCCGGCCGTAAAGCCTGCTTGGCCTTCTCCAATTTTTCCTTTTATATTTTCCTCCATGATATTTTTAATAATTTTTCCATACAAACGTCCCATACTCGATATTATGGTTAGGCCTCTATAGTTTCTGCGGTCTCCCTTTTTAAATATAGCTACTATATAAGCTTTTGACCATTCCTCTGGTATTTTTTCTCCATTTATCGCTCTGTGGAACATGTTTTCTCAGCATTCGATGTAATTTATTAGACCCGTACTTAATCATTTCATTTACCACACCCCCAGGCCCTGCAGATTTATTATTTTTGAGTGTTTTTATTGTCTCCTTTACTTCTTCATAGCTTAGTTCTATCTCTAGAAAGATATACCTATATATCATATACTCGTACTTATATTTTTTTAGGTTATTTACCTATCCCTGAAAATGTTATACGAAGTTTCTCATTAAAAGGGAAAACATACAACAAGTTGTTCATGAAAGAATATCGTGTGCGGCAATTATGCCTCAGTTTATTTTCAAGTTATATTTTGATCTAAACAGTTTCCGTGGGGCTAAAATTCAATTCTTGAATTGAGGAAAGGCTTGTTAAGCATTTGCTGCTGTCAGTGACGACGCTAGATGAAACGTGGACTTCGGCGAGATCAGCTTTGCGAGGCCTCAATTATACACGAATTTTATGGGTATACTATACAAGTATTATTGCTAATCAAATAATAACAAAAATTACATAAACAAACACAAATTAAAATAGACGAACTTTTCGGCTTTTCACCTCCAATAAACCCAACAAAATGTTCCTCTATCGCTCCAGTTGAGGAACTGCAAAATCTTAATATTATTGACATTTGTTCCACACGGCTCACATCCCTGGTACAATCGAGCATTTTGCTTGTTTGACTCTGTTTATAATTTCATCAATAACTGATTTGGATATTAATGTAATTAATTCATTTTGGATGTCGTGGCTCAGATAATGTTGAGAAAGTTGCTTTTCATTAATACGTTGCAAGTGCTCTTTAAGTGTTGGATATTTGGATAACAATTTAAATAGGTCTATAAAATTTCCACTGTTTCCGAATCACTCAGGTTAAGGGTTTGTCAATGAGCTCTAAATGCCAGATGGTGTGAAGCTAAGTAGTTTATTATATCGATCAATCTTTCAAACAAGTTATACCAATATTTGTGTGATTTCCTAACCAGTCTCTCGTTTTTCTTATCTATTGTTTTGCCGTATTTGATTCCTTTACAGATTTCCATCCATTTAATCATGCACTTCATGTGTCCTTGAATTTGTTCATGTCTTTGCAATATCCTACTCAGATCTTTCCAGTCACAACATCCTTCTTTTACCATCTGTGTCTGCAAATGTGAAAAAAGTCTACATGGAAAGCAATAAACTTTATTTTGAGATATGGAGTAAGCTAACCATCTGCGATGTTGCTTTTCGCCGTTACTCAATTTTCTAGTAAAATGAAATTTAGCAAAATGTCTTTTATTTGCGTCTTTGGGGTAACTTTCATAAGATTTCTCTAGGTTTTGTTGGGGACCGTTTTGAATTAAGTCATGACGCTGCGAATCTGTTACTGGAAATACCCACTTCCCCGATCTAATTCTATAAATGACTCTCTTATATGAACAGTTTGCTCTTTATTTTCTGAGTCACAAATCTTTTCACTTTTTAACTCTTTATTCGGTCACAGTCTTGGATCACAGCAGTTTCACCCAACTCTGAAGCTATATCAGAAAGGGTAATAGATTCATTCGATCCTAAAGCTGGTTCTGTTTTAGAAACTAAAAAAACTTGGATAAGAGATTCATCAGAGGCCTCTGGAGTAGTAATACCTGAAGAAGGTTTCTTAACAAATTTCATCATACTGGAACTCATAGCTTGGTTGGACATAGCCGTCTCAGCCTTTCTTTTTCTTTTTGATGTACCGGATTCCCATTATCTCCCTATATCTATGTCTCTTGAGGGTCCTCCAGACATGATGATCTAAAAAAAAATTTTTGTTGAGTATGTTGATAAGTACAGAACTTAAAATACTCAGTATAATAGTATAAAGAGTATAGCAGGTGTGATCATCATACATGGCAGAGTTTTTTTTATTCAGCCACTAAACCAGAAGGCAGTTTAGAGAGTCGATATTAGTAAAACAGTATTAAACTATTAGGCATACCGTATTTTAAGTCAGTGTAATAAATAATCTGTTTGATCAGAAATCTTATTTTTTTACTATTCAAATTAGCATTAAACTTCTATTTAATTTTTTCTAATTGCATACAGTTATTTTTTTTACCATACATTTTATGATAATGATATATTAAATAAATTTTAAACCGAGAGCGTAAAAAATAATTTTCATATTTATAATTTCAAAAATACAAATACGGGTCAAATATAGCACCTCTTTTTTCTGAAGTCGGTTCGGCGAATTTGAAATAGCCAATTTCGAAGTATAACTTATGTAAAATCTATCCAATAAAAAAAGAATCATCAAAAACGATTGACAAATGCCCGAGATACGAGGCAAATCTATCTAAAATTTCAATGACGTGGATCTTCATTTATGCACATAATTATATGAATGTAATCCTGTACTGTAAAACCTTACTGAAAGTATGTAGTAGTAGTATTACATTAGTGAAAGAATTATCACAATTGGTTCAGTACTGAACGTTGGTAGTTTTGAGAACATAGGGGTTGAAAACAGAACCTCATTTTTTGAAGTCGGTTAAAAAAACCGGTCAAGTGCAAGTTGAACTTGCACAATTAGTGTTCCGTACGTTGATAGTTTTTAAAATAAAAAATTTTATTAGGGTGGTATAAAATAATCAGTGACTTCACAAAACACACCCCAAATGAGTTTTCAACAAAGTTTGTTTCCAATCTTTACTGAAAACTGGTGACTTGAAATTTTGTTTTTTTTTTTTCTATAAAAGATAAATTATTAAAGGTAATGATAATTTCCGTTCAATCTATACCCCGTGGAGAATATTCCAGGATTTTTTCAAAATTTTTTGGTCAGTACTTTTCGAGATAAGATAGGGACAGCGATTTTTCACGATTTTTTAAAAGTAATATGAAGAAAAGTGTGCGCAAGTATTACATTATATATATATTTTTTTACTCGTGTTTTCACAAGCTTTCATTTGACACCACACTCGATGATCTAGTAAAAAAAAATTTTTTTTTCACTTCCGATTTCACCCCTCAAAACGAATCCCTTAAGTCAAAATTTATCTTACGGTGATATAAAATAATCAGTGACTTCACAAAATACATCCCAAATAAGTTTCAACAAAGTTTATTTCCAACCTTTACTGAAAATTGATGACCTTGAAATTTCTGTTTTTTTTATATACCAGATAAATTATTACAGGTAATGCACTCGTGATAATTTTCGTTCAATCTACACCCCGTGGAGAATATTCCAGAATTTTTTCAAAATTTTTTGATAAGTACTTTCCGAGATAAGGCGGGTGGACAGCGATTTTTCGCGATTTTTTTAAAAATAATACAAAGAAAAGTGCGCGCAAGTATTACATTATATATATATTTTTTACTCGTGTTTTCTCAAGCTTTCATTTGACGCCACACTCGATTACCTAGTAAAAAATTTTTTTTTTTTTTTTTTTCCGATTTCACCCCTCAAAACTAACCCCTTAAGTCAAAATTGAACTTTCAAAACTACATGGCTCTGATGAGGCCATCAATTCCTATATTACTACCAAATTTCAACTTTCTATGACAAATAGTTTCGGAGAAGATCGGGTGTGACAGACGGACAGACGGACAGACGGACAGACGGACAGACGGACAGACGGACAGACGGACAGACGGACAGACGGACAGACGGACAGACGGACAGACGGACAGACGGACAGACGGACAGACGGACAGACGGACAGACGGACAGACGGACAGACGGACAGACGGACAGACAGACGGACAGACACCGAAGTGATCTTATAAGTGTTCCGTACGGAACACTAAAAAATAGAAAAATAAAACTTATGGTGACCCTGTATACGAGAATTTAAGTCCTAAAGTTTAAAAATTATTTTACAAAAAAAATGGATGTTTAAATGTAATATTTAACGAGTATTAGACTTTTTGAGTATATTTATCGCAACTGAAATGGCGATTCATAAGTATGAAAGTATAAATTAATTACGAAATACTTAGGTACCAAAAATTTACAATAAAAAGAATAACGTTTTACAGACAAATACTCGTAAATATGCTAAGAAATGTATTTGGATATTGACTTACCTTACAAATATGAAATAAATCACAACACTATGATAAACGTATAAAAATATAACTTCGTTAAAATAAACAAATAACCAATTTTTTAGTAATGAAAAGAAAATTAGTAGCCAGAAGTTTTGCGCATGCAAGTCTCCGAGCTGTGATAGATGATTGAATGAAGTAGAAAGAATTAACTTCGGGGATTTCCCGAGTATCGCGCGCGGAATCGCGGAATGTTGCTAGACGACTCTAGATAAATACTCGTACGGAAATAAATACGGATAAATAAAAAACTAAAAAGTTGAAAAACTTTTGCGAGGCCCCCACAGGCGCGAGGCCGTTGACGGTCGCCGACGTTGCCGACGCCTGACGCCGCCACTGGCTGCTGTTAAAACAACGAATGAAGATTCTAGTGTTGGCTAAAGAGGCTGTAGTATCTGAAACTGCAGTTTTTAAAATTATGCATGAAGATTTGTGGATGAAAGAAGTGGTGAGGAAAGAAATTTCTCAAGAATATTTTGCTGCTTTAGAGAACGATGAGAGTGACTTCTCGAAAATTGTCTCAGACGACGAGGCTTGGGTATTCTGCTGGAATTCTAACGCGAAGGAAGACTGGAAACAATGGACTCGTAAGAGCTCCCTACGTCCAAAGAAGGCGGAAACTCAGTCGCTCTAGGAAAGATAATGGCAACTGTTGTTTCGGGAGTACGAAGGAATTGTGATTCTTAAATATGGAAAAAGTGTCTCCTAATAATGAATACATTTTCGGAAAGGCGAGTCAAAATCTTAAGCAGGCCATTAGAAAAGAACCGAAATTCACAACGCTCGCACGGTTCAAGCTCAAGTTGTGTAGATGTTATAACATCTACCTTATAGCTCTGATTTGACATTCTGAGACTTCATTTTGTTTAAATATCTGAAGAAGGACTTCAAGTGCTGAAAGTTTCTCTCAGATAATGAGCGTGAGTTTTTGAGGCACAAACAATTTTTTTTTGGGTGGAACGAGACAACTCCGAACAAAATATATTAATGTAGGCGGCAGTTATATAAAAAATATATTTTTTAAGCTCTTCGAATTTATCTTACTTAACATACATAGCTAGGTAGATAACTTAAAAAACATCCTTGAAATAAAAATATAGAAGTCGTTATGAATTTCTGATCTCGAATTTTATTTTATTCTAAATTACAACTTTATTATCGAATGTAAGGGTGTACTATTTCAAATTCGGTAACTCCTATATTTGGTATTTCTAAAATTCTTGTCATGTTACATTTGCACTGTATCGTTAAATTTTAAATGAGAGGTCACTTAATACGGCGATATTGTTAAATATTTAAGGAAACTCCCCATACAACTGACGTTTCCGAAATAAATGAATCAATATATGATTTAGTTATTATAAAATTAATAAGAAATGTAGAGAGCATTAGACAATTGAAAGGTGTATACAATGCATTTTATTTTGGTATTTTTTTATTTTTCTGATTGATGATCCTAATAGATTAAAACACACCTTATTACAGCATATTGAAATTCTTAAAGATTTTAATTATCTAACTCTTTAATACAACAAAAACAGAGATTTTATTATTTACCTGCATATTAAATTATGTTTATTCGACTAACCATCATATAAAAAATAGCTCTTTGGTATTGTTTCTGCATACGGCACCGACGGTCTCGGGTTCAATCTCGGCAGAGCAGCCTGCTTATTTATGAATTTATTTAAGTATATTTGCCTTGGCCATATAAGGTACAAGGTAGTAGTGGTTTTGTACATACAGAGCAAAATAGATTCCCCCCATGTTTTAATGTCCTGTCAAACGGTTTGTTTTAATCTATTAGTATTGAGCTAAAAAATAGAAGTAGATGCGTATGCAAAAAAAAGAGTGTATCTCAAGTATAAAGTTTAGTAATGTTAAAATAAAAAAAAAATAAAAATTATCTGAATAAAAAGAAAAAATAACCATTTTATTTCTATAATTTTTCTTTCTCTCTCCGTCTCGAAATAGATAGATAAAGAGTATAATATTTTACCAATTCCTCAGCTATATAGACCACCCAAACTCAATTCATGATAGAATTTAGTTAACCCTAGAAATGAAACAAACCAACCAGTTGCATTTTCATTGCATTTGGAACATACAGGAAAACGAACACCTACAATGTAGTCTTATCTCTATCCATCACAGTTGCCGACTGTGGCAAACACATTAATTCCAGTTCAATCTGCCTTACAGACAACGCTTAAAAAATACAACAAGTAGAAAAGATCTCCACAGCCCTAAACCACAATGGATGTAAACATCATAAAATAAATAAGGACATAAAATAACAAGAAAGATATCTAAGACAAATTTAAACGAACATAACACTTATTTAATTTTTTTTAAATTGTTTTATTTGGTGTAAAGAATAAACTTTTTTAAGTACGCTTCCATTTCATTAAAACAATTTTACAATTAAAAGAATAATCTAGATATAAACAAAAGCCTACACAGGATACAATGCCAAAAACGATTAAGTCAGCTAATAATAATAAAATTGCATTCAGCCCAAAATAAAAAATATTGCAAAATTATTAAAATTACGCTAAATAATAAATAAATTTCAATTATTTGAACAAACACAAGTTGAAGTCATAAAACTCTTGCAAAAAATAAAAAAAGATTTCCCACTAAATTTTTTTTAAAGAATTCCTAAATAATTTCATACTTGCTCTGTGTGTTTTATACATGGTGGAAGGTGCTTGAGGCCCTTAAAAAGCAATCAACTTCTGGCAAGTGTTAGCTTTGGAATAGGTAAAGTAATGTTATTAGAGTTTCTTGTTTCATATTGATGAACCATTCCGGTGTTGCTGAACCGCTTGTGAATAAGAGATGCAGTTCATAGTATTAGCAAGCAAGGTAGGGTTAGAATTTTTCTGGGTAAAATAATGGCCTATAATGGTCTGTAACCTTTGCCTTACACATAGTAGACATTCCTCACTTCTGTAAAACAAATATGGAATTAAACTGATATTGGGTGCAAAATCGCAAAAATGGCATACCATGGTGGGCTGCAACCGAACTAAAGTAAACATTTCTTTCCATACTACTTCCCAGTTCATTTGTTTGGACTGTCTAGTAACTAGAGGCCAATTTGGTTATTAAATTTCAGTTTGTCATCAATCCAAACACCCAAGAACTTGGGCGAAGTCGTGCTTTGAGAAGCTTATGGTGAACATGCTCCATCGCAAGATACGTGTGAATGATGGTTTCGGCGTTTCAAAAGTGGTGACTTCGATGTTGCATACAGCGAACGTGGAAAACCGCCAAAAAAATATGAAGATGTGGAATTGCAAGCATTGTTGTACAAACACAAAAACAACTCGCTGAGCAATTGGGCGTTAGTCAACAAGCTGTTTCCAATCGGCTACGAGAGATGAGACAGATTCAGAAGCCGGTAGATGGGTTCCACATAAGTTGAACGACAGGCAAATGGAAAAGCGCAAAAACACGTGTGACATTTTGCTCGTTGGGTACAAAAGCAAGTCGTTTTTTTGCATCGTATAATTACAGAGGATGAATCCCAAGCGCAAAAAATCATGGGTAGACCCAGGCGCACTATCCACATCGACCGCAAGACCGAATCGCTTTGGCAGAAAGACGATGCTCTGTGTTTGGTGGGACCAGAGGGGCGTGGTCTATTATGAGCTGGTAAAACCTGGGGAAATGGTTAATACTAAACGTTACCAACAACAATTGACCGATTTGAACCGTTTGCTGCTTGAAAAAAGGCCAGAATATCGAAAGAGGCAACACAAACTCATTTTTCTTCATGACAATGCATACACGGTGGAAGCACTCAGCTGGGAAGTTCTACCCCATGCGGCTTACTCACCAGACTTGGTTCCTTCCGATTACCACTTGTTTGCATCGATGGGTCACGCACATTGCTGAGCAGCGCTTTGGTTCGTACGAAGATGTGAAAAAATGGCTTGATGAATGGTTCGCAGCAAAATGGGAAGATTTTTACTGGCGTGGTATTCACAAATTGCCCGAGAGATGGGAAGAATCTATAACAAGCGATGGAGCATAGTTTGATTAAAGCACTTTTTATCATTTTTTTTTTTTTTTTTTTTTTTTTCCGAATTTAACATGTTTTTTTTAGAAAAAAACCGCATTTCTTACTTGTACACCTGGTAGAAGCGCTCCAAGAAATGAAACACAGCATCAGATGTATTTTTATTGTCTTAAAACCCAAACTGTCAGGGTTGTAGGATAGTATGGTGATTAAGGTAGATGAGCATTCTCTTCGTCTTAATATTCAATAATTTTTGATAGAATGGGTAGAAGGGAGATGGAGAGAAAAATTCCTAGGTCATTGCGATTACCTCCTTGGTGTAGTGGTCGAATAATGGCTATTTTTAAGCATTCAGGGAATAAACTATGGTCAAAGGATGAATGAACAACGTCAACAAGAATATTCAAACAGTTATCAGGCAGACAATCGGATATCGACATTGAAATTCTATTAAGTCTTTGTTTTTGGTGTTTTTTTATCCTTGTTTTTATTTCCACCATCTCAGTGTGATGGAAGTTACATGAATCAGCGACAGAATATGACCAATAAGAGCGGATCAATTTGTGAAATTAGATGTTAATCTCTTGATTACAGAGCATTAGAATGAATTAAAAGTGTCCAAGTTAACTTGCTGTTGTATGTATGCATGTAATTAATGTTTGATGCGCAATTCCACATTTCACCTAAGTGAATGAAATAGTTTGGATAATGCTAGAGTCTGGTGAACAGAGGAGCAAACGAGTCTTTATATTTTATGATACTCAAAGTATTTAGGGAAATTGATTAAACTAACTCAATTATAGGTTTAATTCTTCTGGATTTCTCCTGTGTCGATTGAAAAAGTGATGCTATAAGCTCTGTAACCTATGGAAGTTTCCTATCAAAATTCATAAATATCTTAAAATAAGATTTTATTAAAATCTGACAATTGTAAGTCACTACAATGTCATTCAGGCATCCTGACGTAGTTCAATATTCTTGTTGTCTTCAAATTAAAATGAAAACTATTACATTATAGAACATTTTAGATCTTAAGATGGTTTTTTTATACATATTCTTTTTACTTTCCTCGTTAAAGTGTTGTATTCGTAAAAAATAACACTATTTTTTGCTTTTCTTCCTACATCACGAGAAACATCGTCACTCTGTCAGTCTCTCGGACAGTCGGTCTTTTGGCACAAAACTAATCTGAACTAATCTGAACTAACCTAAACGAAATGAGATATCGCTTTCAAATTTGCTGCTGAGATATTATCCACTGAGGGGATGAAGCCAATAATTTTTGGACCATGTTGTTTCAGGTTGAGGGGTGAAAGGGTGGGAAGTCGAAAAATTTTTATATGTTTTAGTAATATGGTGAATTTTCCTGTTTTTTTTTTTGAAATAATAAATAAATTTTATGCCTAAATATTTATAGTATAACATATATGGGACGAAAGGGGTCGGGGAGAAGATTAGAGGGATTTATCGTATATATCGTGTTATATGTCCTTTTTAGGGTTTTTGAAGTCGAAAAATCCAAAAATTAGGTTTTAATTTTAACCGTGGAAATATTTACAGATTTTTTGGACCAATTTTCGGCATACTATTTATAGTAAAATATGTAAGGAGTTGCTTTTTACACATGATGTTTCGGGTCTTTTTCAGGGTTTTTGGAATCGATGAATCTGAAAATTAAGTTCTTTTTACGTTACTTTCAATTTTAATGGGAGAAGGGTACGAAAAAGGTGGAGTGGCCAAATAGTTTTCATAATATTATGGAAACTTTTCCAGGTTCTTGGCTGCGAGAGTGAATCAATTTTAAGCATAATTATTTATTGATAGCAGAATTCACTCATTGTAGCTGCAACTACATGTTGGGGTGCGTTCCAAAAGAAAAAGGTTTCTTATGCATTTTACTGGATTTTGCTACCTGTTTTGAATTATTTTTAAGGGTTCACCCAATTTTAGGCAGAAAACCTCTGCTATACAATAGAGTCATAAAATGTAAATGAAGGTTCATCGGTAGCATAGCCGTCAGAGCGTAACCTGCTTTTAGTGTTTAATAAATAAAATTATCTTAAAAATAAAGTCATAGAAATATAAGATTTATTAACAAAAATTTTTGAATCTATAGATCTATGTATATATACAAATTCACAATTCACGATACTGTACTTTAATTACAATCAAAAACAATCATCTTCAAAATTTGAAGACTTTGAAGGGATCTATTTCCACAGTTTCTTCGATGTATTCGTCAAGTTTCCACATTTTCTTTTCTTCTTCGGTAACATGTCGAATGGCATTTTTCCAATTATCCTCTTTGAACCTCTCTATACCGGCGAGTAATAATTGCCTTACGTCTTGAAGTTTGAATGTGGTATTGGCCCTTGCAACGAAACCTTTCATTTATGCCCAAATTAGCTCTATGGAATTCAATTCGCAATGATATGGCGGTAATCTAAGCACTGTGATATTCCGTTCCTTTGCCTTCTCATCGACTGCGTATTTCTTGAACTGTGCCTTATCTTGTTTCGCAATTTTGACACGTTCCGCTTTTAACATACCATCTTTATGTTTGAGATTTTTGTCTCTTATCCATTGAAGAATATCCCCTTTCTTTCATGAATTTGTCTGGAGTCGTTCTAATAATCGAGAATGGTATGGGGCATTGTCTAATACTATAACTAATTCTGCTGCCTTTCTTTCTGCAATCATGTGTTGGAAGTATTCCTCAAAAACATCGGCCGTCATCTCCTCATGGTAATCTTCAGTTGACTTTGACTCGAATTCCAATAAACCACCGTCGAGAAATCCGTTTGCACTACCGATATGTGCTGTAATTAGCTTAGTTTGTTTGGCACTCTTAATGTTTTTGTCAATCCAGAAATTTTTTCACTGTGTGTCCTTCATTAACCCAAGTCTAATCTAAATAAAAAATATTTCTTTCTTCTGCTCGAAATTCTCTAATTGCTCGTAGATATTCTCTTCTTTAACAAATTATTTCTGTTTTATCGATAAGAACAGATTTTCTATTGTGTTTTTCCCAACGAAAATTCAGATTATGAAGGATTTTCCATAATTTCCTTTTTTTAAAATCTGGTAACTGCTGGTCTTCTCTGATTTCTTTCAAAACTTTATATAGTGTAGGTATTTTGTTCTTAATAAAAAAATGGTGTACTTTTCTTCTTATTGCGTTTTTAAAGTCTTCATCGACCTCTAAGGGCTCCTTTCCTTTGTGATTCTGACTTTCGTTGCAAGGACCGCGTTTTCTCTCCTTTAGAAATCTATAAATAGTTGCTGATCCAACTCCCGTCATGTTGGCACAGGACTTGGCTTGTTGGCTGTTGATGCACTAGGGCATTGTGGACGTTAAGTATCATTGTTTTTTCTCGTAGGGAAAATGCAGATTAACAAATTCCGCGAAGTTTGACCGGGGCAATACTGAAAGTTGAAGCCATCGCTGTTCTGATTTGAATTAAGCATATTGTAGGTTTTTGTTTTATTTTTTTACTACATAGAATATTTTTATTGCATACTTAGGTACTTAGGCACCTATCTACCGATAAGTACTTTGGTTAATTATATTTCAATAACTGCTAAAATCCCAAATAATTTTATTGTACCTATTATCATGTAGTGTGTAGATTTCTAGTTCTTAAGAATTGTTAATTGTACTCGTTTGGGCCTTTATCATACAAATAAGATTTTTAGTTTTATCATTTACTCATTAAAATAAACTTTGAAATGCTTTGATTCATATAGCTCATTGTAAAGTTTAGAAGGCATGTAATAAAACATTTTCAGAAAAAGGTCACACTGTTGTATAGAGATAGAAAATAAAGGTGATTAAAACTAAAAATGCAGATAATTGGTAGAGAAATTTCGGCCGCTTATGGTTTATGACGTTTTAATGATTTATAACCCATGTTGTGTGCTAACAACGTATTAGTGGTGAGGAAGGGGGTTAGAAGGGTGATTTGTTTTTTTCGGGGTTCTTTGAGTCAACGATAGAAAATAATTCTTCGTTATTTTTAATGTTAACAGGGGAAGAGGGTAAAAGGGAAAAGGATCATTAAATATTTTATAGTTTCGTTATTAATATGAGAATTTTTCCTGGTTTTGATTGGGATATTTTATAAAATCTTAGCTAATTATTTATCGTAAGGATCGGGTAGGGTAGAAGGGTCATTGCACGTATATCATAATATACTTCTAGTTCAATGTGCTTTTTCGTTAATCCAATTTTGACAGAAATGGTATGTAGAAGGGACTGAGTGGTTACAGAGTGACCTAAAAAATATTAAGGTGAATATAGAACAAGTTTAAGAAATACAAACAGTTAACTTGGCCGAAACTTACATCTGACATAGTGGGTAAATTATTATTTTTACTTCTCTTGCTTCTTGGATCAGGAAAAACATATTTTCCATTTCTTTCGGTGTGACTGTAGGCTTGTTGGCACCATAATTCTCAAACAAAATGAAACTTATAGTTTTTGAGCGAAATCGTTTTAGAGGTAGGGGTTAAAAGGGGGTGGATGTCGATATATTGTATGGTTTTAATTGTAGTATGGACAATTACTTTCCCTTTACTTGAGATAGTCAAACACGCTACTTATTTTATAAGTGCATGTTTGCAAGGAAATTACTAGGTAGATCACTATCGATTGTTAATGTTCCGTATGGAACACCTATGGAATCACTTCGGTGTCTGTCCGTCTGTCTGTCACACTCGATTTTCTCGTAAATTATTTGACATAGAAAGGTGAAATTTGGCACAAATATAGGAATTGATGGCCTAATTAAAGCCGTGGAGTTTTGAGAGTTAAATTTTGACTTAAGGGATTAGTTTTGTAGGGTGAAATCGGAAGTTAAAAAAAATTGCCAGGTCATTGAGTGAGGTGTCAAATGGAAGCTTGTGAAAATACGAGTTTTCTTTGCATTATTTAAAAAAAAATTGACAAAAATTGATGTCTTCCCCTTATCTCGAAAAGTACTGATCAAAAAACTGGAATATTCTCCTTCAAGTGTAGATTCAGCTAAAATTATCACGAGTGCATTCAGTTTGACAATTTATCTGGTATATAAAAAAACCGTCAAGATGGTGAAGGTTTATTTTGTCGAAAGTTGTGAATTGAACCGGGACTGATAACTACTGCTTTAAGCGTTAGGTACGGAGACAAAATTATTTTATTGTATTTGTTTATGATTAAACAAATACTTATTTAGTCAATATTTGTTTTTCACTTTTGTTACTAGATACCAGATTAAAGTAGATTGATTTATTGACTATTAGGTAGCTAAGATGCTATAACTATTATACATTATTTACTAAGAAAAAACGTGCATATACATATCGGATCTAAAGATGTCAGACACCTACTTAAGTTAGTCTAGGTAAGGATTTTATATTATTTTAAAAACAGTTACTGTACGAAACACTAACTGCGCAAGTCCAACTTGTACTTGACTGGTTTTTTTAATCTAAAGAGTAAAAATTTTTCTTTTAGAGTCAACGGTTACCATATGCGCTTTATGAAAGCATGTGGTACCATCAAAATAAAGAAACGAAACAAATAATATTTATTATGGTGTTACAAAGTAGAAGACCTTTATCCTTAGAAATTGGGCCTTTCGGACCGTTGACCAATGATGCGGCTTTATCAGTAAGTATTTATGTCCTGTAAATTAAATTTAGATTTAGTGCTTTTGATACGAGACCATTCAAAAATTCAATATTCTTTAGTCGAATCGGACTATATTATGCTTGCAGATATTGGGTGGCGGAATTCGAATTAACAGCCAGCCCGTTATGTTTTATCGTGTTATTTTTAGGGTTCCATACGGAACACTTATGGGATCACTTCGGTGTCCGTCTGTCTGCCTGTCACATCCGATTATCTCCGAAACTATTTGACATGGAAAGTCAAAATTTGGCACTAATATTGGAGTTGGCGGCCCGATCAAAGTCTTGTAGTTTTAAAGTTAAATTTTGACCTAAGGGGTTAGTTTTGGGTGGTGAAATCGGCGGGCGGCGAGTTCAAAAATATAAATGACGTAATACCTGCGCACACTTTTCTTTGTATTATTTTAAAAAAGATGGTAAAAAAATGCTGTCCCCCAACCCTATCTCGAAAAAAATTGATCAAAAAATTTTGAAAAAATTCTGTAATAGTCTTCATAAAGTATACCTAGTACTCCCCTAAATACTGTTACAATAGAAACATTGCCTGAAAATTTAATTTCTATGAAAATTAAAACAAATTATTATCGAATTAATTCATATATTCATAACAAAATTAATTTAACGTTTACTCAAAATGTCCCCTTCTTGCTTTTACACAAGCCCTCAAACGATTAGGTCGTTCGTCTATGGCACTTGATCCAACGGAAAATTGTCCACCATTTTTGTTAAAGCTCGTTAAGAGTCAAGATTGGCATATCTTTTAGAGCAAAGCATACCATCTAAGAGGAATCATAGTTTATAATCTAAAGCATTTAGATCAGGATTTGCAAGAAGCCGGTCTTCTGTAGTAATAAATGAAGGCACATTTTGTTGAAGCCATAATTGTGTTTTAGCTTTGTGTCCTGGTGCAGAATCTTGCTGGAAGACCCAATGCTTATTTTTGAAGAGTATAATTTAGGGGTTTCACAACATTCTCTAAAATAGTGTCTTGATATCTTTTAGCCAAAGTTTTCATACCTTTTTCATAAAAATGAATACTGGTAACCCCATCAAAGCTGACTGCCCACTAAACCATAACTGATGCGGGATGATGACCCTATGAACTTGTGGAACAAGTTTAGATGATTTGTTAGACGATCTGGCACATATCCTATCAATTTGCTTATTGGAAGATTGTTCCACAGTGAACATTTTTTCATCGGTAAACAAAGTTTTTCTGTGTTTGTCATTAGCGTATTCCTTCAGCAAACTTTTAGATTCTTGCCACCGTTCTCGCTTTAAATCTTCCGTTAGCAAATGACAGTATGTCTCTTATAAGCGCCAAGTCTTAGGTCTTTTTTAATAATACGAGACAGAATTTTTCGAAATTTTTATACCACGAGATAAATTTTTTTGTTTGTGGCGAGGATTTCGGTCAATTCGCGCTAGAACAGCTTTAACAGCTTGTGGTGTTCGAACTGTCCTTGGTCTTCTTGAACGTTGCGTCTCTTTTATATCTACCGCCTCAGTAAATAATTTTATCGCCCGGTAAACAAACATACGACTTATTTTAAGCGATTTAAGGTCTTAAAAATGTCGCTTTTTTTCCATACCGCACTTAAAAAAAGCTATAACCGCAATCCTATTTTCTCGATTACCTCACTGCATTGTTTAAAGAATTCAAATTGTAAATATGTTTACACACAATAACTGTATAACAATTGAGTAATATAACCTATAAATAATTTCACCAAAAAAGTGTTAATGTTTATAGAGGGCGTACGTGAAAGTTTGTAACAGTATTTATGGGAGCACGAGGTAGATTGAGCGAAAAATATCAAGAGGGCATTACATTTGAGAATTTATCTAGTATAAAAAAATCTACACACACGGGTGGCCAAGGGATAGGTCCCGAGAGAAAATAATTTTATTTTACTTGTTTATAATTCAACACTTAGGTAGTAAATATTTATTTTACCCTTTTATTACTAGATTCTAGACTGAGCTAGATTGATTTATTGGCTATTAGGTAGCTAAGATGCTATAACTATTATACATTACTGACTAAGAAAAAACGTGAAAATACATATTGGATCTTAAGATATATTTATATCAGGGACCTAATTAACGTAGTCTAGGTAAGGATTTTATTTTATTTTAAAAGCAATCACCGTACGGAACGTTAATTGCGCAAGTCTGACTTGCACTTGGTCGATTGTTTTTTTGCTGGAAGATGACAAAATTTTGTAAAAATGCATTCGTATTTAGTAGCAGCGGACAAATATTTCCTACAGCATTGCAACTTTGGCTGTGAAATTTATAGAAAACAAATACTTCATTAAAATATATTTAAAAATATCACTCCTATGAATTGTAATAAACGTTTTTTGTAGAATATATTTGTATACGGCTGTTAATGTAGCTTTTTATTTTAGAGGTTGAAACTCGCATATTCATATGTTTCGCTTATATCAGGAAATAATGTTGGATAATCTTGGTTAATGGATTCTTATTTATGTATGTATTAATAGCTGCCAAAAAAACTATGTCCTTTTTTATTTTTTAATATATTACTACACACAACAGCTTATTCAACTGTTTGTTTTATTTTTCTTCCTCTAAACAGAAACAAGACAACAACAATGCTATCTGAAATTTAATAACTTGACTTACGTAATATAGTAACGTATTCGTACGATTTAATTTGAATTTCACTTTTTTTCAAGTCAAGTTATGTGCTGAAATTGCCATCCTGGGCGACTTTAATGCCCCCAACATCAACTGGCTTAAGTATTCAAATACCACTGACGAAAAAGGTCGTGTATGATGAACCAATATGGATCACTGATCGAGACAGAGAGTTTGCTAGTCTTGTTGACTATTTTTTAACTACCAATCTGGAGTTTTACACTGCCATCGTAAATCCACCGTTAGGTTCTTTCGATCATAAACTGCTTTCGACATCACAGGCGCCTAAACTGCGCAAGATTTGGCACTACCAATCTGGTAAATGGGAAAAACTTATGGAATATTTTTCGAACTTTGGTTCAACGTTTGGTTTAGATCCGACGACCCACCTGACTGCGCTAAGAAGGCTTCCGTTGTCATTTTGTCTGATATGGAAGTTTATATGCCTTTTTCGACGAAAGGCCTGTTCAACGCAAAGCCTCGATTCGACCGAAAATGCAATGAAGTGAGTTGTTTTTAAACATCCTGTCTACTGAGAATGGCGTGAAAATCCTTGTGTCGTAAATCGTAACCTCCTTCGTTTGTACCCGGAACAGATGCAAAGAAATTATTGACGAAGCTAAGGAGACACACAATCAAAGAATTAAAAACAAACTTCTTACCTTGCCAATTCCAGGTATTCTTGGTCAGTCGCTAAGGCCATTAGACAAAATTTCTCTAAATCCACTATACCGCCACTCACATGGCCAGCTATTCATGTTTGAACTCTTTGCTCCACATTCTATTATCGATTTCCAAGGAAAAACACCATCAAATATTCCCACAGTGCAGTCAACTCCTTCTTCTTCATCCTTGATATAGACCATTGGTCTGTTTAACTTCCAGGACCTCCCCTGGTATCCAGAATGCCAGCTATCCATCCACTTTTTGGGAGGTCTTTTCAGCAGGAGTTGTCCCTGTGGTTTTCCTTCCAAAACTAGTCCGACTATTCTGTCATGGTTCATTCGCTTGATATGGTCACGCTAGAACTGTCACCTCTGCCTTCCCCATCTGACCACGTCATAGACTGCACGTGACTGTCGTATATCTCCGTTTTTTATCCAGTCTCGTAATATCTTTTCTGATATTGCTTTTAGTGTTTTCATTTCCGTCAATCTCAGCATATTTTTTGATTTGTTGTTATCTGCTCTGATTTTTATAGCGTATGTTAGTATAAGCCTTACACATGTTTTGTATATCTTAGCTTTCAGCAGTCATAAATTTGTTGTTGCATACGACGTCGCGTAGTGCGCCAGATATGAGGGCGGCTTTATTATCTATTTCGTTTGTTGGGTTGTAGCTGCCAAGATAATTAAACTGCATAACCTGTTTGATCGGGTTGTTTTCTACCACCAGCTTGCATCTGACAGGATCCTTGGAGAAAGTTAATGATTAGTTTTCTCAGTTGAGATGGACATGTTATATTGACGAGTCACTTAGTAGAATCTGTGGAGTTGTTTTTGCAAGTCGTTCTCTCATCCGCGTAGCAGCTTATACATATATGCTTGTTGTTTAACTGGTAACCCAGATTCAGTTTTAAGACTTCTAGTATTATTTTGTCCATAATCAAGTTGAACAGAAACGAGTTTAGACTATCGCCCTGTCTGATACCTTCCATGGTATGTATGTCAGTCTAAGTCTGGCGATTGACTTTGATCCGTGTGATGTATTTGTTTTTAGGGTATGTACAAAGTTGGTGATTTTAGTTGATATTTGCTTTTCTCTCATCACTTTTGTTACGTTTGATAGTTTAACCATGTCAAATGCTTTGGTTAAGTCTATAGAGGATGTGAAGACGACAGTATTATATTCTATATTCTGTTCCGTCGAAAGCCTTGCATCTCGTCCAGGATTTCGATTCGGTGTTCTAGATATTCTTTTAGTACGGATATGAGGAGTCTTATAGTGGTGGGCAGGAGAGCAATACATCTATTGTTCTCTGGAATAGTTTTCTCGCCTCTTTTGAATATGAGTATAGTGATACTTTTGTACCATTCATCAAGGATCGTCGATGATTCTATAATTTTGTTAAATATTATTGTTAGTTGTTTACAAAGTATAACTTCTCCTTATTTTAGAAGTTCATTGAAAATGTCGTCTGCTCCAGGTGCCTTTCTATTTTTAACCTTTTTATCTTTTTATTTACTTCCTCCTCGTTAAATGTTATTTCTTTTTCTTCTGTTTCATACAGCGGTGCTTCGGCTTCGTTGTTCGTATATAGGGTTTTGAAGCTCTCCCATTTAGTTATAATCACAGATTTGGTTTGTATGTATTCGTTGACTGATTTTTTTTGTTTATTAGCATCTTCCAGACTTTTTCTTGAGCTCCATATAGATCGAATTCTATGTGGGTGGTAAATTTTCGCAAATATCCAGTTTTAATTTCAGCATTAGTTTTATTCCTTGCTATGACGTAGCGGCTGTATTTCTCCGGTCCTGGTGAACTTTTGTATTGTAAGTAGCATTTTTTTTCTCTTCGGTTAGTTTTTTAACCAATGTAATGAACCAGAGTTTGGTGTTGTTTTCTGCATTAATGTTGACCTTCCGATTTTCTATGGCTTCTTCGGCGGCTTAAATATATACTTTTGATGGTGTTCCAAGTTGTGTTAATGTTCTTGTTTCTGATATCTGCCTTTGATAGTCTTGAGTTTAGTCTGTTCGTATATAGTTCCTGTTCGTTTGTAACTATTCTGTGTTAAATTTTTCCAGGTATATAGCCTTCTTTTGTATTTTGCATGCTTTTTCAATCCTTATTTTACATAGCACTAGACTGTTGTCAGTGTCTGTGTTCGCTGAAGACAGTACCCGCACATCTTGCACCCGAGATGGTAAAATTGTTCGGTTGGTAATTTTATAGTTGTTGATTTTTTGCTTTCTGGTGTTGAATGTATATTTATGTTGGGTTTTTGGTGTGAAAAGAAGGTGTTGTTTATTTTTAGTTCATTTCTTGAGCAAAAAGCTGTCAGCAGTTAGTCATTTTCGTTAATTACATCTTCATTGTACTTTTGTTTGATGCCTGGTATTTGCTCGCTTCTAACTCGAGCGTTAATATCTCCAAGCAGAATCATATCGTGGTTAGTGTCATTTATGGTTTCTTGAAGCTTCTGGTTTGAAGTCTCTGAGTCTTCTTTTGGCTTGGTGATGTTCGGTGATTAAATGCTAATTAAGTGTAGGAGGTGCTAAGGGATATGGTTACTCTGAGAATCCTGTCGTTGACGTAGGTAATTTCTTCAATTGAATGTATTTTTTGTGGACTCCGGAGCCTGCCCTCTCATCTTTTCTTTCTTCCGAGTAGATTAGGACGTATGTAGTTTTCATAATTAGATGTTGCTTTTTCTTTCTTTTTTGTTTCAGATATGCCATATATATCAATTCTGTGTCTCTCCAGCTCCATTATGATCTCTTGATATTTTCTATTTCATGTGGTGATGTTTCATGATTCTTGCCGTTTTTGTGTATTTTCTCTTCGTGTTCCTTGTCATGTTCCTGTTCCTCGCATCGGTCGTCTTAGTTGAAACCTGCCCGGCATCCGAGGCCAGGTTTTTGGTTCTGTAAACTGTGGTTTTTCTCCTTTATCCTGGCTTGGGACAGGCAACTGCTGCCGCTTAGTTACTCAATCCATCAGGCAGCCACAATTGGTGAAGTTAGTGTAGTCAACGATATTGTCTTTAAACAGCGTATCGTAAGACGTATTTTAATGAAGCTAGACACCAAAAAATCTTCTGACGCTGATGGAATATCTGCCATAGTCCTCAAAAAATGCGCGAGCGAACTTACATGAGTTTCTATTGAAATATCTGGAAGGATTTAACATTATTAACGATCATCAATTTGGCTTCCATAAGCCTGACCTTCTAACTTATGTAACACATATTTGGAATAACGCAATTCAACATTTTGGAGAATCTCGAGGGGTTGACCTTGATATATCCAAGGCGAATGACCGTGTTTGGTATGACAGATTGCTGATCAGGTTACGCCCTTATGGTAGGTCTGAAAGGTTTTGTATATTGCTCTCGGATTTCCTCAGAGAGCGTTATTTACGAGTGACAGTTAATGGGTTTCTTTCTAATACCTCCACCATCAACGCCAGTGTGCCTTAAGACTTCATACTGTTGCCTAGTCTCTTTCTTTACATTAACAATCTTCTGGAGAGGACCAGAAATCCAATTTACAGCTTTACAGGTATCAGTACGCTTATCTCGTCAATAACTTTGCACGCTCGAACATCGGTTACTCATGCAAATATCCACAGAAAGTAAGAAGTTGTTCAACTTAACAAAAACTAGGAAGAAATATTATCGTGGCGTGACAGTAACCCCGTGGAATTTAATGCTACAAAAATCGCGTCAGATTTTTATAAAAAAATTAATATTGCAGAACCTGACATAGTTATGTAGGGACACTCCATTCCTCTAATATCGTCACTCGATTTGCTGGCCGTTAACTTGGGAGCAAAAGAGAGGTCCTCAAAAGCTGAAAAAAATATTTCGAACTAGAAAGCTTTACATTCTACAACTGTTAATTCTGTACAAAGCTCAAATCTGATTGTGGTCCAGTAATTTAATTTTTCGTTCATAAGTATCTACAGGTCTTAATTTCCAACCTATTTGGATTTTTTTTAAATACTCACAACTAAATTTCCAAAAAATTTCCCGAAGCCGATTTTTGATTTTTGGCCAATTTTTGATTATTTTTCTACCATTTTTGGAAAATTTTTAGTAATTTTTTCGAAGTTTTGAATTGAATCGAATGAACAAACCAAAGCAGTTTATGTTTCTCGAATCTGAAATTTATTGTTTCAAGATCGAAATGTCGCAAATGGTTATATTGATCCAACTTGCAACTTTTAGAATTTGAAACATTGAATATCAGATTATTTAAATCGAAAAATATAAATGGCTCTAATTAGTTCAAACTAATGTTTTAAATCATGCAAAATTGACGAAAAATGATCAAAAAATGGCCAAAAAATAGCTATGTTGAGTCACCTTACCACTTTTAGGTGTTGAGACATTGAATATCAGATTATGTGAATTAAAAAACATAAATTGCTTTAGTTTGTTCTAATCAGTATTGCAAACCTAGCTAAAATGATGATAAATGGTCAAAATATGTTCAAATAATGGCCGAAAAATGACTGTTAATTCATCGGTGCTTTTAGGTCTTCAAACCACAAATTTCAGATTATGTGGATCGAGAAACATAAATTGCTTTGGTTTATGAAGTCAAATATTGCACATTTGGAAAAAATTACTAAAAATTATCCCTCTGCACACTACTCAAAGAATAACAAATAAGATGTTAAGCTAGTGTGTAGTGATTAAAGAAGTTCCCTTACTATAACAACGTATTATTTTTTAGGTATTTTATGTGTGGCTTCGGTAGAAACTCAATTTACATAAATATTGCATAAAAATATTTTTTGTAATGGTTTGATTTCTGAAAATTATTTTGGTAATACTATAGGATCATAACTTGTTTCGAAAGAAAAGAAAAAATGTTTGGTTTTTACTATAGAATTTTCAGAATTGAAAAATAAGAAAAAAATTATAGATAATATTAGATAAATTGCTTCAAACGTTAAATTACTTGCTGCACTTTATAGGGTTATCTTTTAAATTTTTACTGAACAATAATCACAGTCTCTGGATATATGTCAGTTCAAATATATACAAAGCCAATTAAGTTAGTTGAAAACTGGAAAATTATAACTTAAGGTTTTGAAGATTAACCACTTTCTCGATTACAAACCCACTAGCCAGTATTGGCGTCACCGTTGATGTGAATTGAATTATTTGGATAGTTGAAATGAAAGTAAGTTTACATTTTAATAGAAACTGTAAAAGAGCGAGAGTAAAAAATTATATACTTAACACATTTAATCACTCCTGAAAATTGGTTGACAGGATTTACTGCTAATGAATCGATTAAATGTATAGCCCTGTCAAATTTGTTTAAACAATTCCTCGTCAAGTGATTTTCAAGATATCAAAGTTTAATTTAATGAAATGATTTCGCTGAAGTTCTTCGCGTAGTTTCGCTGTGTTTTATTTTCCGTTAAGAGAGAAGAAAGTAATGCACATTATATTTATAATTAACAGCTCAATATTTTCTACATTTATATTTAAAATAAGTTAAATACGATACCATATAATATTCTTTTTCTTCTTCTTTTAGCAGTCCTTCACAGTCCACGCCTGGATATAGGCCTCTACCCAACTCCTTCCATAGTTCCTTGTTCCTAGCTAGTCTTATCCATCTGTCTTTATGAGCAACATGTCTTACTCACGTCCATTTTAATGGAGCTATACGAGTTATTACATTTTCGATTTATGTTCTTTGTCTTATTTCAGTGTGTGATGTTATCTTTGAGAGTTATCCCTAACATCTTCCGTTAAATGACTCTTTGTGTTACTCTATGTTTGTGTGCTGGTTGGTCCATTAGAGTTATGTGCCTATAATCAAGACGACATCTGCATAGCGCAAGTTCTGTATGCGTTTTCCTTCAACGCCGATACCACCATTTCAGTTATTGAAAACTTCGCGCATTATGTGATGTGATATGCAGATACTACTACCACAAGCAAGATGTATTTATCTGCTTTAACGACTATCAGAGACCTTTTGATAACGCCAAAACACAACCACTGCAGAAAAGACTTTAAGAAATTGGAACTGATGATCAGAATACCAGAATAATACCATAAAAGAACTATACTGGAAACAATTAGCTGAAATCTATATTAATAGTGATTTCTCAACGGAGGCTTCCAGCGTATTGAAATGAGTCTATCAGTGATAAGTACTATTACGATTTCCCGTTATTATTTGAGTTGAGGGATATTTTGGTTAGCGCTGAAAAATGAAAAGCGGAATATTAAAGTTAATGGCATCTCAATATTCGGTATGCTAACGATTTTTTTCTATGGGTATAACACACGTGCAGAAGGGAAACCCCTACGGAGAGACATGTGTACGGAAAATGCGATTCACGTTGGTCTTGAATCGCTGTAAATTGTACTCGGTCGAAAACACAGTTCTAGGCAAATTATTCCAAAGGGATGATGATTTCCATACAAAAGACTGCTTGAAAAGTGTTGTACGAGGAGTAACAAGCTGAACCTCATACGGATGTGAAGTTTAGCGCGACGTGTATTTCTAACATACATCGCTCGGAGAGGAATTAAGCGGGCAACATCCTTCAAACACTTTGCAGGAAAATACTTGTAGAATAGACTCAAGTCACCACCCATTCTTCGATATTTCAACGAATCAAGGCCGCCGGTCAGTTCCGGGTTTCCAATTAGACAAACAGCTCTTCTCTGAATAGAACCCAACAAAGGCAGTGTTGTGTGGGAGCGGAGCTCCAAACATGGGAGCAGTATTCCATAGTTGGTCGAATTTGTGCTTTGTAAAGAATTAACAGTTGTTGTGGAGTGTAAAGCTTTCTGGTTCTAAATAATATTCCCAACTTTTGAAAAGCTCTCCTTGCTATGCCTGCAACATGTTCGTGCTAGGACATATTTGCTCCCAAATTTGAGCTTTGTACGGAATTAACAGTTGTAGAATGTAAAGCTTTCTAGTTCGAAATATTTTTTTCAGCTTTTGAGGACCTCTCTTTTGCTCCCAAGTTAACGGCCAGCAAATTGAGTGACGACGTTAGAGGAATGGAGTGCCCCGACATAACTATGTCGGGTTCAGCAACGTTAACCTTTTTAGAAAAAACTGCCGCCTGGTTTGTAGCGTTAAATTCCACTTTGTTACTGTCACCCCAAGATAGAATTTCTTTCAGCTCTTTGTTAAGTTGAATGCGAATATTCTTCTGAGTAGCCGATGTCCGTGAATGAAGGGATAAGCGTACTGTCATCTGCAAAGCTGTAGATTGGATTCCGGGTCTTTTCCAGCGGATCGTTAATGTAAATGAGAAAGAGAGTAGGAGACAGCCTTAGGGCACACTGGCGTTGATAGTGAAGGTGTTAGAAAGAAATCGGTCGACTTCCACTAGCAAAGAACGTTCTTTGAGGAAACATGAGAGCCACAAGCAGAACTTTTCAGACATACCAGAAGAGCGTAGCTAAGCTAATAATCTATCGTGCCAAACTCGGCCATGGATATATCAAGAGCAACCGCTTGAGATTCTCCAAAGTGTTCAATTACGAAAGCCATATTGGCGGTCGCTAATAATGTTGAATCCTTCAAGATATTTTAGAAGATGCTGATTGATAGCCTTTTCCATGACTTCCAATATTATTGAAAGCAGTGCGACTGGTCGGTAGTTATTTGGCAGGACTTCTTGCCTTTTTTAGGTATCGGCTGAACTGTGGCACATTTCTAGCAGGAAGGAAATATTCCCTTTCTGAAGGATGGGTTGAAAAATCCACTAACTGATGTTAGTTCCCTGGCACAGTTTTCGAGAATTATGGCAGGTATTCTGTCAGCGCCAGAAGCTTTTTTGGTGTCTAGTTTCATTAAAATACATTCTATGATACGCTGTCTGAAGACAATATCGGGCATCCTTGACAGCACTATGGGAATAGTAAGTGGTGCTTTTCCTTGGAAATCGACAGTAGAATGTGAAGCAAAGAGTTCAGCCAACAAGTTAGCTTTCTCAACAGATGCTCATAGAATTATCTCTCTGTGTGAGTGGTGGTATGGTGGATTTGGTGAAATTTTGACTAACTGCTTTAGCGACTGACCAAAAGGACCTGGAATTGTTGGGACAAGCGAGAAGTTAGTTTCTAATTCGTTGATTGTGTCCCTCCTTTGTTTCGTAGATAATTTCTCTACATCTGCTCCGGCACGAGCAAAGGTGTTACGATTTATGGTGTATGAAGCAATAGCCTGTTTGCATTGTCGGTCAAACCAAGGTTTGCCGTTAGAAGAGCATTTTTTCGAAAAAGCGATGTAAGCTTCCATACCAGCCAAAATAATATCGAAAGCCTCCTTAGCGCAGTCAGATGAGTCGTCGGATAGAAAACAAACGTCTAACCAGGAGAAAGTTCGAAGATATTCCTTGAGATTTTCCCGTTTATCAGATTTATAGTGCCAAATCATGCGTCACTGATTGGTAGGATACTCGATGTTGAAGGCAGTTTATGGTCGGAAGAACTTAACGGCGGATTTACGGTGACCGTGTAAATCTGTGGATTGGTGGTTAAAAACAGATCAAGAAGGCTGGCGAACTCCCCGTCTCGATCAGGGATCCGTGTTGGTGCGTCAGTAAGCTGAGTTAAGCCACAACTGACTGAGAATTTGTATACTTAAGCCAGTTGATGTTGTAGACATTAAAATCACTCAGGATGGCAATTTCGGCATTTGGATAGTGGATTAGTCTGCAAGAGAAGCGAACTGTTGGTGGTCGATAGAGGATGCAGATGAACCTTGTTGTTTGTTGAGTAGTTATTTTTAACCACATAACATCAAAGTTTGGGGGCTCCAGTCTTTTCTCGTTGGCAAGAGAGGGCGCTTCTGGCAAAAAGACAGATTCCAAAGTTACGCCTAAATCGGGAATAGAAGTCGTACACAGGATAAAGATAGTTGACTGTGCTGGTCGATGAACCGACCTTGGCTTCACAGAGAGCGAGTACATGTGGTTTATTTGGTTGCAAGTGTTGGTGCACTGTATTTATGTTCTAGTTTAAACCTCGTATGTTGCAAAAAAAATCTATTTTAAAATTATGAACTCTGCATGTCGATACCGTAAACTAAGCTAAAAATCTAGGTCTTCAGTAAATTCTAAATATACCTTACACAAGTGGTGAACTACACGGACTAGTTGTTAATATTCTCCAAACAAAAATGGCTGCATTAAATGGAGAACATGGCCATAAGACTCCAACATCAGAGTCTTAAATTTTAATACGATATTTAATGAAAGATAAGAACTGTGATTAGGAAGGTAATGAGGAATTGCCTATGCAAAAACATTTTTTTTTTAAATTTATAACCTCTTCTTTCATATAAACCAGATATGAGTAATGTAAAATAACTGAAAACGGACAAGGTCCGTTTTTCAGCATTTACCCACTGTTCTGTTAATCCAAGCTTAACTGACGAGCCGTGATACGGCGAAACACGTCTCGGTATGGATTTAACTGATAAGGGAACAGTGGGCTTTCAGTTATTTTATATTAACCACATATGCCCGAGAAGGATCCCTCAAAAACCGCTGCCTGCTTTGAAGTGTTGACCGTGTCGGCTTGAAAGCTGCTGCATCAGCTTTCGATGGAGTATTAGGTATGCGTACTTAGTACAATTCGTTGTATCCTGCCATTGTATCCCGTAACTACATGGATAAGTACCCGTTAATTCTCTTCTCTTGTTTGTTAATCCTAGCTCGACTGACGAGCCGTGATACGACGAAACGCGTCTCGGGATGGATTTGACTAATAAGAGAACAGTTATTTTACATTAACCACATATGTCTGAGGAGGATCCCTGAAAAAACGCTGCCTGTTTTTAAGTGTCAACCACTCTGTCGACTTGAAAGCTGTTGTGTCAGCTTTCGATGGAGTATTAGGTGTTTGTACTTAGTACTACTGTGATCAAAAAATAGTAAGACTTTTGAAATAAAACGCAAACGGGTTATTTATTTTTCCAAATTTATTTCGTCTCCTTCAAAGTAATCCCCCTTGGATACAATGCATTTATGCCAACGTTTTTTACAGTCTTCGAAACAGTTGTTAAATTCGATTTCTGGAATGACCTTTAAATCCTTCTTCGATTCGGTTCTAATCTCCTCAATCGATTCAAAATGATGTCCTCGAAGCGGTTTTTTCAGTTTAGGGAATAGCCAGAAGTCCGACGGAGTTAAATCAGGCGAATAGGGCGATTGTCGAATGATATGAGTTGAATTTTTGAAGAAAAAGTCGCGAAGAACCAATGCTGTGTGAGAAGACGCATTATCGTGATGAAAAAAACTAAGTTATCGGCCCATAATTCCGGCCTCTTGAGATAAATAGCTTCACGAAAAACCATTTTTAAAATAAAATTTAATGCAACTTCTTCGCTGAATTTTTTCACTCATGTTAAAAATCGAAAAACGCACTTTTTTTGTTGAACGAATGCAAGCGAATCTTATTAACTACTGACGCTGTGGTCTTAAAATTTCACACAGATGGCAGTTAAGGTCCTACCAACCTAAAGAAAAAAAAAATAATTCGATTTGGAAATGCCCGAGCGATTTAAATTTAAAAGTCTTACTATTTTTAGATCACAGTAGTATAATTCGTTGTATCCTACTATAGAGATATGAGTAATTAAACCACATTCGTGGTGTGGTAATATACGAAACTGGTATAAAATTACAGATCCCAAGAATTTGTTTAGACAAGGGTAGGAGAGCATCCTAGCTATGTTGCGATAAATGATGGAATCTAATGAAAATAGCTTTTCCTATACTCAATTTTTTTTATGATTAATATCTCACCAGATGGCACCATATCATATTTTGAATAATTCAACAGTAATGGATGAATTAAGTTATTATTTAGAATGAAAGAAATAATTTCTCTGTTCTTCATCCACCTTATTCTCCAGGTTTGGCCCCAAGTGATTTTTCACAATCGCAAAACTTGACTTGGTCTTATTACACACAGTTCGAAATATTTTTTTTTCTGAGAGAATAAGAAACTTGAATCTCGTCGGACCAATTGTATCGAGCTCAGTCAAGATTATGTTGAGAAATAAATATTGATAATCTTTTTGTATAGATAGACCAGCAGAAAAAGGATATATAAATGTAAAATTTATAGGTTTCTCTTTCTTTTGAATGTCTATCAAAATTTTTAATTTCTCTTTTTAGACAAAGGCTGGAGACGAAATCTTTAAGATAGTCAAATATCAAATGATTGCTACAGGTACATGGATGCTTGACACCGGAATATCAGAGAAAGGACAACTATTCTATCGCATTTACTCTAAACTTCTTTCAGCCCTTATGATAATATATGCTATATCCTGTACAATAAATTTTTTCGATGCCTGGTTAGTACAACAAGATAACCCTAAAGGTACGTTACATAACCCGACATAGTTATATCATAACACTTCATTACATTAACATCGCCACTTAACTTGCCAGACGTTAGCTTAAGGGCAAACATATCGGTATGATTATGTTGCATTCATAGTTAAGCAAACGGCTAAAAATCCAGGAATATTATTTTGTATTAGTATCCATAGTAGCTATTGCTGTATCCATAACAAATAACAGTACTTTTTTAAAGTGCAATTGCTGTAGTAAATAAATTTGATCAAAATTGTAATATTTTTCAAGTGGTGGAATATAAATTTGATAAATTTCACATGTTATTTTAGTTATCTTGTAAATTTAATGGATGTACTCTATTTAAGGGTCACACCTGATTCACTATTTTCCTATTCTATATTCTAAGAAATTTTTTTAAGTACTAAACTTATTTTTTATGGGAATGTCAAATATGTCAAATTTGTTTTGCTAAATTTGACAGATTACAAAGCCAACTAGATTTTTTTAAACGGCACTCTCTACATATGATCACACCATTAAATAACATTTTTTAGTCCATTTACAAAAATATATAAGACAACATTTATTTTTAGTTGTTACTGTTACATTCAATTTATTGAACTGAATTTTAACTTTTAAGTGGCTCACTTAATTGACTTTTTTCCTATTTACGGTATTAAAAAAAAATTCTTGCTGGTAGTGAAGGCAAATACCGTCAAATTTTCATGGTTTTTGGAAATTTTTGGGTACAGTTTGGAAGTCGATTTAACTACTTTAAAACAGTGCGAGCATAATGTAAATGAGTTTTTTCAACCCAATTTTGACCGCAACGGCACTTTTTTCTATTTTAGTGCATTTTTTCACGTTTTAACGCTTCGGGCTCACTATTTCTTAAATATTTCAGCTTCTGTTCGTTGTAATGCGATAAAAAAAAAATATTTACTTGTCATAAAATGGACTAAAAAACTTCTTAGATTGCATTTAAAAATGGTTTTTTTGGGTAACTTCCGTTCAATTCGATGTTACAGCTTTAAAGTATAAGAAAATATAGCTTTTATATTAATAAAAACGTGTGCCAAATTTTATTAAAAAATATTAAGAAGATTAGTTAAAATTCGCATTTTAGTCCAGATCTTATTATGAATTTTTCTTGTCTTAGGAAGCCTTTTTTTTAAAAAAAAAAATATGCGAAATTTTATGTTCTTCAAGAGGGTTAAAAGGAAAAATAGAGAATATACAAAAAATTATCTTATTTTTAAATTTTTTTCGTTACGAAAAATTTAATTTTTTTCGTTTTTGCTTTAGAAAAGGTCTAGTTCATTCTCTTTATTTCTATTTAGTATTTTATCTTAAATATAATATGAAAAAGCGATTTTACAACAAATACTACCTATTCTACAATAAAATTATGATTTTTCTTGACGAAAAAATTTCAAAATAATATAGTTTTTTGTATATTCTTTATTTTTCCTTCTTGAAAAGCATAATATTTTGCATATTAAAAAAAAAAGCTTTCTACGAACTTTTGCCCACAGGAAAAATCTATAATAAGATTTGGACTAAAATGCGAATATTGATCAATCTTAATATTTTATATATAACACTTTTTTACTAATATAAAAGCTATATTTTCCTATAATTTAAAGCCGTAATATCAAATGGAGCGGAAGTTACCCGTAAAAAAACATTTTTCAATTTGCCGTAGTAAATACTTTTTTTTTAGTAATAATTAATAAGTTAATATTTTTAATGCAGTCTACGCAGTTTTTTTGGCAATTTTATAAAGAGTAAAATGATTTTTTTTGTCGCAGAACAATGAACAGAAGCTGTGATATTAAGAAATAGTTAGCCGAACGCGTTAAAATGTGAAAAATGCAATAAAATAGAAGAAAAGTGGTCTTACGGTTAAAATTAAGTTGAGAAAATTCGTTTCCATTATGTTGGCACTGTTCTAAAGTAGTTAGTTCAGGTTAGTTCAGGTTAGTTCAGATTAGTTTAGGTCTTGCGGTTAAAATTAAGTTGAGAAAATTCGTTTCCATTATGTTGGCACTGTTCTAAAGTAGTTAGTTAAACCGATTTCCAAGCTCTACCCAAAAATTTACAAAAATCATGAAAATATTGCTGCATTTACCTCCACTATAGTTATTTATAAGGAAGCCAAAAAAACATATTTGTAAATTTTTCTTTTAGTATTAAATATTAAAGGCTTTACTTACCTGGAATTAAGTGTTCTATTCTCTGGCTATGTACAGTCGTGGTCATCTAAAATGCATAGCCCGAGCAAATTTTGTTGCAGGGGGTATGTAACCCAGCAACATTAAAACCTACTAATTGTAACACCTTTGTACTAAATGAAAAATGGTTAAAAGCCCGTTTCGTTGTTATAAATAATGACAATCGGTATTTACCTGACTCTACCTTAAGCTAAAGAAAATGTTTGTGTTTAAGGAACATTAATGTGCGGATTTTTTTTAACAAAAGATTATTTAAAAAATAGCGTTTCAGATATTGTTGCAAGAAAAAATTAAGATGTAAATTAGTGTTTTCTTAATAGATCAAAAAATTAAAAAGGCCTAATATCTCTAGATGAAGTAAAGATGCTCTAGTAGTAGAAGTAAAAAATTATATTATCTTTAATTTTAAATAGATGAGAAAATAATTATTCAACACATAGCTAAACAATGCTTTCTATGCCTCTTTCTTTCCTTGCTAAATCCGAGATTATTTCTTCACGTTTCAAGGAATAAAAAACCTTAGTTTTCCACGTTCGTCGTATGATAACTCTCGAACGAAATAAGATGTCGATTTCAATTTTAATATACACAAAATTTGTCAATTGTCAAAACTGACAGTTTACAAAATCAACCATTATTTTTTTAAATGGCATTCTCTACATATGAGTACATCAATAAATAACATTTTTCACTCCGTGTACAAAATATATCACACATGAGATTTATTTTTGCTTTTTGCTGTTATACTGGGCACTCAAATTATTGAACCGAGTTTAAACTTTTAAGAGGTCTGCCGATTTTACTATTTTCTTATTTAGCGTATCCAAGAATTTCTTTCATTGCTAAATTTAGTGTTTTATGGAGAAACTAAATATGAAAACAAAAAATATATCATTTGTCAAATCTGACAGATTACAAAGCCAAATAAGATTTTTTTAAAAGGCAACCTCCACATATGACCATACCATCCAACAGCATTTTTCAGCGTTTGTTTACAAAAATGTATAATTCTTTAGAGTTATTTTCAGTCGTTCTCAATATACATAGCATTTACATGATTGAATTGAATTTTAACTTTTAAGTTTCCCGATTTACTATTTTCCTATTTAGCATATCAAAAAAATTCTTTCGCTGCTAAACTGTTTTTTTTATGGGGAAAACCTAATATGATAACAAAAAATTCGACATGTCAAATTTGACAGATTTCAAAGCTAATTAAATTTTTTAAAATAGCATCCGTATGTGATTGCAAAATGACAAATTTTTTGCTATCATCTATGGCTTCTTCATAAAAAACTAAGTTTACTACTAAACGAATTTTTTGTTGTGCCAAATAGGAAAAGAGTAAATCGAATAAGGCTCTTAATGGATATTATCCCGTTAAATAACTTGAATGCCCTGTATATCAGTAACGCGACTGAAAATAAGTCTCGAGTGTTTATATTATTGTTAGTGCAGTAAAGCAAAGCATGTGAAATTGCGCAGTTAAGATACAATAATATTATGATCTTATCCTATCTGGGGTATCACCAGGAGTATTGTCCTGAGTTTTGGACCCCGAAAAATTTATACCCTTTTGTTTATAAACAATTTAAGTTTTTAAAGTTTAAAATGTGAATAACTCCGGTTGTATAAGTCGGATCGAGACAAAAAAAAACAAAAACAAATCCTCAAGCGCGTACCTAACTTACAAAATTGAAAAAAAACAGGCAAAAAACTGTTTTTTTTTTCATTTTATTATACAGGTCGACTAAGCGAAACAATTAGCTTGAAACTTTTGGAAATTATGCCTCTTGTTATAGCAAAAATACCCTGAAATTTTTGGTACAAAAATATTGAACTTATTGGGCACAATTGGATTTGCTAGTTAAAATTTGAATTTTATGCCACGTGGTCCAAAATGGATCTTTTTTTTTCCAAAATTTAGGTCTCGATGCCAACTTTCCAATGCCATTAAAAATTTTTTTTTTTGGAGTTATTTTAAGCCTTTTTATATTTGTTTATTAATCAAATAACAACAAATGCGTTTAATGAAATGAATTTTAAATAAAGGTCTCACGATTCTCTATCAGACAGATAAAAAATTTTCATTTTTTTTTTTTTAAAATGTCGACCTGTACAATAAAATGAAAAAAAAAACAGTTTGTTTGCCTGTTTTTTCAATTTTGTAGGTTATGTATTCACTTGGGCAACTTAAAAGTAACGAGGATTTATTGGAAATTTCATTATGAAGAGTTTTTTTTTGTCTCGATCCAACTGGAGTTATTCACATTTTAAGCTCAAAAAAACGCGTTTTGAAAACTTAAATTGTTTACAAACAAAAGAGTACAAGTTTTTCGAGGTTCAAAACTCAGGACAACACTCCTGGGGATACCTCAGAGACGATCAAATCATATTATTGCTGTATCTAAACTATGCCTATCTCATCACTATTTTGACCTTTTTTACTGCACTAGGTAAAATAACTGAAAAATTCTGTTCTTAAATGTGGAGGGTGCCATTTAAAAAAAATCTTTGTTGGCTTTGTCAACTGTCAAATTTGACAAGTGAAAAAATTCTGTGTTATCATATTTGGCTTGGTTTATTAGTAAAAGAATTTTTTTGATGCCCCAAATAGGAAAAGAGTAAATTGAGTGAGCCACTTAAAAGTTAAAATTCAGTTTAAAAACTTGTATATCGGTAACTATCTAATATCATATATTTTTATAAACGGGCTAAATATGCTATTTAATTGTGTGCTCATATGTAGAGGGTGCCTTTAAAAAAATCGTAGTTGGCTTTGTAATCTGGCAAATTTGACGAATGACAAATTTTTTGTTATTATATTTGGTGTCCTCATAAAAAACTAAATTTTAGTATTAAAAGAATTTTTTTAGTATGCAGAATAGGAAAATAGTGAAATAGGTGAGAAACTTAAAAAAATGTCCCTGTATAATTTTATTTTCAGCATTTGAATTACTAGGATACTGTTTCTCTTTAACGTTAAATGTTCTTAAAACTCGATTATGTCAAACAATACAAATGACATCTCTAATTAAAGATGGTACTACCCAATCTAATGACGACGGTAGTAAGGATGTTAAAGTGAAGCAAATTATTTTGGGTCATGTTAAATACTGCAACTTAGTAACTATTTCCTTGTTTATTTGTAGTCACGTAATAACTACGACTTTTGGAGTAGGAGGTAAGTAAATAATTTTTATATGATTCTGCAGGTATACAATATAGAATATATATATATATATATATATATATATATATATATATATATATATATATATATATATATATATATATATATATATATATATATACACACACACACATATATATATATATATATATATATATATATATATATATATATATATAATTGTCTTCATAATTGCTGTCATAATTTGAATTTTGCATTAGCAATCATTCGACATTTTCGAGGCGGAGCGGAGGCAGATTCCAATTAATTTTTCAGAAACATTATTCCAAGCAGCAGATTGCCAGCTAGATTGCATCTAGTATATAAACATTACAATTTTTTTGTTCTATAGCTGTGATAGTTCTTAATCATTATCAATAGGGTTTTTTTTATAGCGTTCTTCGCCTTCCGGTTCCTAGTTTCTGTCATCTTCGATCTTTCCAATCTCCGAGTCTTTGATTTCTTTCTGACATTGCCCTCTGAACACCTTTAAACTGTATCGCTCCCTTTTTTTCCTCTTTTCGCTTGGTACCCACTTTAGAACTGTTTTTGGTATTCGATATTCTTCCATTCTTTCCACGTGTCCGTACCATATAAGCTGCCATTGTTGAATTTCCTCAATAATCGTGATTTTTCCAAGGAAAAACACCACCTACTATTCCCATAGTGTAGCCAAGGATGCCCGATATTGTCTTTAGACAGCGTATCATTAAATGTATTTTAATGAAGCTAGACACCAAAAAAGCTTCTGGCGCTGCCGGAATACCTGTCATAGTTCTCAAAAACTATGTGAGGGAACTAACACCAGTTTTCTGTAGACTTTTCAACCTATCCTATAAAAAGGGAATATTTCCTTCCTGCTGGAAATGTGCCACAGTGCAACCGATACCTAAAAAAGACAAGAAGGCCTTGCCAAATAACTACCGACCAGTTGCACTGCTTTCAATAATATCGAAAGTCGTGGAAAAGTCTATCAATCAGCATCTTCTAAAGTATGTTGAAGGATTCAACATTATTAGCGATCACCAATATGGCTTTCGTAAACATAGATCAACAGGAGATCTTCTGACTTATGTAACACATGTTTAAAACAACGCAATTGAACACTTTGGAGAATTTCGAGCGGTTGCTCTTGACATATCCAAGGCATTCAACCGTGTTTGGCACGATGGACTGTTGGCTAAGCTACGCTCTTATGGTATGTCCGAAAAGTTCTGTTTGTGGCTCTCATGTTCCCTCAGAGAGCGTTCCTTACGAGTGGCTGTCGACGGATTCCTTGCTAACACCTTCACTATCAACGCCGGTGTGCCCCAAGGCTCCATACTATCTCCTACTCTCTTTCTCATTTACAATAATGATCTGCTGGAAACGACCGGAAACCCAATCTACAGCTTTGCATATGACAGTACGCTTATCTCTTAATTCACTTTGAAAGCTTAGACATCGGCTACTCAGACGAATATCCGCAGACAGCGGGAAGTCGTTCAACTGAACAAAGACCTGGAAGAAATTCTATCTTGGGGTGACAGTAACCAAGTGGAATTTAACGATACAAAAACCCAGGCGGCAGTTTTTTCTAAAAAAGTTAACGTTGCTGAACCCGACATAGTTATGGCGGGGCACATCATTCCTCTAACATCGTCACTCAATTTGTTGGCCGTTAATTTCGGACCAAATATGTCCTGGCATGACATGTCGCAGGGATAGCAAGGAGAGCTTCTCAAAAGTTGGGAATATTATTTCGAACTAGAAAGCTTTACACTCCAAAACAACTGTTAATTCTTTACAAAGCTCAAATTCGACCAACTATGGAATACTGCTCCCATGTTTGGGGCTTCGCTCCCAAACATACATTGCATTTGTTGGATTCTATTCAGAGAAGAGCTGTTCGTCTGATTGGACACCCGGAACTGACCGGTGGCCTTGATTGGCTGGAACATCGAAGAACGGTTGGCGACTTGAGGCTATTTTACAAATATTTTCATGAAAAGTGTACGAGAGATGTAGCTCGTTTAATTTCTCCCAGAGCGGTGCAAGTTAGAAATACACGTCGCGATAATACTTCACATCCGTATGAGGTTCAGCTTGTTACTCCTCGTACAATGCTTTTTAAGCAGTCTTTTATATGGAGAACATCATCTCTTTGGAATAATTAGCCCAGGACAGTGTTTCCCACCGAGTACAATTTACAGCCATTCAAGAACAACGTGAATCGCTTTTTCCGCACACGTGTCGCTCCTATAGCGCTTTAGGGATTTCCCTGCAGCACGTGTGCTAGACCCATAAAAAAAAATTACTTTCATTCTTTCATTTCCAACTCTGTCCATTCTTGATAGTCCAGCCTATCTTCACCAGTAATCCATTTCGAGTGCCATGAGTTTTTGTTCCAATTATTTCGTCAATTGCCAAGTTTCACAATCGAATAACACGATTCTGCATTATAAATGAGGTGCTTTCTCTATGATGTTATGCTCGTCGACTACAGAAGAGGTGTCTTATGACCGTCTTCCCTTTACTTATTTTACTCTCCACTTTTTTTCCGTTCTACCGTTTTTACTTATGTTAGTTCCAAGATATATATATATATATATATATATATATATATATATATATATATATATATATATATATATATATATATATATATATATATATATATATATATATACATACTCTTCACAAGCATTAGTGACCTCACCGGTATTTAGAGTAAGGCTTCCCTGTTTTCTTGCAGTTAACTGTTAAACCCCAGTCTATTATTTATCTAAATTATAATCTTCAAACAGTTTTCTTGTCATAAATTCAAGGTCTTCTTTGTCCTAAGGAATAACCACTTAATTGTCGGCAAAATGTAGAGTCTACAATGCTGTTTTGGCGGTGAGCTGTATTTCCATTCTTGCACATGCTCTTCGCGTTCTTAAAATTAGGGATTTTCTATAGTGACATTTCAGGTGACAAGCGAATTAGGCCATCCATACGATAGAGTACTGACGGTACATTAGGCGAAAGGAAGGTGATTTTCTACCAGCAACACTTTTTCTATTGGATCGAATCAAACATCTGTCCCAGTCTCGCAATTTTGCTTCAAATAACTCTGATGTCACCCAACCTCATCGATTTGCTTCGTATTTTACGGAAAGACTGTTGCAATTGTCTTTCCGATAAAGAATAATTCTTAGTACCAAATATGTTTGCACACATAAAAGCTGTTAGCCTTCTTTTGATAGTTTACCATCACTACACGATTCATTTTTGAACTTTAGAGTGTGGTGTTAGTTTATAAAATAACTTCGTTTCATATCCGTTGAAAATATCATTGTCCTGTTATGGCATTAAAATACTGAGCTAAATAGTCTTCAACCATAAGTTCGTAGCTTGAAACTCCACCATGTATTTTTCCCGCGTTAATATTCTATTATCATTTTTTGAAGCTGTCGATCCAACCAGTAGTATAAATAAATTTTTTTATCTGAATTTTTATCTCTCCCTCTGTGCTTTTTGAAGCTGTTGATTCAACCAGTAGTACAAATAAATTTTTTATCTGAATTCTTATCTCCCCCCCCGTTGATTTTCTTACCTGCAGTTGAAAGAAGATTTGCTACACCCTGTGCTTCCTTTTATATCATCGAGCCACTGACGCAGCGTCCGAAATCTCTTTGTGCCCATATTGTTGATACTATCGAACTAGAAAATCGCATATTTTTTTATGTATCGGCATTAATTTTCTACTTTTTCAAAATTCAACAATTTTTTCTTTTTCTGCAACGGAAGGTGAGTGCCGTTTTTCGCCTGACGTCGTTCCCCAATAGTCGAACAGGAAATAAAAATGACATAATTTAAAAAACATGACCCGGCTACCATGAACGCATTCTTTGTCGGTAAATAGCAATCGCAAAAAAATGTAATGGCGACAACAGTTTACTTGGTAAGGTAGTTAGGTTTTGTTGTCTGTATAGGAGTAGGAGACAAAAGGTGTCTCCAAAAATTGAACGCTATAAGCGAGTGCTCGTTTTAATCGTGCTCGTTTTAATCGTACTCGTTTTAATCGTGCTTGTTTTAACCGAAATATACAAATAATTTCTTGTATGAGGAAATTGGACTTTTAATATTAATCGTTATAAAATAATGCTTGTTGTGTATATAATACATATATATATATATATATATATATATATATATATATATATATATATATATATATATATATATATATATATATATATATTTATATATATATATATATATATATATATATATATATATATATATATATATATTTATTTATATATATATATATATATATATATATATATATATATAAAACTTTTCACAGGGTACAAAATGACGCCTCAAAAAGCGGGCAAATTTACACCTTACAAAGTAGCGCTGTCAACGCGGGGCTTTTGGAATTTTATTTTTTAAAGGGTTCAGTGTACTAGCTATCGAACAAAGTAAAAGCTCTAACTCTTCAGATATTTTTATTTCATAACATTTATTAAACGAAACTACACCATAGCAATAAGACAAAAGCAGGAAATTTGTAGAATTATTTATTTCAATTTATCCGATGGTGGTATAGATATTTGAATTTTGTTAATCGACTCTAAGATAAGAGATTCCTACTTTTTTCTTAAAAGCTACTTTTATAGTTCAGATTAGCAGATGTGCTGGTTTACTTTAATTTTTTGCAGTGTTAGATTTATTTTGCGGTTAACCGAACAAAAAACTGTTCTTTCTTCTCACCGATGTTTTGCATGAATATTAAAAATACTTAGCTTATACGAAACGATATCTGGAGATTTTTTTGTTGAAAATTCTTAACATATTTGGTAAAAGAATTTAAATACAAGGCGATACTTAGAAATTTTTTTGAAATTGTCGAAGATTTTTTTAAATGTTTGGTAAAGAAGTTTACATACTTTAAGTGCCTTTACATATTTTTTATTTTTTTTGACTATTGGGAGCACAGGAGAAATATTTTCAAGACTTTTTAAACAGTTCTTTTAAATTTTATTCATTTATCATGGAATCCTTCAATTTTAAAGTCAATCACCTACTGGAATATGAGTTAGACTATGAACTGAAAATCCGTCGTACTTTCTCAGAACGTCCGGTCGCGGATAAAAGAAAGATTCTAACGAGGATCTTAAGTAAAGAAATTAATGAGCTCGGAAAAAAAAAAAAAAAAACGATAAAAATAGGGGATGACACTCTGTCTTTTAAAGAAGAAACGGCTGGTATCGAAAAGAGTTTAAACTCTATCCAAAACTTAATCGATAGTTATGACGGCGATCCAAATGATTCACTTGTACACCGGGTTAAGTCACGTTTATCGCATGTTGCGGGTCGCGTACAAAGAATTCCCATGCCGGATGACGAAGAGGAAGCGTCGAAGTTTTCCAAATATGTTCAGGAAACAATAGCTACGTGTGTGCTCATGGAAGCAAATCTTGCAGAAAAGATAGCTCCTGGTCATGAGTTACCACAGTTGCCTATTACAACCCCAGTCATAAATGTACCAGCTCCAATCGTGAATTGCGCAGCCAGAAATATTCCTGTCAGCGAATGGCAATTGAAATTTAATGGAGACTCAAAGAGACTCTATCCTTTTTTGGAGAGGCTGACTGAAATAGCACAAGCTAGGAAAGTATCGGAAGATGAACTTTTCAGCTCTGCTGTTGAATTTTTCACTGGCGATGCCTTCATTTGGTTTAGAAGCATAAAATCAAGTGTCAACGACTGGCATTCCTTGGTAGATAGGCTAAAGAAGGACTTCTTGCACTGTGATGATGATGAAGAATTGTGGTCGGAAATAAAGAGGAGGCGACAAAAGAAGAATGAGTCCACTGTGATTTTTATTGCCCACATGGAATCTTTATTTAGTAGATTGTCCATCAAGCCTTTGGAAAGTACCAAAGTTAAATTTATAGGGAGGAATATTCTGCCTAGTTTCGTCAATCGGTTAGCTCTACTAGATATTAATTCGGTAGCCGAACTCGCCGGGTTATGTAGAAAACTTGAAGAGTCCGATTATTTGTTGGAAAAGAGCAGACCAAAAAGCGAAACTAATATACATCAAGTAGAGTATAATCCAAATGGCCGAAGTGGAGTCTCGACAAATAAGGTTGGGAATGTAAATCGGAACCCTAGGAGTAACCAGAAAACGGGTAAAAGAAAAGATAATGACTCTAAAATTAGCGACACTGCAGCTAAAGTGAACGACAAGCCGGTTTCACCTAAGGCAATTTTCACGTGTTGGAATTGCACAGGCCCGAACCACACTTACCAAAATTGTACAGCACCAAAGAGGGTATTTTGTTTCAAATGTGGAACAACTGGTGTGAGACTAACATCATGCCCCAAATGTACAAAAAACGAGTAAGGACGGTATATTACCGAGGCGGATACCCTAAGTCCAACAAAAAAGCCTCTAATCATTCGGCTAAGTCACAAGCTCATGTTCGCAGTAAAGCCGCTAATCCAAAACGTTCTAGAAACACGGACGAACAAAAATATTCCAATAGATCAGATTGGACTAAATGGTTACAAAAAGTTTCTGATTTTTTTAAAGTCTAATAAAACTTCTCCTTCTCAAGTTAAAACTCCTGCTTCTCCAAATGGTCAAATGTCTCCTTTATTCGTGCATAAATATTCAGATAACAGACCGCATATCAAGATAAATCTATTAGGTGCCCATTTCTCGGCTTTATTTGACTCTGGTGCAAATGTCTCCGTTGTAGGTCAGAACGGTATTGAAATTTTAAGTCGTTTAAGTATAAAAATATGCCATGTCAAAAATAGAAGTGTTACCACTGCAGATGGCAGCCGTCTAAAAGTTTTAGGTACGGTTGAGTTGCCGCTAGTCTGCAATGGTCATTGTTTAGTAATCTCTGCTCTAGTAGTACCTTCTCTATCACATACTTTGGTTTTAGGATGTGATTTTGCACAAAAATTCGGAATTCTAGTAAACTTTAAAGATAATTCTTGGTATCCACAGTCCCTAGAAGTCAACTCTCAAACAAGTTTTAAAGATTGTTATTCAGAAAGTTCTTTAGAAAACCTTTTCTCGCGTCTATGTACCCTAGATGATCTCTCGCGGACGGAACGCTTAAAAGCAGAAAAAGTAATAAGCTCTTTCAATGAAATAAGTAGTAAAGATAGGTTAGGCCGAACGAATAAAATCAACATGTATATAGATACGGCTGATGCCAGTCCTGTAAAGACAAGGCCCTTCGCCATGTCTCCGTACATGTCAAAAGTATTAAATAAAGAGTTAGACGAAATGTTGAAACTCGGAGTGATTGAAGAATCAAACAGTCCCTGGTGTTCTCCAATCTTATTGGTGAAAAAGGCCGATGGACAGTATCGTCTGTGCTTTGACGGAAGAAAGCTCAACGAGGTCAGCAAATTTGATAACTATCCATTACCGAACATCGACAGAATTTTGACATCACTCAGGAATGCTAAGTATGTATCCTCGATAGATCTTAGAAAGGCATTCTGGCAAATTCCTTTAGACAAATCCTCTAAGGAAAAGACCGCTTTTGCAGTAGTAGGCCGAGGTCTATTTCAGTTCGTCACTATGCCGTTTGGTCTAAAGAACGCTGCTCAAACTCAGCAACGTTTAGTAGACGCTATATTTGGTCCGAAATATGAGCCACATATTTTTACCTATCTCGATGATATTTTAGTAACATCGGAAGACTTCGAATCGCATATTCGCTTACTTAAGGAAGTAAAAGATAAATTGAAAGAGGCCGGACTGACGATAAATTTGAGCAAATGTGATTTTTTCAAAACTTCTCTAAAGTTTTTAGGCTATATTGTAGGCTCAAATTCCTTGCGTACCGATCCGGATAAAGTAGCAAGCATGGTTAATTATGCGAGACCTACTAATACTACGGAAGTTAAGCGCTTCGTAGGAATGTGTTCATGGTATAGGCGTTTTATTGAGAATTTTTCTACCTTGTTGTCACCTATTAATGATCTTTAGAAAGGACGAAAAAAAGGACAATCGATAGATTGGACAAAGGCAGCCGAAGAATCTTTTATAAAGATTAAAGAGCTATTGGTTTCAGCTCCCATTTTATCCCAACCAGATTTTTCCCAACAGTTTTATATTTCTAGTGATGCTTCTAATACCGGTTTAGGGGGCGTCCTAACACAGAAAATCAATGGTGAGGAAAGAGTGATAGCGTATGCCAGTAGAACTTTATCAAAGGCTGAACGTAACTATTCGGTTGTTGAAAAAGAATGTTTAGCAGTACTCTTTAACATCGAAAAGTTTCGACCTTACATAGAAGGTGTTCCTTTCACGGTCATAACAGATCATTATAGTCTATTGTGGCTTAATTCTATTAAAAACCCTAGTGGCAAACTAGCGCGTTGGGCGATTAGGCTGAGACAACATACATTTAATTTAATTCATAGAAAAGGAGTCCACAATGTTATTCCTGACGCTTTGTCAAGAATCCCAGATCATACAGTGGACGAAAACAGTCTTAATGCACAAATTGACGTAAGAATAGATACAGTTGATATAGATCGCATTGATCCATGGTACGATAATTTACGGCAGCAAATTAAAGAATTTCCTCAAAATTTTCCGCAGTGGAAGGTGGAAAATGATTTTGTGTACAAATTTATCCCAAACCAGTTGCCTTTAAAAGTTAATGTACCCGAGTGGAAAATACTAGTTCCTAAACCACAGAGAGAGGAAATTATAGACTTGTGTCACACTCCTCCTACTTCTGGTCATTTTGGTTTTTATAAAACTCTTCACAGGGTTCAGGAACAGTATTATTGGCCAAAAATGCGTTTTGACATCGTAAAGTTCGTGAGGACTTGTGAAGTATGTGGAGCGCAGAAATCTCCAAATACACTACCTATGGGACTGATGGGAAAAGAGAAAACGGTTAATTACCCTTTCCAAGTCATAGCAGCTGATCTAGTAGGCCCATTCCCACGTTCAAAAAGGGGAAATAAATGGCTTCTCGTGGTTTCTTGCTGGTTTACAAAGTATACCATGCTATTTCCTTTGAAAAGCTCTAAAGCTGGATATATAGAGAGAATTTTGGAAAATAATGTCTTTCTAATCCACGGTGTTCCATCGCTCTTAATATGCGATAACGGTACTCAGTTTACCTCTAAGAGTTTTAAGAGCTTAAGTGAAACTTATGGTTTTAACATCCGTTTTAATCCCGTGTACTCTCCCCAATGTAATTTTGTGGAACGTAATAACCGAACAGTCGGGACCGCTTTAAGAAGTTACGTGGATTCACATGACACTTGGGATGGCAATATTTCCAAAATCCAACAAGCAATAAATACCGCAAGACACGAAGTAACAGGGTTCACACCGTCTTTCTTAGTTTACGGCAGACATATACCTCTATCCGGATCGCATTATAAAAATTTAGATTTGGATGTCAATGTTGACAGCGAAATAATTCCGGGTAACAGGGGTGCGTATGCCGAAAATTTAAAGGGTTTAAAAGATATTTTCACCGACGTGCGTAGTAGGATACGTAAGGCTTATGAACGGAACAGTAAGTCTTACAACCTTAGAAAAAGGGATTTTTCCTTTAGGATAGGTGATCACGTTTGGCGAAAAAATAAAATTCTTTCCAGTGCAGCTGATAAATTCACATCTAAGTTGGTACCTAAGTATGTGCATTGCGTGATTAGAGAGAAGATTTCAGATTTAGTTTATGGTTTAGTTAATTTAGATGGGACTAAAATAGGACGATGGCATATTAAAGACTTAAAACCATTCAACGGACCTAACCCTAGTGAAAGTTTGTCAGGAGAAGGATAATTTATATTTACATTATCTTAATTGCTTAAATTTTTTTTTGATGTTGCTCTGTAGAGGTGACGACCTCGTTTTTTTTGACTGTTATAAAAGTTGAGCAGAGAATAGCTTACTTTTATTGTTTAATGCTAAGGTTTTGGGTATTGGCCATATCCCAAACTTAGGTTGATTGTGGTTGATGTTTAGCATCGACTCAGTTTTGCGAGCTTGCGAAGGAGTCACACTCAGGATATATCATAAGACTGGTATGTCGGTGGTCGCGGGATTTGATTTGCTTATGACCCCAAATAATATCCAGTTCTTGACACTTGGAAGCGAAATTTTGATTAGAGGCAATCCAAGGTGATCTTGAGTTTGGACAAGCGCAAGATGGAGCTCGTGTGGTATGATGTTGAGTCAAAATTTTTTATGAGCAATTTCAAAGTTTGTTACCCGAGTGGGTGTATTTTTATTACCTTAATGGTATATTTTGGGTGCAATTAAGAGTAAATTGATTTTGGTTTATCCAGTAAGCCTAAGACTTGGAGTAATTTGATTTAGATCTTCTTCTGAATTGACAAACTGAGGGTATTTTCTATTTTTTTTCAGGCCGTTTAAACGTTACCTTTGAGTCACTAACTTTTTTAAATTTTTTTGCATAGACTCATAGGCGTATGTTGAGTTTTTTCGGTATACTATCAGATAGATAGGAAATTGAAGTCCTGCAGGAGAACTAAAGGCTGATCATTTACAAGAGATAAGAGCAGAGTAAGACAGTCGTTTCACAAAGAAATGATCAAAATCTGATACCGAGATGAGAACCTTGTCAAGAGAGGCTAAGCGCAGTGAAGGAAGATTCCTAACCGAATTTTTAGATTTTCACCAGATAATCTAGAAGTTTGGGCTGACAGAAAACGGTTATGCCTGATACCTGTAGCAGTTTCTTCTAGAGGGTATTGTCTAGGAAGACGATTAACACCATGATCGAATATTCTAGCTGTCAACGATGTTTTCTTCTTGTTTCTGATTAAGCTGGAAAAGCTCTTGTCGTCTTCAAAAGTTTTGTTGCGTTGCCACCGAAAAATAGAGAAATTTTTGCTTCATGTAGCCTTTTAAGCTCATTTTCGTAGTTTGGAAATTTTCGTTAGAAGCTTGGTTAAGTTAACCTTGTAAACCTTTTAGGTTGTATCCCATGAGTTATTTGTTTTTACAGGCTGTGATGCACCGGGTGCTAACAGATGCCGTTACGACGTTTGGCAGGGAGTTAGTCTTCCTGAGGAACAGACTGATTGGAAGGGTAGTCTATGGGGGGCGAACGTTTGACCTTTGGGACCTTTAGAGGTTTTGTTACCCAATGGTTATTTCTATTTGAACCAAAGGAGAGCCTAGCTACTGTAGTCGACCGCAGCTCCAATTAGCCTATTAGTGGTGACAGGCTGTTGGCAGTAGTGTGTTTCGGAACACCCTATTGATTAAATTTTTTTTTGACTTATGGTGGTGTGGTAGACACCGTTTTAGTTTAGTGGATGCTATAATCTACTCCCTTTTGTTGGTGGACACCAGGGTCACCAATTCTGTATTTTATTATCTCCACCATTCAGTATATCGTGGTGAGGTGTTTGTCTCCTGTTATGTGGGATGGATTGAATGTTTTTTCGTTGTTGTTCTAGGGCGAGACCAGTACACGAGGGTTCTTCATGCAACTTGGAGAAGCGCAATGCTGGTTAAGTTTTATATCTCTGTGTAGCCACCCTGAAGAATGACGGAGGGCGATTTTTCCGGCTCATGTTTCTAGGCAGATTTGTCACTTTGGTGCGATGTGCCGAAGATTTGATTAGCTTTTGCTAAGAGCTTTCACCAAGCTCAGTATGGAGTTATCATAACCAAGAGGTTGGGATTTGAACTCCTGTATGTATTTCTGTATGTATTTCTGTATATATTTCTGTACATATTTCTGTATATATTTCAGTGTATGTTGGTTGCCTGAGGGCATGTGCTCAAAATGCGAGGTTTTGAGTCGTTTTGCTTATGGACTCCTATATTTAGGATTATGACTTTAGGGAGGTCCTACTTCGAGACTTGCTGTCTCATATAGTTATGTTGGGAATGTTTCCTTGAATGTTAGTTGTGCGCAGACTAATCATTCTGTTCTTAGTGAACATTGCTTTTTGAAGCAGGATCATTCAGTTTGGTGAATTTTAGCTTTTATAGCTATTCACTGTGTTTAGAGTGAATTTTAGCTTTTATAGCTATTCACTGTGCCTATAGTGGTATTGTTAGCTTTTATAGCTGCTCACTATGTTAATGGCGAGATTGTTCTTTTAGAACGCAGGCTTTGTGTAGTCGAGGACTATTTACCGTGTGTTTTCTTGGCGAGGAGCCGAGTTTTTTCTGGCGATATACCAGAGTGTTTTGTTGGCGATAAGCTGACGTGTTTTCTGGCGAGCAACCAGAGCGTTTTCCCTAGCGATTTTAGCATGTCTAGATGTCTTAGGACGTCGACATTGCGCGATAGAGTGCGATTATTTTCCGAGTGCGACTAGTAGTGATACTAGATTTAGAATGTTCTCTTAGTGATGAGCTAGAGCATGGATGGCGATTTTTTTCCCGAGCGTTTGTCTGGATATTTATCCAGATATATTTTTTTTTTTTTTTTGGCCTAGTGCTAAATGGTCTGACAAGACTTTTTTCTTTTTAGTGTAAGTGTTTGCACTAGAATCATTTTTTTATTTTTTTTTTCTTTATTTAAGAATTTTTATAAATTTCTTTTGCTGAAATAGAAAATTTTCAGACAATCCTTAAAATATTTTAAGGGGGGTGTTCATATTTTATTTCAGTTCACTTTTTTTGATTTAGACAAGAGTCTAGACAAAGTTATATTTTTTGTTTTGGTAACAATAACAGAGCTGATTCTTTTATATAAGAAGACCGCGATTGTTATTTCGGAAAGGTATTTCTTATGTTCATGCAAGGATTTTTATTTGCTTTTTGATGTACTTAACCTTAGTGTCTAATTAGGTTAAGTCTAGTTATAAGATTCTTGTGATCATGCAAAGATTTTCATTTGGTTCTCATTGTACTTAATATTAGTGCTTAATTGAGTTAAGTCTAGTAGTAAGGTCCGAAGTTTGTACTTTTGTTTTAAGTTCTGACCTTAGTATTAAGTGATAGTGTACCACTTTGTACCTTTTCATAGGTAGCCTAAGTTTAATAGACTAGTGTAGTCTATTTCTTTTTGGAAGGGGGTAAATGTAACATTCATTTTTTCCTAGATTTTAAGACCATGTAATGTTACTGATTTTTCACTTCAAATTGTACTTATTTTCATTTTTATATCGAACGGTATATTAACAAGAGATTCCAAGCCGTTCGGTATATTAGTGTGCTGTGCGGGTTTCTGACCGAATCTATCGGCACGCCGGGATTGGTTGAAAATGTGTATCCGGATTTTTGGTTCCGGCGTCGCGATATGACCGAGAGAAGGCCCACGGCTTATTTAAGGGTCCGGTAGGACAGGGATCGAGGCTGAGTACCATCAAGCCGCCAAGTAGGCTTCCTTCGACAGAGCTGCAGTAAAGGCTCATAACTACAATCATGAGAGCTAAATAAAGCACAAGTTTTTTAACGAAAAGCCGTAGTGGGCTCTCTAAGTGTTTACTAGAAAAGTGTGAAATCGGTCGTGTTCCATCGAAGCCGAAATAAAAACAGTAAGTTACCAAAACATCCTTCCATAGACTTATCCCTGAGAGTGCCTTAACAGCAATTCGAACTGACTAAAAAGTGAAGTGAAAAGCACTATTTTTCGTCCTCGGGAGTAGTCAGAGTTTAGAATTTAAATGTCATAACTACCTGTTAGGCTAAAATTTTTTAGTAATCCTGTAAAACTGCAAGGGTTAGAACTTTTTATTTTTAAAAACATGAATAAATTTTCTTTTTGTTGATTAAAGCTAGTGTCTCACTGAATACCTATCTTACTTTTCAGGATAAGAACGGCTGTACCAAACTGATTTTTTTATTTACCAACAGTACACCCTTTCAGTATTTTTTCATTTTTTTAGCTGAAGTTAGATCCTTTCTATTTTAAAATGAATGGTGCCCAAAAAGTCGTACAGCTGAGGTTTCTTTAAAAATAGAAAATAATTCCAAAAAGACGTACAAAAATTATCTCTTACCCATATCTCTCTACCAAAGAAAACTGAGCTAGTGTGTGTTTAATTTCTTTAGTTCTTTTAAAATCAGGATTCACTCAATTCAGGGTAAAAAAAAAAAAAAGATGCCTCAAACTGAGGACAGTTTAGCAGGTTACAATATATATATATATATATATATATATATATATATATATATATATATATATATATATATATATATATATATATATATATATATATATATGTTTATTTATTTATCGTATGTAATGCCGAGGGCCATAAAGAGAATATCTGTACTCGGGGCGATTAGATTTTCAGCCCCCCTATAGTAGGCTACCGCCTCTTAAAAACCTTGTTTTGATTGTACAGCTTGAAAAGTGTATCATTTTCAAAACAGGTAGTATAAAAATCAATTAGGAGACACAGAACAACTGTTTTCATCAGATTTTACCGCCTTCCAAAGTAGATGATGGAAAAGATGACTATTCCAATAAAAAAACCTCTTTTTAATAAAACTTCATCAAAGTCAAAAATTGATGACTTTGAAACTATAAAAACAATACGCTAAGGAGAGAACAAACAAATAAGGGCTGTTCTTTAAAAAACTAGGGAAGGGAAGGGAAGAAAAGGCTTGGGAATTCCTTCTCCTATTTCCCTTAGACTAGCTAGTAGGCATTTATGGTGTGTAGAACTTTAAGTGGTCAAAATTTTGGAACAATTTATTAAATTTATTTAATTGGTAGATCCTTAAATATTTGTGAAACTGTGAAATTTCAAAAAATGTTGACCGCTAGATATGTCGTTCATTATGATTATTGTATCTTTATGGTCTGAAAAAATATATGAACGATGTTTTTTAAGCTATACATGAACTCAGGCGCTTTAGACGGGAACATGGAAATAATAAACAACCAGATTATTTACTGTTTATTTGGTATCCATTTAACACTATGAATCATTTTATTGGACCATTTATTTTTGAATCATTCACTAGACCTTTTGCAGCGACGTATAACTCTGTAACACAGGCAGTATTTATTACTGTTATGGTAAATTGTACAGCTCAGATAAAGGTAAAATTATCCGTTAATATTATTATTATTATGTTCCATAACTACCATGGAAAATTGTTACTCAAGATTGCCCGTCTGAGGAAGCCATTAGTTCTGATTCTTAATTACCATTCTTTCAGGTACTTCAGTATTATTTTAGCAATTTTCATCGCAATAATTCTAAAAACGGTTATCTTGCGAATCATGATGTAGCTTTGACAAATTTAAAGGAATGCATCAGGAAGCATCAGAAAATTATAAGGTAATAAAATAAAATGCGGTCAGAGACACGGAAATATCTGTTCTGATCTAAAAGCATTTTATTAACTTGTTCTGTAGTCTATGTGAGTAGAAAATTTTCTATAGATTCACAAAACTTAGAAAAGCCCTGTTCATTGTATGTAATGCTCACATACAGTCAATTATATATTGAAACATTTGTGGGCACACATCAATACCACTACGGCTACATCTTCTACTGTATGTTGTTATCAAAAATTGTTCAGCACATCTTTTGTTCTTGTTCAAAAGGAGTTCAATAAACTTTTATTAAGTCATAGTTAGCCATTGTACGGCGACGATACTGGTATTATAACTACTTTAATCTTCTTTTTCTTCAAGTGCGTATTCGGTTCAAATGTTGGCAAGCATTCTGGCTATTATTACTTTATCCACTGCAGCTCTGAAAAGACCGGTAGTATTTGTTGAAAACCAATTTCGCAGATTGTTTAGCCAGGGGATACGTCCGCGTTCTGGTTCCCTTTTTCTAAATACCTTTCCTTGGAGTATTTGCTGTAGTAAGCCATATCTGTGGGAATTTCTCATTATGTGTCCTAAATACTTCAGTTTTCCCAATTTAACAGTTTCCATAATTTCTAGTCTCTTGTTCATGCTACGAAAGACATCCTCGTTGGTAATATTATCAGTATAAGAAATATTCAAATTCTGTAATATAGCTATTATCCAAATGCTTCAAGTTTCTTAGAAATGGCTTCAGTCAGCATCCAAGATTCGACACCATAAAGAAGGACACTGAAGACATAACATCTTAGGAGTCTTATTTTTGTGTTTAATTTTATTGCTGAGCTTTCGAGAAGTGATTTTTCGATACAGCAACGAATTTCCTGCGTGTCATCCCACTGTTCGTTTATCATGATACCTAGATATGAATATTGTGGAGTTCGTTGTATTTGTTGGTTGTTAACCATCAACAAGGTACCAGGAACCGGAGACTTTCTGATTACCATGTATTTTGTTTTGCTGATATTAAGTTCGAGGCCGTATCAATTACTGACTACGATTATTTTTGTCATAAGATGACTCTTTAAGTTATCATCCATAACCGCCGTATCGTCAGCATAACGAATATATCTTTGCTCCCCATTAAGCAGTATCATCCCCATCAGCCTCTTCTACTGCCTCTCTGAAGATTTGCTCAGAGTACAATAGTGGAGACAAGACACAACCCTACTATAATTCACGCCCGATCGATATTGCTTCTGAACGCTCCCCTTCTGTCTTAATAAATGCCATCTGGTTCCAGTAGAAGTTGCTAATAATCCGCAGATCGTTTCCATCTAGCCCAAGGTCGTTCAGAATTCCGGCCATTTTGTGATGTTGGACTCTATCAAAGGCCTTTTGGTAGTCGGTCAGGCACAGATATACGTCACAATTGACGTCTATACATCACTGAATCAAAACCTGCATAGAAAATAAGACCTCTCTTGTTCAAATGACATCGCAAAAGCTGAATGTTTTCTTCACACAACTTGTAACAGTTTTCAGAAATTTTTTTAAAAAATGGCTTATGAGGCTAATTGTTCGATATTCTTAGCATTTTTTAGCGCCTGCCTTTTTTTGGGATCGTTACAAATTCAGACTTTAATCAGTTTTTTGGTATATTGTCTAAATCATAGATTTTATTGTGGATCACTGTAAGCCACTTAATCCCATTCTTATCTAAGAGCTTCAGAAACTCCCCATGGAATTCATCGGGAGCGGTGGCTTTTCCATTTTTTAGTAGATTTATTGCAATGCGCACTTTTTCGGTGGTAATATAGGGCCCAAACAAGTCCATTGAGTATTGTGGTTGACCTGGTCTTGCATCAGAAAATAACTTTGTGATATAGTCTAAGTTGGGAATGTGGAATCTTTGGCACAATGACACTACTTAGTATATATCACTAGTACACCAAACACTTTATTTTTGCACTCGACGCGCGTTTCGCTAACCATGTTAGCTTCATCAGGAGTGATGATTGACTAAAGCTAAACCTAAGCTAAATGTTTAGCTTTAGTCAATCATCGCTCCTGATGAAGCTAACATGGTTAGCGAAACGCGCGTCGAGCGCAAAAATAAAGTGTTTAGTGTAGTGGTGATATATACTGAGTAGTGTCTGTGATATAGTCTTGCCATATCTTCAGTTTCTCGTTCTTATCGATAACAACGTTTGTTTGATGTTCTATTAAACGTCCATTTGATTTCTACTTTAATAGTCACGGGATATTAACCAGTAACCTCCATGTACACCTGAAAATTGTGCCGGATTCACGAATATCAATCCAGCGAGTCTATTATCCAAGTTCAGTAATATGGCGTCATGGTACACAGATAATAGGCTCGCATGGTAAAACAGCATCAAGTATGTCTGTCAGCCTTCGTTTCAATAAGAAGTTGGTGTGGAAAAATCTCCTAGAAGTTTGTTATTGAGGCAGCACACACTGCTAGATGGTAAGCCAAGATGTTTGTAACTAGACATGGATTGATGTGCATTAAATATGGAGCAACTTCATGCAAGATAGACTGAATAAGATCCTGAGAACAACAACCAATGTCTCCTGGTCCATTATAAATGACCAGGAACTCCAAGTTCTAGATATTCAGCATCGCAATAACTCAGAATCAGGTTAAAATGGCAGTTCTTAGAGGCTTTCTGATGCCAATTCAATGATTCTAGAGATCCTCAAATTGGATGAAAACGTAGGGGCAAGTACCTGGGATTTAGTGAATTTATACTATATGCCTACGTGAGCTGAGTAAACCTTTCAGTGGCGCAATAAAATCCACATAAGACTGTAATAACAGAGAAGGTAAGGGTAGTCAAAAATGCATGGCCCTAGCTAAGTCATAGTATACTAGTGGATGCCGTTCGCCACTGTAGAATAAGCCATGTTTTGACGTCTAGTGACCGTCCTACCACACTATAAAAATATTTTTAAATACCTAATTTACATAAATATTTCAAATTACTTTTAGGTACGTGAAATTATTAAACAAATCTACAAAGTATATTATTTTAATCGAATATACTGTATCATCTGTAATGATGGCATGTGTTGTTCTTCAAATTATAAAGGTAATGACTATATTTTTACTCTTTTCCATGCGCTTTCAAAAAAATTCCACGTGAAAATCACATCTTGAATGTAAAATAAGGTTGGTTTAAATATACGGGTGGTGTTTCGAAACATAATTTTTAAATACAGTGAATAATATACAGTGCGACCTCGATAATCCGGACTAATTAAAACCGCGGTGATCCGAATTAGTAAATAATTCGAATTACTGAAGCAGGATATTAAAAAACGAATCATCTAATACGAAACAACTAAAAAATAGTACATACATAGAATAATATTTAAAATAGAAGCATATCTTATCAAGTTTTATCTTATTTTGTAAAAAAAATTGTAATTTTTGTTTGCTTGAGCCTTCTCTGGTTCATCATAAAAGCAATTTCTTTTAATCTTTGAAGTACAAGAACATCACTTAGAGGGACATCATTTTCTTCTGCCCATCTCATGCACACATTGAAACTTTTAACTGCCTCATCATTCTTCACAGTGTTCTTAACAGTCTGGTTTGTATTAGTATTTAACTCTGAACCTTCATTATCACTCTCGTGTTGTTCATCTGTATCATCGATGTCTTCCAGTGGTAACAAATCTTCATCATTTTCAAGCCAATTACATATTTCCATGTTCGTGAGATTCTGCTCAGTGAGAACATTCAGCATATCTGAAACATCTGTTAAATATTTACGAATTAACCAAAAAAATACTAAAATAAAAATTTCAGGCTTTACCTTTCATTTCTTCATTCGTGCAAAAGCAAATTGTGCCGCAATTCACTCAGAGGAATCAGATTTTCAGCATCATATTCAGTGTCTGGGTTGGTATCTGCCACATAAGCCAGACTTTTTTCCATGAATTGCATAGTAGACATACAGCATCGTTTAGGTTAATGCTTTTTAATAACCTAACAAGGTTCTCTTTATTATTTGATAAAAGATGGGCTAAAAGACTTTTCCGATAAAATAATTTTGTCAGTCTGATTGCATTCTGGTGCATAGGCTGCAAAAGTGCAGTACAATTTGGTGGAAGAAATAATGTTGTGAACTGTCCATCCTCACTAGTCAGCTCTTCTATAGTTTCATGGCTCAAAGCGTTATCAACGGTTAATAGGGCTCTTTCAGGCAAGTTGAGACTTCTTAAATGACTTTTGACTTGACGAATAAAAGAATGATGAAACCAGTCTAAGAAAATTGCTGTAGTCATCCATGCATTGGCAGATGATTTGTGCTCAACAGGTATGTTCACATTTTTAAAAGCTCTCGGATTTTTTGCCTTTCCTATCACTAACAACTTTAATTTTTGTGATCCATCAGCATTGCAATATGCTAGAAAGGTAACGCGTTCTTTGTTTATTTTTTGACCTGGTGCGGTCTTTTCCTGAGAACGAACCAGCGTTTTTTCAGGCAACATTTTCCAATACAGAGCTGATTCATCTGCATTGTATATTTGAGTAGGTCCAAGGTTTAATTCTTTTATCTTATCTGCGAATAAAGTTAGGAAAGGATCGACGGCACTTTCATCATTGGATAGTTTTTCGCCACAAACTTTTAAAGCACGCAGACCATGTCTTTTTCTGACGTTAGAAATCCAGCCTCTGCTAGCTCTAAAATTATCATTCCCGTAGGTTTCAGTGTAAAACTGTTTTGCTTTGCCTGATAAAATTTCGTAGGAAATTGGGACGTGCCTTGATCGTTGCGTACAAAACCATGTATACAAACGACTTTCCATTTCTGGATATTCGCCTATTCGTAAGGTTTTTCTGACGCCAGGACCGGAATCACATTTGGAAATAAATCTAAAAGAAGTTACACGTCCATAGTGAGTGCCCAAAATTATCTTTAAAATAAATAATATATACAAACCTTTTGATTTTCCCTTGCTTCTTTTTCATATCCGAAATTGTGGATGTTCCTACTCCGTATTCATTTGTCAACACTTTTCCGCTTTCACCAAAAACTAGTCTTTCTGATATGTCGGACTTTTGTTTTATTGTTAGTATGATATGTTTTCTTTTAGAAGGCATGTAGGTACACATACGTAAAAAAAACGTTTACATACTTATATGAACCACATAAAGTAAAATAGAACGTAGGTATGTTGTACTTGTGACAATAAACAAACAACTACAAAGTCCTTAACCTTTAGACGCGATACGCGATGCGTTGTAGGCAAATCAAAGGCACCTACAGTTTGTGTGAATCCCAGATGTATTAGACTGGAAGTTAGGGGAATCCCCTCACTATCGATTTCAGTTTTCCCATGTAGTTTAAATTAAGTAATGTCTAAAAACGCAGGTCCGGATTACCTAGTACTATCAAATCCTGATTATAAAGTATACAATGCAATAGAAATGTTTGTCCGGATTATTAAAAAATCCGGTTAAATGGAGATCCGGATTATCGAGGTGGCACTGTATATAAATTAGTGGCGGCCCGTGGCTCTGTACTTGCTTGCGATGCAGAAGGTCTCGGGTTCCAATCCCTGGAGGTCGGTATACTGTTATTTTGTTAAGTATATATGGCCTGGCCAGGTACAAAGGTAGTAGTTGTTTGCAGAAATACAATAACGTCCGTGGCAGTACGTGAAATACGAGTACAAAAATGTATGTTTCGGCACTTGGACGTCATTGGGTATTACGCCATACCCGCCGATATTCTCGGGATATGAAAAAGGGTAAAATACCTATTCAGGCGGGGAGATGAACGATAAAATAAATAAATAAATAATAATAAATAAGGTTCAACGAATTCCCAAAGAGTAAAGATCTTGCGATCACAGAAGAAACGTCAGGATATCATTCCGATTTGATACGATATAATTTCAAGGAATATAATATAATTTGACGTTTTATTTTTAAGTTTAAAGAGTTTTGAATAGGAATGTTGGAGTAAAATATAATGCAGTTATGCACTATTCTTTGTTGCTTTGCAATTTCAGCAAAAATAATTAAGTTTTTTGCAGTTTGCAAAGATAATGTAGAATTACCTGGTTATGTAATATGTATCTGTGGCATTCGGTAGAATATTTTCGGGATAAGAAAACCCTTTATCAGTCATTTTTCTTTGAAAACAATTTTAAAACAAATTGTCTATGGCGTATTTTAGTAAAAGTATCAGTCGATTCCGAAGTTTAGTCGAAATCATGTAAAATGCAAAATGAGCCACTTGTTTGCACGTGGGTTCGAGGCAGTCTTTCTTTGTTTCCATTCAAAGAGATCTAAAATGACATATTTGACGGCCGCTAAATGTATTAAAAAGGCGATGTCGTTTGTGAAGAAGTGGGTAAATCGTTGAAATCACGTAAAATCCAAAATGATTCACTTGTCTGCGCGTCGGTTCGAGACAGTCTTTTTTTGTTCCCATTCAAAGGGGTGTCATTTATGTAGAAGTGGGTAAATCATATTAAAGACGAAAAATGTCGACGATTTGCCAAAACGTGGCTCGGTAGGCAAAGCCAATCCGAAAGTCCAAAAATGAATTATGTCTTTATTTTTACGGGACCCGAAATTGACGTTGCGGAAAATCGGGTTGGAATGTGTCCCATGAGACCATTCGACAACATTTAGGTGCTCATGATGTAAAATTCCGAAGCACGTTGAAGAAATCTTTGCTGGGTGAAAATCACGTCGTGAAGCGGCTCGGTTGGGCCCACGATAAGATACTAGAGTGGCCCTCATAATCGCCGGACGACAATCCTATTGAAAATCTTTGGTCCCTTGTAAAGAGAAAGCTCAGAGGAAAGACTCTGACATTGCCCGAGTATGCAGAAAATCTCATCGATACCATGCCTCGAAGATGCCAGGCGATTATTGATGCAGGAGGCGATTGGACAACTACTAAAGTAATCGCGCCGTTGTTAACACACCAAAGAATACATTGATGCCAAAAAATGTTCTCGAAACACATTTTTTCAAGAATACTAGCAGTCACGTTCTTACCTGACAGGCTGTAGGTTTTATTTCAAATTCTTTTTTTATTTTCAGACAATTAATGTGTTTTTTAATATATGCTATCTCACAATGTTAACTGTTCAGCTGACTGCACTATTTAGAAATGCTGATAACATCCGTCTTGAAGTAAGTATACACTTTTCCTGTGAAGTTTTTTTTTCAAGTTAACTATAAAATAATTTTATCGATTATCTTACTTGTACAGGCCTCAGCGACAAGTTACGTTCCTATTACAATGAACTTTTCAAACTTCATGTTTATTTTCATTATTTTTCTCAGTTGCATGTCCTGGTTAAAACATTTCTGGGGAACCTAGCCAAAGCTACAAATTTTCCAACTATTCCACATGTATCAAAAATTACTGTTTTCCGAAGGAGAATATGTATGTATGTATTATTGATAAAAAGACTTTTTAAAAACGGAATAATCTCTTTATTTATTACAGCTTCTTTGACAGGTGCTACTACAGGAATAGTTTGTGCTTCCTTAAGTTTCGATTTTCTTTTTACTACTTGAAAGTTCTTCTAATGATTTTTTTTTGGTCTCGGTATCTTTCATATTTTTTTAGAGTTTTTTGTTTATTTTACGTAGGGTCTATGGATTTTATGTGACCAGTCGCTACAATACGCCTATCGCATCACAACAACAGTTCATTCGTCATTACTGCATGGGCTTATATTTTTCCGAGTTCACTATTGAAGGCAATTATTTGATAAATTATTGATACTATTCTGTTATGTTCTCCTAAATATAGTCTATAAAGGTTGCAGATATAGTTCTTGGTTTATTAACAGCTTTCTCCGATTATAACTGAATCTATGATAAGCTGTTCCTTACATCCTTGAGAAGCTTTTTGTGCTTTTCTGCTAATATATTGTTATTAAGAAATTTCAAGCTACTCAACTTAAAATTTAGTTTTCGTTTTAGTGAATCTCGTATATCCAATATTTTAGTATTTTCTTTATTTCGTTCTGTGTGTTAATGATATTAATTCTGGATATAGCTTTACTGATTTTTTGCTTGGTTTTCCTGTAATATCTAGTACTCCCATATATAATGTTACAATGAAAACATTGCCTAAATATTTAATTACTATGAAAATTAAATCAAATTATTATGGAATTAATTCATATATTCATAATGACAAAATTAATTTAATATTTACTCAAAACGTCCCCCTCTTGCTTTTACATAAGCCCTTAAATGGTTAGGCCATTCGTCTATGACCGCACGCATTTGATTCAACGGAAAATTGTCCACTGCTTTTGTTAAAGCTCGTTTTAAAGAGTCAAGATTGGTATGTTTTTTAGAGCAAACTATACCCTCTAAGAGGGATCATAGTTTATAATCTAAAAGATTTAGATCAGAACTTGCAGAAGGCCAATCTTCAGTAGTAATAAATGAAGGCATATTTAGTTGAAGCCATGCTTGTGCTATTTCAGCTTTGTGTCCTGGGGTAGAATCTTGCTGGAAGACCCAATGCTTATTTTTGAAAAGAGTATGGTTTAGAGGTTTCACAACGTTCTCTAAAGTAGGGTCTTGATATATTTTAGCCAAAAGTTTTTACATCTTTTTCACAGAAATGAATACTGGTTACCCCATCACAGATGCTCAGACGCTTTCGTAGAAGGTCTAGCATAAATCATATCATTTTGCTTCTTAAAAGATTATTCCATAGTGCAAATTTTTTCGTCGGTAAACAAAATTTTTCTGTGTTTGTCATTAGGTATTCCTTCAACAAACTTTAAGATTTTTGCGACCGTTTTCGCTTTAAATCTTCCATTAGCAAATGACCAGTTGTCTCTTATAAGCGCCAAGTCTTAGGTATTCTTTAATAATACGAGATAGAATTTTTCGAAATTTTCATCTCATGAGATAAAATTTTTGTTTACGGAGGTGATTTCGTTCAATTCGCGCTTTTACAGCTTTAACAGTTTGTGGCGTTCGAACTGTCCTTGGTCTGTCTGAACGTTGCCTGTCCTTTATGTCCACCATCTCAGTAAATAATTTTATCACCCAGTAAACAAATATACAACTTATTTTAAGGTGATATTATTCACTGAGGTAGCCGTTACTTGATGGAAATTCATTGTAAATTAATACCGAAGTAAAACGATAGATGTTTTTAAAATTCCACTATATTTATAAACCGTAACAATTGTTTCGACATACAATGTCTTCATCAGACGGATGATAACTTTAAACTTTAAACAGTTTAAAGTTATCATCCGTCTGATGAAGACATTGTATGTCGAAACAATTGTTACGGTTTATAAATATAGTGGAATTTTAAAAACATCTATCGTTTTACTTCGGTATTTATTTTAAGGTGTTTTAAGGTCTTAAAAATGTCATTTTTTTTCTATACCGCACTTGAATGAAGCTATAACAGCAATCCTATTTTGCCGATCATCCCACTATGTTGTTTAAAAAATTCAAATTGTGAATATGTTTTATTTATCAGATCGTATTTTCGTCTAATTCAATGCATAACTACCGGGTTATGCCCAGCTATATATTCTTTTTCACAGAAGGCTGAACAACACGCTAGAACATGCTTTTCATGCTTGAGAATTATTATTTCGTAGTTCTATGTACAGGTAACCAAGTTTTGAATCAGAAAAGAAAGCTTTCGGTTTTCGTAACAAAACAAGTGAACCCTCACTATCTGTGGTCTCCTTTTGAAGTTCAATTGGGTATTTGTTAAGTATCGGTTTTTTCTTGTTAAGTTTGCTGTAAACATATTCACGACTCTCGATTTGTGTATTCAGTTTTCAAATTCAGTGCAGAACAAGAGTTCGCAGTGAGAGTACTTTCCTATCAAGTCTTTTTTTGTCCTTGCAGAGTTGAAAAATGCCTCGGTCCTGTCTTGTCTTTTGGTTACAAGCTTTGCTCTGCTGAACGTGGATGGTGAACTTTAAACTTTGTTATGAGTCTCCGGGTCATTCTATCTATCTCATTTAGGTCTGTATACGAGTAAATAAGAAGCTCAATAGAGTAAGATAGTACAGGAATTCTAAAGTATTATTTAATTGATGGAATTTGGGTGTGTATTAAGTAATTTGTTCAGCTGCAGTCTGTATTTTTCTTTAAACCTCTTTTTCAGATCCGAATAGTATTGTTCTGTTCAATTCCCAGGTATTTGAACATATCCTCTAGACTGAGAGGTTCAATTTCTTCCATAGATTCAGGATCTACTCGTATGTCATATTTGTCTTTTTGGATGTCTAGTACTGCACATTTATTAAGGCAGGGTGACATCCCGAAATTGACACTATAATATTATTATTATTATTATTGCATTTTTAGAGCATGAATATTCTTTCTGCTATCTACAGCAGCAAGTGGTATGAATATAGTACTGATATTAAACGAACTATTTTAATTGTTATGATAAGAGCGAAAACACCTCTAACTTTGACTATTGGACCTTTTGGGCCAATGACTTCTGGTGCAGTGGGATCAGTAAGTGTGATCTTTAGTACTAAAAAAATATGCAATTAAGTTTTGTATTCTAAGTTAAAAATTTAAGATCGTTAACAATTTTGTTGTACACGGATACTTTTCAAGTCTCTCACCTAATTAACTATTCTACATACCAACAAAATTCTTTTAGTACTAAAACTAAAAGTTTTTTATCATGAAGCCAAATATGATAACAAAAAAATTTTGATAGATTTCAAAGCTAATTAGGATTTTTTTTAAAATTGCACCTGCTATATATGAGCACACCTTTAAATAGCATTTTTCATTCCATTTATAAGTGTATATAACACTTGATATTTATTTTCAGTCGTTAATGACATACATGGCATTCAAGTTATTGAACTGAATTTTAACTTTTAAGGGTCTCACTCAATTTACTCTTTTCCTATTTGGAATATGAAAAAAATTCTGTTGCCAATAAAATTTGTTTTTTGAGAAAGCAAAATATCATAACACAAGATCTGTCTGTTGTCAAATTTGTCAGTTTACAAAGCCAGCTAGGATTTTTCTAAATGGCAATCCCTACATATGAGCATTAAATAGCATTAAATAGCATTTTTCAGTCCGATCACAATAATATATAACTCTTCATATTTATTTTCAGTCGTTATTAATATACACAGTCACAACTTGTTGAATCGAATTTGAACTTTTCCGTGACTCACCCAATTTACTATTTTCCTTCATTGCTGAACTTATTTTTTTTTCTGGGGAAGCCAAATATAACAACAAACAATTTGTAACTTGTTAAATTTGACAGATTACAAGGGCAACTAGATTTTTTGCTAGTAAACAAATTTTTTGTTGTATTCATACCAAATAGGAAGATAGTAAATCAAGTAAGCTTTATAATGGTGAAAATTCCACTCAATAATTTGAATACTCTATATATCGATTATGACTGAAAATAAATACCAAGTGTTATATATATTTTTAAACGCACTGAAAAATGCTATTTAATGGTGTGCTTACACGTAGTAGGCTTTATAATCTGTCACATTTAAGAAGTGGCAATTTTTTTTTATTGTATTTGTCTTCTTTACAAAAAACTAGATTCATTAGTAAAAGATTTTTTTTTGATACCCCGAATAAGAAAAGAGTAAATTGAGTTAGCCACTGAAAGTTAAAATTCAGTTCAATAAATTGAATGTCATATGTGTGTACGTGCATGTGTATATCGGTAATAACTGGAAATAAAGGTCAAACGTTACATATTTTTGTAAACGAACTGAAAAATGCTGTTTATTGGTGTGCTCATATGTAGAGGGTACCATTTAAAAAAGTTCTAGTAGGGCTTTGTAAACTATCGAATTTGACAAGTGACAAATTTTGTGTTATCATATTTGGCTGCCTCAAAAAAAAGTCTAATAGAATAGGAAAATAGCGAATTAAGTGAGATACTTAAAAAATATCCCTATGCACATTTTTAATATTCCGTACGGAACACTTTTGGGATTACTTCGGTGTCCGTCTGTTGGTTTGTCACACCCAATTTTCCCGACATTATTTTTTATCAATAGTTGAAATTTGGCACAATTGATGGCCCAATCAGATCTTTGTAATTTTGAAAGTTAAATTTTGACTTGAGGGGTTTGTTTTGGCGGGTGAAATCGGAAGTGGAATAAAAAAAAACCAGGTCAGCGAGTGGAGTGTCAAATAAAAGCTTGTGAAAAACACGAGTTCAAAAATATAGAAAGGCCACAAATCGCAGTCCCCGCTAACTCGAAAATTACTGATCAAAAAATTCTGGAATATTCTCCATAAAGTGTAGCGATAATTATCACGAGTGCATTACATTTCATAATTTATCTGGTATATAAAAATTATTTGGCTTGGAAGTTTTTTTAATATACTTTTTAGTACACACACTGGTGACAAACAGATAGGTATCGAGATAAAATAATTTTATTTTATTTGTTTATAATTAAATAAATCTTCAGGTCGTAAATATTATACATTATTGTCTAAGATAAAACGAGCATACATATTGGATTTTAAGATATGTACATGTCAGGAACTTTTGCCTTATTGAAAACCCATTTGGGGGGTATTTTGTGAAGTAACTGACCATTTTATACCTCCGTAACAAAAATATTTATCTTAAAAGCAATCACGGTACGGAACACTAATTGCGCAAGTCCTTGCACCTGACCGGTCTTTTATTTTGTTTTAGAGGCTGAAGTTGGCATATTCATATTTATCAGTTATGACATAGTAAAATTAGTGGTATACTATAGTTTTAGAGCTTTAAGTAAAAGTGGAAAAAACTGTTACACCAAAAATAGTCACATGTTAGCAATTTATTCAGCAGCAATTCAACTATTGTGTTTTAATAGTTTTAATTATATAGGCACTTACAAATAATTTTTTTAAGCCAGGTATGTATATTCGTCACAATATTTTCCTAATCTTGAAAGCTTGATAGCTGCAAATATTCAATTTCACACTACTCTTAATATATTTGTAACGATATTAAATATAGTTTTTATCAAGCTCATTATTTTTTAAAATGAATTTCGATTATTTGTTACACAATTTTGTATTTTATGTAAGGTAAGTTACTGGAACCAAGTAGTTAACATGTAGGCTGAAAAGTTTTTTTGGTGTGACACATAGATGTCGCCTTTTTCGAAAAATCCATATGATTTTTAGGAAATACCAAACTTCACACGATTCGTGTAAAATTTTCATGACATTTCGACGATTAACACATGGGCTGAAAAGTCCCGGGCCTAACACTTAGATGGCGCTAGTTTTATTGCAGTCACCTTTTTTTCAGTTAATACTAACCTTCAAAAGACAGCTGTTAAAATTTCATGATATTCTATTCATTAGTTTGTGAGTTATTGTGCTAAGAGTGACGCTACTTTTGTTATTTTCAAAACAATGGATCAAAAACAATTTCGTGTTTTAATTTTACACTGCTTCTTGATGGGAAAAAATACCGTTCAAGCGAAGCAATGGCTTGAAAAGTGTTATGGGGACTCCGCTCCATCAGAAACAACAATAAAACGTTGGTTTGCTGACTTCAAACGTGGTCGTAGAGACACCGATGATGCAGAACGCAGTGGACGTCCAAATGAGGCGGTAACACCAGAAAACATCAAAAAAAAATCCATAAAATCGTTTTGAATGATCGAAAAGTGAAGTTGCGTGAGTTAGCTGACATCGTAAAGATATCAAAAGAACGTGTTGACTTTATATTGCATGAGCATTTGACTATGAGAAAGCTCTGTTCAAAGTGGGTGCCGCGTTTGCTCACTGTTGATCAAAAACAAGAACGTGTTGATGATTCTGAGCAGTGTTTGGCCATGTTTAAACGTAACAAACCGGAATTTTTGCGTCGATATGTGACAATGGATGAAACATGGATCCATCACTTCACTCCGGAATCAAAACGATCGTCATCTGAGTGGACAGCAACTGGTGAACCTCGTCCAAAGCGCCCGAAAGCACAACAATCGGCTGGAAAGGTTATGGCCTCGGTATTTTGGGATGTGCGTGGTGTAATATTCATCGACTATCTTGAGAAAGGAAATACCATCAACAGTGATTATTATATAGCGTTATTGGAGCGTTTGAAGGCCGAAATTGCAAAGAAACGACCGCATATGGCAAAGAAAAAAATTTTGTTTCATCAAGACAACGCACCGTGTCACAAGTCAATCAAAACAATGGCAAAACTACATGAATTGAACTTCGAATTGCTTCCACATCCACCGTATTCGCCAGATTTGGCTCCCAGCGACTACTGGCTGTTCGCAGACCTGAAAAAAATGCTCGCCGGTAAGAAATTTCGCACGAATGAAGAGGTTATCGCTGAAACTGAGGCCTATTTTGAGGCAAAAGATAAATCGTTCTACAAAAGTGGTATTGAAATGTTAGAGCGGCGCTGGAATGATTGCGTTGCTCTTGATGGAGATTACGTTGATGAATAAAGCTAATTTTGAACCAAAAAAAAAAACCGTGTTTTCTTTGTTAGGCCCGGGACTTTTCAGCCCATGTGTTAGTTTACAAGTTACAGTGGTTTTAGTGACACTACTTTTGATATTTTCAAAACAATGGAAAAAATCGAATTTCGTGTGGTGATTAAACACTGTTTTTTGATCGGGAAAAATACCGTTCAAGCAAAGCAACGGCTTGATAAGTGTAACGGGGACTCTGCCCTTGGAAAATTACTCATCATTTACTGGTATGTTGAAATGTTGAATTTAAACGCGGTCGTATAGATTCAAATGATGTTGAACGCTCTGGACGCCTAAATGAGGTGGTTACAGCGGAAAACCTCCAAAAAATCCACAATATTCTTTTGGATAACCGTAAAGTGAAATTGCTTGAGATAGCTGACACTTTAAATATATCAAAAGAACGTGGTGGTCATATTTTGCATAAATATTTGGGCATGAGAAAGCTCTGTTCGAAATGGGTACCGCGTTTGCTCATCGTGGACCAAAAACAACAACGTGTTGATGATTCTGAGCGCTATTTGAACCTGTTTAAGTGCAAAAAAAGAATTTTTCCATGCGATATGTGACAATGGATGAAACATGGATCCACCACTATACACCGGAATCAAATTGGCAGTTAGCTGAGTGGACAGCAGCCGGTGAAAACCGCCCGAAGGTTTTGGCCTCTGTATTTTGGGATGCGCATGGAATAATTTTCATCGACTATGCTGACAATTTTGAAAAAAAAATGCGTTTTAAGTAGCTAGACCAAAAACTTTTCAGCCTGCTTCTTAGCTATAAACTAGCACTCGTAAATAGTTAGGCTATCCAATAAAATATTATTACGATAAAAAAAATCTGGCCCTTGGCATTGGTTTTATTTTTAAAATCCATGGTAACGTAATATAGTTTTACTGCAGCAAAGGTAGGTAGGAAGTACTACATGGTACATATTTCCAAATAATAACAATTTTTGTAACAAAATCTTTTTGTGTTATTGAAAATTTATAAATTGGCATTGAGTGTGGGTGCCGGAAGTTAGCTTAAATGGTTCGTAGCGTTTTGAGTTATCAATTATTTTCTAAAATAGCTTAATGGATTTTCCATAACAACAGTTGCATATACGAGCTAGCCAAAAAGTAATTAGGTTAGTAGCGAACTACTCCTATCTTTTATTATCGTATATAGCACTAATATGAAAAACTGAATTGATGATTTTAGTGGAATAATAGCTCAAGCCTCGAATTTTTATTATTTAGTTGATTGACTAATGATAATGGGCGGTCTCAATGCAAGAAAAGGCAACGAAGAACTGGCAAACATAACACAAAGATTTAACGAAGAAGAAACAAATGATAATGGCGATATGTTGAAATCCTTCTTTGCTCTAAAACACCTTAAAAATAAATAACACTTTTTTCAAAACATGATGGGAAATACAAATACACTTGGCAAAACTCCAGAGGCCAACAATCAGTAATAGATTACATTATAACTAACAGAAAATGTATGGCAGAAACAATAGTAGATGTACGAATCCTGAATTCGGCTAATGTAGTTAGCGATCACAAATTGCTCCTATGTAAACTTATACTTGAAATAAAAACCCCACCGAAACTAAAACCTATATACGTTAACAAATATAATATCAAATCCTTCGACACCGGAAGCACAAAACAATTATATGAGAACCGCTTGAAACAAAAAATAACTCGACACCTAATCAACGAACAAGAAAGCATAGACCAACAGTGGACATTCATAAAACAAAACATTATTAACCCGACAAAGGAAACCTTAGGCCAGAGACGAGTAAACATCAATAAAACAAATAAAACACCTTGGTTCACGTCAGAAATAAAGGCTTACTTTGAGAAGTTATATAAAGAAGAAGATAATAATGAAATCATACCTGAAGAAGTGGAAGAAGTAAATCTAGAAGTAACTCTAGAACAGACCGAAAGAATTATAAAAAGTCTTAAAAATAGAAAAACCTCAGAAACAGACGACATTACAAATGAGATGCTAAAATAAGGAGGAGAAAACTTACGTCAACAACTAGCACAGCTCTTTACAAACATAGTAAAAAATGGTCAAATACCTACAGATTGGAAAACTAACATAACAATCCCAATATTCAAAAAAGGGCAAAAGACGTCACCCGAAAACTACCGCGGAATAACGCTCCTAAATAATACCTTAAAAGTATTAATACAGGTTAATAATATTGAATACCAAGGAAGAATGATAACAAGATACGGAGACTTAAACAGGGAAGTAAAACAACAGTCTATGAAGGCATCACTAATAGGAGGTTGCTTGATGGTTATAGTATGGAAAAATAAATACTTCACAGTGGAAAGTAAGAGAAGAATATACAAGATAACAGTGAGACTAATCCTTACATATGCTTTAGAAACTAGAGTTGACACGTGTGAAACAACACAAATGATGAGGAAAACAGAAATGAAGGTGAATGGAATAAACACGTAGATCGGATGAACGACAACAGCCTGGTAAAAAGGGCCAAACTCAATAAACCCTGCTGGAGGTCCACATCGGAAGATGGAGATAAAACAGGCAGTATGCCTAGTTATATGACACACCATATAAAAAAGAAGAAGAAAAAGAGAAGTTGGTTTTTATTTATTTCCTTAGATACATAATATATTACAATAACTTGTTAACAATATAAAACCCACAATGAAATATGACTTTAATTACATTTTAAAGTTCATTCTCTCTAGGTTCATGAAAGGATAAATATTTTACTCTTGTGTCTGTTTTCCTTTTCTTTTTCCTAAAGAGGAAACTAGGAAAAATCTTATACAATATTGGCACACACATTTTGTCTAGCCGTTTTTGTGCTAGTGGCTGTCAAAGTCTGACATGCTTAAATATTTGCTGAAATAATGATCTGGATCTTGTAAACAAGAGTCATTCATCATCCCCGATTTAAAAAAAAATTGTAGAATCATTTTACGCTACGAGCTGTCATAGTTTAGTATATAGAATATATATAGTGGTCCTGATAATTTAGCTGAAACTTTATTTTTCGATAGTGTGTCTAGTCATTACGATGCTATGGGTTTTCGAAAGGTGGTACATTTGGACATTTTTTGCACAAATGGTGATTTTTATTTAGAGCGAATTCCTAAAAGCGATTCACGTTGGTCTTGGATCGCTACAAGGTGTACTCGGTGGGAAAGAGTCCTGAATAATCACTCCAAATGGAGGAAGTTCTGCATATAAAAGACTGCTCGAAAAGGGTTGTACGAGGAATGACAAGCTGAACTTTTGCTGGTTGCGAAGTATTAGCGCGACGTGTATTCCTAGCAGGCACCGCTTTAGGAGGAATTAAGCGGGCTACATCCATCGAACATTTTCCATGAAAATACTTGTAAAATAGACTCAAATCTCCCACTGCTCTTTTATGTTTCAATGAGCCAAGGTTGCTGGTTAGTTCTAGGTCTCCAGTCAGACGAATAGCTCCATGCTGAATAGAATCCAATAAATGCAGTGTATGATTGGGAGCAGGGCTCTAAACATGGGAGTAGCATTCTATCGATGGTCGAATTTGAGCTTATGTAACATTAAAAGTTGTGAAGTGGAGAGCTTTCTAGTTCGAAATAATAATTCCAGCTTTGAGAAGCTCTGTTTGCTATGCTTGCAATATGCTCATGCCAAAACATATTTGCTCTCAAATTAACGCTTAGCAAATTGAGTGTTCCGACATAATTATATTAGGCTCAGCAACGTTAGCTCTTTTAGAAAAAACTGTCACCTGGATTTTTGTATTGCTAAATTCTACCTGATTACTGTCACCTCAGGATTGAATTTCTTCCAGGTCTTTGTTAAGTTGAAAGAGTTCCTGCTGCCTGTGGGTATTTATTTGAGTAGTCGATGTTTGAGCGTTCAAATTGAATGAAGAAATAAGCACACTGACATCTGCAAAGCTGTAAATTGGATTCCTGGTCCTTTCCAGCGGATCGTTAATGTAAATAAGAAAGTCGAAGGCAGTATGGGTCTTGGGACACACCGGCGTTGATAGAGAAGGTGTTAGAAAGAAATCCGTCACTCGTAAAGAACGCTCTTAGAGGAAACAGAACTTTTGAGATACACCATAAAATTCATTGCAGTAAAGTTTGGTTTAATTAGAACAGTTCCACTTCTCTATAAGATTATTGCAAGCCCTTTCAATAATTGTGTGACTTTGGACCTTTAAAATGTTAATGACTTTTATAATTTAGTGGTTCAATTGAATCATAACTAAACTAAATAAAATAATATTTTAATAGTTTTAATACTCAAAGTTCAAAAAAATTCAAGCTCACAAAATTGCTTCTTACTTTACATTGAAAAATTACTTATTCTTAATGACGCGGAAAATTATTGTTATTAGCAAGTAATTTATTTCCTTTGAGAAATAATATCTTTTGAGTTTTTAGATCAAATTTAATGGGAACTTTTTTATTGCCGAAGAACCAATTTCAAAGTGAAATATACATATCAATAACGTTGTTAAAAATAGGATAAACCTTAAAAAAAACCGTAAAAAAACTCGGTTAATGTCTTTAGATCGTCGACGCTTGTTATTTCTTCTAACATGACTAAATTAACTTAGTTATTTAATTCTCAATACACACCTCAGCGGCCTGAGAAATCAGCAGAATTTTGACAACGCAATCCATTTTTTTTGGTTAAGGGGTTATATACATCTGGGTGCTGCAAAAAGTTTGTATATTAAAAATAAATTAAAGGTTAAGTGAATAATTCAAAAGAATTTTTATTGTACTTTAAGTTATAAGAAAAAAATTATTTTTTTATATGTTTTTTACATTATTTTTTATCAGTTTAAATGAACTTCACAAAAAATAATTCAGTATGCAAAATTAAAAATTAATAATAATATAAAAGCACTACAGGCCATGAAGGCCTAGGGCTTAGTAAAACTGTGTCCTTTCCCCTCCTTCCCTCGTCCATCATCCGGCGTCCAAGTATCGTTGGATCGTATGTCTCCATTCTATTCTGTTCTGCGCCTTCGTCCTTCAGTCTCTGACCCCTATGGCTCTTAAATCCTCCTCAACCTGTTGTAACCATCTCCTCCTCGGCCTTCCCCTCCTTCTCGCACCCACAGTCTTCATCGTCAGCACCATTTTCGGCAGTCTCTCTCTTGTCAAACGTTGTACGTGTCCTAACCATCTCATTCTTTGCGCTTTTATAAAAGATGTGATTCTAGGTCCGTCATACAAGTCTTTCAGTTCCTGATTTGCCCGCCTAGTCCACCCTTCCGGTGTATTTCTTCCTCCGTAGATCACTCTTAACAACCTTCTTTCCCACCTCTCTAGCGTTTCTTCCTCCAATTTATTCATTACCCATGTTTCACATCCATAGGTGACAGTAGGTCTTATGACCGATGTATAAATCCTCAGTTTTGTCTTTCTAGAGACGTACTTTGATTTCATTAAAGCATTCAGGCTCCCACATTTTTGGTTGCCCTTTGCTATTCGCGCCTTCAATTCGCTCCCCTCATGCCCGTTTTCTTCCAGCAGTACCCCCAAATATATAAATCTGTCCACTCTCTCAAATTTATATTCCCTTCCATCATAGGTCCCTACATTAAGTTCTTTTTCTTTCTTAGTTTCTGTGCTTCCTGCTATCATATACTTGGTTTTCTCAGAGTTGATTTCTAATCCATACTTACTTGCCTCTCTGATTAGTCTTTTCGTTCTCTTTACCAGTTCTCTGCTAGACTTTGCTATCAACGACAAATCATCCGCATATGCTATACACTGGTGCTCCTTCTTAACCGAATGTGCGATAAATAAAATTTCATTAGAAATTAGCACCACACACTGTAATGCCATTGTGCCAAAGATTGAAAATCCCAACGTAATCTGCACACTAATTAATTGTTGTTAGTGTTATTTGCAATAAAAAATTATTATTTTAATTTTACTGTATTTTCTTAGTGGTTTGTAAACCTAAGTAGGAAAAAAAACAGACCCTACCATAATAGCCATAAGAATAACGAACTTCAAATGACCTCTCTTATATGTTCCTAAATAAGAGAAATCGTTATCCTTAATAAAGGTTTCTCTTATTTTGTTTCAATATTGCGCAAGCTCCGAATGGTAGGCGCATACTTCAAATAACGGTAACAGCTGAGCCCTTACATTTAATTTCTTCTCTTTACTACTGTGTAAGCTCCAAAAGGTGGGCGCATGCTTTAAATAGAGATAAAGACAGTGGCCTATCAAAATAAGTGTTGCAAAATCTCTCTATTAAAATAAATGTCTTTATATATAATGGTATCCTTGCTTCAATACAACTACACCAATGAGATCATAAGGTTGTCGAAATCAATCTCTTATCTGAAACTTAAATATCTATTTTAGAAGTAATGTTTCTTTAAAAGGCTAAGAAACTTTCTTTAAAGATTTTTAGCCTCTAGGCTGCTCTCCCTTATTATCGTCTCCAAAACTAAGTTAAATAACGTCGCAGACAGTGGGTCACCCTGTCGTAGTCCCCTTTCCACTGTAAAATCCTTTGATTCCAGGCCATTCCACCCTATTTTATTGGTCGTTTTTTGTAGTGTCATTTTAATTAATCTGATTAGTTTTGTTGGTATTTCTAAATGGAACAATGCTTGATACATTTTCTATCTTATAATTCTATCATAAGCCTGCCGGAAGTCTATAAACAGGATATGTAACGCTATTTGAGGCTCATAACACGTAGTTTGAATTTCTTTAACAGTGAATATCTGATCTATTATGGACCTGTTACTTCGGAACCCCGCTTGGTATTCCCCCATTCTTTCTTCTGCAAACCCGTTCAATCCTTTCCGCAATACCTTTGCCAGAATCTTATAGCATGTATCTAGCAGAGCTATTCCTCTATAATTTTTGCATAGCATTTTATCACCTTTTTTGTGTAGTGGACTTATAAGGGCCTTGGACCATTCTTTTGGCATTATCTCCTGTTCCCACACTTGCTCTATTAGTAGAAATAGTTTCACATGCAGTTGTTCGCCTCCTGCCTTTAACGTTTCATCACTTATTTCGCTTTCACCTGGCTTTTTGTTGTTTTTCATTTCATTAATTATAGCTTTGATTTCTCCTCTTGTTGGTTTACTCACCATATTCCCATCATCGTCCATTGTTCGCTCTTCTACCTCATTTTCTGTTTCTCCCCCATTCAACAATACCTCGAAATACCCCTTCCACTCATCCATTATTTTGTCCGCTCACTTATTAGTAATCTTGTATTAGTTCTGGGGTAGCTGGTTCGGCTATGGTATCCTTTGTTCATTCGTTTTACCTCCTGATAGAAGCTTCTCAATTCCTTATTAACAAATCTTTCCTCTATGTTTTTCAATTTTTCTTCATTGTATTGTCTCTTCAGTCTTCTGCATGTTTATTTGAACATTCCTCGAAATTCTCTATATTCCTGAATATTATCGTCATTTGGGTTCATTATCATCTTCAGCCGTGCTTTTTTCTTGGCCTCTGCTAGTACGCTGCACTCACCGTCGAACCAGTCTTTGGTTTTTACTTGTGTCTCCTTCCTTTTTAACGCTGTATCAGCCGCTAGTTTCACTGCTGTTTTTGTTTGTTTCCATATTCGCTCTACTTGCGTGCTTGTTTCCTGCTGATGTAAAACTTTACTTATTTCTTCCTTGTACATTTCCTTCTTTTTCTGATCTTGAGGACTACTCACATTATATGCCCTTCCCTTTTTGTTTGTGACTTTTATGACTTTCTCCTTATATTCTCCCTTACATGTAATTCTTACTAGGAAGTGATCGGAGTTACAGTCCGCTCCCCTCATACTTCTTATCTCTGTAATAAAACTTCTATGCTTCCTCTCTATCAAAACGTGGTCTATCTGGTTGATTGTTCTTCCATCTGGCGAGGACCATGTTCCTTTATGTATTTCTTTCCGTTGTAACTCGGTACTTTTGATTATCATATTTTCTTCCATTGCAAGGGTTACCAGTCTGTGTCCATTAACATTGGTTTCATCGTGCTTACTGTTCTTTCCCACTATCTGTCTATACATCATTTCTTTCCCCACTTTTGCGTTACAGTCGCCTACCACCATCTTTATACCATACCTTGGTATCCTCTCGTACTCCTCTACTAGTCTTTCATAGAATATATCTTTGTCTATTTCATCTTTTTCTTCCGTAGGGGCATGCACATTTATAATGCTTATGTTTCGTTTGTATCCCTTAAGTCTTAGGTAGCACATCCTCTCCGATATTGCTCTAAAATTGATGACCCTGCCTTTGTCCTTTTCCTGTACAATAAAACCGGTCCCGAGCATTCTGTCATTTCCTCCACTTTTAAAGAAGTTAGCGCCCTCTACTTCAACTATCTCAACTCCTGACTGCTTGGATTCTTGGATTGCCACAACACTTATTTTATACTTTCTTAATTCTCTTACTAACTCTTTCAGCGCTCCTTCTGTATACGTTCCTCTTACATTCCAAGTTGCCAGCCTAAATCTTAAATTCTCTATTTTCTGTCTGCAGTTTAGTTTACTCTTGTACCGCTTCTCGCCATTTTCGTAATCTACTAGCCATTTATCCGTTTCCGTTCTTAGTTTTTTGGCCGCCCTGTCTTAGTTACTTTTTTGATCTGCTCATCCAGTGCACTTTGTTTGGGTGACCTGTCTTCCATCGTCCGCTTTAAAGTGTTATTTCTCTCATCCTGTTGGTGCCCACCTTTGTTGACAATCAATTTATTGTATCTTATATACGCATTATTTTCCTTTTGTCTTTCTTCCTTTAACTGTGGTATTAGCTTTTTTATTTCCTCCCTTGGGTAATCTTCATCGATCCATACATCTGTGCCCTTCAGGAGTTTCTTTTTCTTAAAGATGTCAAATTTGGTTCCTTTTTTTACTGTTTTAATTAACACTGGTCTCACTCGTTCCTTCCTGAACATACCTACTCTTTGTATTTCTTCTATATCCCGGTTCATGTCTATTTCGATATCTAGCCCTTGCAAAATTTGGCCAACTTTTCCTTCCAGATCCACCCCTGCCCTTGCTATCAGCTTTCGCCTTTTAACTTCTCTTTCCAAATCCGTTACCCTTTCGTTCTGCTTCTTTACTTGTAAACTAAAAATTACTTTTGTGAAATAATGTAGTCGAAGGATATTTTTTCTCAACAATAAAAAACTTACTGTGTCTTAAACTTTAGTATGCAATTTTCGACCGAAAAATTTATGTTTAATTATTTATAAAAAATTGTCTATTAGAAAAACTAAAAAATCTTTCGACATTTTGTAGAAAAAGTAATTATTAAGATTTAAAAAAAAAGGTTAATATTAAAAATTGACTGAGTAATATTGCAGATAGTGTTTGAAAACATGTAGCGGTCCCAATCCGACGCCATATCACGTTTAATACTATAACTTTGTAATGGAATGGAGATGTATGTAACCCCTCTTAAAATTTGCTTCATTGAAAAATCTGTAAAAAGTGAAGCTTTGATTGAAGGCAACGAAATAGTATTCGCCATTCTAATGCATATTACATTATCTCTCTTACAGTATCTCGTCTTCTCGGGATAGGGCAACTAAAGCAATAATTTTTAACTTGTTTTAGAACAGCAACATGGCATATGTACTCTTCGAGAGTAAATGGAATAAAAAGGTATAGAATTGATGTTCTTCTTCGTCGTCAGATCTAAAAAAACTAGTGATATTAAATCTAGGTCCAAATACGATAGATGTTGCCGCAGAGGTAAGTTTTATTTTTTCTTCTTTTAATTAATATGCTACTTAAATAAACTCTATCAAAAAGATGTTTTTACAATCATCAATAATTTGAAACATCATGAGGTACTAATGAATCTTCAAAATAAATGATAAAATCTTTTGAAGAAATATTTCGTTCGATTTCCAATTTATTTTTATTTTTTATTTTCAGAGAATCAAATCGGCCTATTTCTATGTACCTGTGATATCCGTAAATACTGTTTGAAGCAGCTCCTTGTCGTAATTTCGAAGCACCTCCAACTTTCCTGACTGTTAGGTCGTGATTGCATGATTAGCTTCAATTTATTTAACAAAGCCCTATTGAGAAATGCTTGCAGTAGTCTGAATAGAAATCACCATCATTATTATTATTATATTGAAGGAGTAACTAAACCTCAACCTGCAAGCACAATATTTAAGTAATTGTCACCAGGTTGTTAGAACCTGCATGCATGTTTTAAATAGAAGACACTGTAGTTAACAAAGGTGAATAAACCAAGTGTACATGCACAATGACTTCTTTTCTTTTTTAGTAATGATTCTATGATAATTGAAATTTTTATAATTTCACATACTCTGTCCGAAAAGTGACCGCACATTTCGAAAATAGAAGAAATAGTCACCACAGTAAACATAAAACACAGTAGCGACAGTCCGACTCGGCCGGTACCTTTGATCTCAAGGGGTTCGAGTTTGTAATGATCAGATGACCTGCCGCCATATTGCTGGTATGATGTCAGCGAGTTTTTGAAATATTCAAATTCTTTCTTTCAAGAAAATAGCATATTCTGTAAAATAAAAATGAAATTTGCTGATTAAAAGGAATATTGAAACAGATTATAAAAAACAGGGAAAAGGCCAAAAATAGATATAGCTTCAACGCTTTTTGCACGTTATTCATTTAAATCTCATCTTGATCTCATTGTTGAATTTATATTTCTCAACTATTAGAGATATTGTCCAGGGGGAAGATATGTTCATTTTGAGAATATATCTCTGCACACCTTCAGCTTCGCGCGTATGTCAACAATTATGCTCCTTGTATTTAGCGAATCCCAGTAATCTGGAAAGATTGAAAATAATTATAAATACACTGGTCCACAAAAAATTTTTTTTTTCTTTTACAAGGGCTAAATTAACGGATTATATTTATCTTTTCTATGCTGAGTTTAAATATGTTCGCAGATTTTATCTGGCAGGGTTTTTTGTGGTACGTGTTTAAAGTTTTAAAATAATTAGTACTTACAAAACACTGAATAATAAATACACCGCTAATTTTGTCTAATCTAAAAAGTTTTATATGATGATTTTCGGTCATATTTTGCCCTCGGGATGTCTCTTTTTATGGTACAGCAGTAGTCGGCCAGCACACTGGGACTCCATTTGCCTTGGTACCTCTTTTCCATAGTAGAAATCTGCTGATGAAATCGCTCACCATGCTCATCAGAGACAGCCCTAAGATTTTCAGGGAAGAAGTCTATGTGGGAGTTCAAAAAGTGAATTTTTAAGGACATGTTGCTGCCCATTTCTTTGCATGAAGTCAGAAGATCACTCACTATTTCACTATAGTTTTCGTCTTTATTAATGCCAAGAAATCCACAATAGATATTTTTGAATGATTTCCACGCTGCTTTTTCCGGTGGATGTAACAGTTCCTCAAAATGTTCATCAACCGATATTAACGATCTTATTTGGGGCCTTATAAAAATTCTTTCCTTCAATTTTGCATCACTTATTTTAGGAAATTTAGATTTCAAATACCTAAATGCAGTAGAATCTTTAACCATTTTTTTTACAAAATTTTTTATAAGCCCCAGTTTTATGTGCAGGGGAGGTAAATGCACCTTTTCGGGATCCACTAATGGGGTATTTGATACATTTTTATGCCCAGGAATAAGAGATTCACGTTTAGGCCATTGTTTCCTTATGTTTTGAGACTCCTTATCCCTGTTACACCATTCACACAAGAATTTCGTGTATCTAAGTTGCAAACCTAACAATAAAGCTATAACCTTCAAATCACCACAGATATTCTAGTTATATTTAGTATACTGAATTCACTGGCATGCGCGACAGGTATTGATGGTAATTCATTCCCATTATGGAGTAGTATAGCCTTCAAACTGACTTTCGATGAGTCTATGAACAATCGCCACTTATCTGGATGGTGTTGATGTCCAAGAGCCTCCATTACTGCACAAACATCATTACAAAAAACTACATAGCCTTCTTTAGAGAAGTAGTCACCGAAATCACTATGGCGTCTACGATAAACGCATATCCTTGTATTTTTTTGGAGTAGATTCCAACCTTTGAGTCTGGAACTTAAAAGCTCATCTGACTGTTTAAACAAATTTAAATCCCGTATAAAATCATTAAGAACGTCTTGAGATAAAAAGTGAGGTTCTGATGAATTAATTGTTTCAAATGTAGGGTCACTTCTCTCGCTTTTTCCGTCTTCAGTATGAACTGGGTCGGAGTCGGAGTTACCACTTAAGGTCACGAAATAGGGAAACTTTGGTACAGGATACTCTTCACTATGTGGAACAGGTCTAATTGTAGATGCCAAATTGGGGTACTTGACTATATATTTTGTTTTGGACGTAATTCCTTTAATGTTAGTTAAGCAGAAATAGCAATCAGTTAAATGGTCCTTCTGCTCCCTCCAAATCATAAGGACTGAAAACGGCCGTGAGTACCATTTTTCCAACCAGTGAAAAGCCTAACACAAGATACACAGCATAAATTTGGGGCCCAGTCTTTATCAAAATCACCAGCTTTACACCCAAAATAAAGCTCATAACATTTTTTTACAAGCGGTGTAAAATTTCGCCTCTGAGACTTGAAGGTCAGTTCACCACACACGTAGCAGAAATTGTTTGGTTGATTTACACACTTTCTTGGCATTTTGAAATGTTTATAAAAAAAACTTACAAATAAAAACAATAAATAGCACATAAATAAGTAGGTACACGTGTTACCAGTCTCACTACAGTTAGAATACTGGCTACTGGCCCTCTGCTTGCTAAAAAAGTGCAATATTTGTACAAGATAGGACAGGTTTGAACATCATTAAGCCTGGACAGAGTTAAAACATGTTTCAATATGAATAAGTCTGCCTGGTGCCAAATTATTCTGATTACTTCTATATTTACAAGAATTATAACAATGAAATCCTAATATAGAGAAGTATATTACACAAAAATGACTGTCACAAGAAAGCTATGCCTGATAGAAGAAATCTGATAACATATTTGAATTCAGTATAAAAAACTGAACTAGGGTCTCTATTCAGTTTCCTTGTGAAAAAAATCATGTTCAGCAAATTTTAAGATGAGATCGTCGTTCTTCTTCACTAAAAAATGAAGTGAACACACTTTTTTTTCCATTTTATCATTAGTTAAATCTAATATAATAATTTTCATATAACTGATGACTTTTCGTGCTTATATACTACTTATATGGAAAAATTAAATCCATGCACTGATTTAGTCAAACTCATGCGTACTTTTGCATGCCCAGATTGAGTTTTGGAAGTTTGGTTAGCGAATTTTAGCAGATAAAATAACTTAACTCTAGCAAACATTCGGCCGTGAATTCAAAAAAAAAGTACAAGTGGAATAACATAAACCAATATTTAACAATAAGAAAATATCAACTGTTTTACAAATAAAATATATGTCTAATATGAAAACACAATTATCATAATCTTTATATAATATATATAAATATATATATATATATATATATATATATATATATATATATATATATATATATATATAAATATATATAATAGAAATAAAGAATTATAAATAAATTACCTTTTAGGATCTTTGGAGATGCCACATATATTTTTACAAGTACTAACCGAACTACAAAAACTTCCTCTTGACATATTTTTAATAATTATTTTCAATTATAACGTCAAACGAGTCACTTATTTATTTGAAAATTATTAAAAATAGGGGACGCATACGTGATAAAACAACAGGACCTACAAATTTTCTTGAGCGTCGCTACTGTTTTATGTTTACCGTGTAGTAACTCCAGCTGGTGTGTCTTCTTCTGGTCAAAAAGGGCAACCCTTCATTATTTTGTTTTAGCTATTTCATAAGCTTTGTTTTATCAAATGTTAAGTATATTAGTGGTTAAAGTGATTTCAAAGTGGTCGTACTTCAATTGAGGGCAACGAATAATCGGGCTGTTCAAAAACTGGACTAAGAGGAGTTAATATTTGAAAAAGTGTATTATTTGGTTAAAAAAACTTTTAAATAACCCGTGACACTGTTTAGGAGTAGTTAGAAATTCCAAAATTAAATGCCCATAAGTTTTGACCGTTCCCAAGGATTGAAATTTCCTTGAAACGATCGTTGCCGATGTTGGAACGTGGATTGTACGAATTAAGCAATTCGTCTATTGGATGGTAGCTTTAAATGGCTCCCGATAGGTATGCCTTAGCTTACAACAGCCGATGATACAAATTGTGGTATTTAATGATTCTTTGCGCTAGTATTGTGATCAGTAATCTTGAGTGGAGCTGATTTTTATTCTCATCTCTGTCGATCTTGGCTCGGCTCATGAGTCGTGCTACGTCGAATCGTACCCTGAGATGATTCAATACATGAGAGAACAGTAAATAACTCTTGAAATATAAATTTTATTCGACGTTAGTAGTTGATATTAAGTAATAAACAGTTTTGAAATTGAAGTGAATAGATAGTCAAAGGCTCAGATACTAGTCCCGGACAAGGAACATCTTTTTCGATTTTAAAAAATTCGTCTGAATGACACATACAATATATGTTAATTTTAAATAAATAACAGAAGAAAAACAACCTTTACTTTTTTCAGGTCATGTGAAAATTACTCCACAGGACATACGTGTAAAATGTCAGTGGCAATTAATGCCCGTGTTTAATTTATTAATGGAATAGGCCACACATTACGGCAATATTTAATAATACGGAAATTATGTCTTAAATTTGTTCATTCGATTAGTTTTGCAAAGTGCAAATATTGAGTGCACACAGATGCCAATAAGTAATCGACGAATTCGAGGAGGCATATAACAAGAGAATTAAAAATAAATGATTGCTGATGGATAGCTAGTCAAAATTTTATTAAAACCACTATCCACCGCTTACACGCTCAGACAATAATGTCGCAACAACTCTTGAAAAAAACAGCTTGTTGGCAGTTTTTTTGCTCTATATTTGGAAAATACAATATAAGACAATGCGAGACAGTTACCTATTAGTCATATTCTTCTTCTCTTCTTTATAAGCCACTGCTTCTCCACTGCAGGAGATAGGCCTCTTCAAGTTTCTTCCAATTTTGTCTATCCTGTGCAAGATGGAGCCATCTACTGCCTGCTGTTAACCTGATATCATCAGTCCATCTTTTCATTGATCTTCCGACACTTCGTCTGCTCTCCCAAAGTTATTATATCTAAAAAGATTTATAATTTTATCGACCACTAATTACGTTTAATAAGAAACCGTCTGCTAAGTTGCGCTTTTATGATATGTCGGAAAAATTGTGTGAGTAATTTCAGCATTTTTTTATGGGCATAGCACACGGGCAGCAGGGAATCCTTAAAGCGCTACCGGAGCGACGCGTATGCGAAAAAAGCGATGCACGTTGGTTTTGAATCGCTGTAAATTGTACTCGGTGGGAAACACTTTTGGACAAATTATTCTAAAGGGATGAGGTTCTCCATATAAAAAACTGTTTGAAAATATTTGTATGGGGAGTGAGAATCTTAATCTCATACGGTGATATATTATCGCGACCATTCGACATCTTCGTGCTCATGATGTCAAATTCCGAAGCATATTGAAGAAACCTTTGCTGGGAGAATATCACGTCGCGAAGCGGCTTGCTTGGGCCCACGATAAGATACTAGAGTGGCCCTCACAATCGCCGGACGACAACCCTATTGAAAATGTTTCGTTTTTTGTAAAGAGGAAACTCAGAGGAAAGACTCTGGGACTTTGACACAGTTGTCTTGCGAGATTCGAAACATTTGCAGTGTGCAGAAAATCTCGTCGACAGCGTGCCTCGAAGATGCCAGGCAATTATTGATGCAGGCAATTAGACAACTTACCAACGCAATTGCGCCGTTGTTAGCACACCAAAGAATATATCGATGGCAAAAAATGTTCTCGAAACACATTTTTTCAAGAATACGGGCGGACACGTTCTTACTTGACAGACTGTACTATTCAAAGAAGTCAGTCCAGTATATTTCGTATCAACATGAATGTACAATGGTATACATCAAATTAAACATTACAAGAAAAATCTAAAAATTGTTTATGTGAGAGTCGTCATCCAAAAGAAAAGTATAAAATATTATGACAGATTAGGGAATCATACAATTGTACAACTTCATCCTTTACTCGAACTTCAAAATGAACTAGCCATCAGACCTAGAGGAGGTGTGAATAGGACTTGTCGTTAGGGAAGATCTCATTACAGCATCTAAGAGTGCCTCAGCTTCTAAGCCCCCAGTCATACTACCCTATAGAATATTTCTGTATTCTAATTGCTAAAAAAAGTACTATAATAATAAAAAATATAGTTCCTTCCTTTACTCATTTTGTTTCTGTCTTTATTGTTATTATTGGCGAAGTTTTGTTAATTTTATTATTTCACCTAACTTGTATAATATGTTTTAAGCCGGACGGATTAAGTTAACATAATCTTTTTACCATATTTATTTTTAACATCTTTTGTGTCTGTTTTTTTGTTCGATAAAGATGTTTTAAAATTGGTTTATCTAAATACTGAAAAAAAGCAAAACTTCAATAGCTAAGTATTTAATCTTTTAAGCGGATTTGAGTAAAATACCAAGAGACAAAAATAAAACATTAATTTTAGTATATACTTAATAGATTTTAGAAAATTGATTAATTTTAGCTTATTTGATGGAAACAAAATATTTATAAATATTTGTATGTCTGAGCTAACACAAATTTTTGTTTTACTACTTTTGTTTCATTTTATTTTGTAAATTATATTGTTGATATTTATCCGATAAACAAACTTTTATGTATTATTAAGCAATTGACAATTACAGAACCCTTATACCAGTTCATTTTATTAATTGTAATTCAAGGAGACAAAATTGGACTGCTATGGATAAGGAATAAAAATTGGGAACTATAAAAGTACTTTAAAAGTAGTCAAAATTTCACTAAATCCACCATGCAACAATACTAGTTGAGAAAGCCAACTCGTTAGTGGAACTCCCTGCTTTACATTTTACTGTCGATTTCCAAGGAAAAAACACCACCAATTATTCCTGTGTAGTCAAGGATGTCCGATAATCTCTTCAGACAGCATATCATAAAATTTATTTTAACGAAGCTAGACACCAAAAAAGCTTCTGGTGCTGATGTAATACCTGCCATAGTACTTAAAAAATGCGCGAGGGAACTAGCACCAGTTTTTGTAGACTTTTCAACCTATCCTACAGAAAGAGAATATTTGCTTCCTGCTGGAAAAACGCTACAGACCAGCCAATAAACAAAAAAATACAAGAAGACCTTGCCAAACAACTGCCGACCAGGCCCACTGCTCTCAACAATAGTAATGGAAAAGATTATCAATCACTACCTCCTAAAATATCTAGAAGGATTCAATATTATTAGCGATCAGCAACAGTGAGATCACCAGGAGATCTTCCAACTTATGTAACACACGTTTGGAACAACGCAGTTGAACACTTTGGAGAATCTCGAGTTTTTGCACTTGATATAACCAAGGAATTCGACCCTGTTTGGCATGACGGAGTGTTGGCTAAGCTACGTTCTTACGGTATATCTGAAAAGTTTTATTTATGGTTACAGAGTTTCTTCAAAGAGCGTTCTTTACAAGTGGCAGTCGACGGATTTTTTTTAATACCTGCTCTTTTATATTAACAACTTGCTGACCAGAAATTCAATCTACAGCTTTGCAAAGGTCACTTTATATGCTCAAAAATTGGCAAAGACCTGGATAAAATTCTCTCTTGGGGTGACAATAACCAAGTGGAATTTCATGCTACAAAAATCCAGGTGGTAGATTTTTTTTTTAAAAGTTAAGGTTGAAGAATCTGACATAGTTATGCCGAGGCACTCCCATACGTGCGTGTATAGTGAAGAGAGCTTTTTAAAAGCTGAACTAGAAAGCTTTACACTCGACAACCACTTTTAATTCTGTATAAAGTTCAGTCCAACGATGGAATACTGCCCCCATGTTTGGAGGCTCTGCTTCCAAGCATGCACTGCATTTGTTGAATTCTGTTCAGGAGGCTACCGTTCTCCTGAGTGGAGACCCAAAACTCACCAGCAACGTTGATTTCTTGGAACATCGAAAAACGGTTTGCGACTTGAGTCTATTCTACAAGTATTTTCATGGAAAGTGTCCGATGGATGTAGGTCGCGCTAATGCTTTTCATACTTATGAAGTTCAGCTTGTTACTCCTCGTACACGTACACTCCACCACTCCACGTACGTTAGAACACTTTTCGCTTCTCTTGCAGACACCATCGACCATTTACAAATTAACTATCCAAATGCCGAAATTGCCATCCTGGGTGACTCTAATGTACACATGGCTTAAATATTCAAATACTACCGACGAGCAAGGTCGTGAAGCCGAATCATTTTCAATCAGTTGTGGTTTAACTCAGCTTATTGACGAACCAACACGGATCCCTGATCGAGACGGGGAGTTCGCCAGTCATCTTGATCCGTTTTTAACCACCAATCCGGAGATTTACACGGTCAGCCTAAATCCGCCGTTAGGTTCTTCTGACCATAAACTACTTTCGACATCGAGTATCCTACCAATCAGAGACAGAGAGGCGAATAAACCGCGCAAGATTTGGCACTACAAATCTGCTAAATGGGAAGATCTCATGGAATATTTTCGAACTTTCCATTGGTTAGATGTTTGTTTTCGATCCGACGACCCATCTGACTGCGCCAGGGAGGTTTCCGATGTTATTTTGGCCGGTATGGAGGCTTACATCCCTTTTTCGAAGAAATGCCCTTTCAACGACAAGCCTTGGTTTGACCGAAAATGCAAAGAAGCTGTTGCTTCTAAACATCTTGCCTACCGACAATGGTGTGAAAATCCTAACACCATAAACTGTAACACCTTTGTTCGTGCCAGGAACAGATGCAAAGAAATTATCGACGAAACCAAGAAGGCACACAATCGACGAATTAGAAACAAACTTCTCGCTTGTCCCAACAATTCCAGGTCCTTTTGGTCAGTCGCTAAGGCAGTCAGTCAAAATTTCATCAAATTAACCATACCACCACTCACACGGCCAGATAATTCTATTGCAATGACACCTGTTGAGAAAGCGAACTTGTTGACTGAACTCTTTGCTTCACATTCTACTATCGATTTCCAAGGAAAAAGACCACCTAATATTTCCACAGTGCAGTCAAGGATGCCCGATATTGTCTTCAGACAGCGTATCATAAAACGTATTTTATGAAGCTAGACACCAAAAAAGCTTCTGGCGCTGACGGAATACCTGCCATAGTTCTCAAAAACTGTGCGAGGGAACTAACACCAGTTTTCTGTAGACTTTTCAACCTATCCTATAGAAAAGGAATATTTCCTTCTTGCTGGAAATGTGCCACAGTTCAGCCGATACCTAAAAAAGGCAAGAAGACCTTGCCGAATAACTACCGACCAATCGCACTGCTTTCAATAATTTCAAAAGTCATGGAAAAGGCTATGAATCAGCATGTAAAATATCTTAAAGGATTCAACATTATTAGCAATCATCAATATGGCTTTCGTAAAAATAGATCGACAGGAGATCTTCTGACTTAAGTAACACACATTTGGAACTACGCTCTTATGGTATGTCTGAAAAGTTCTGTTTGTGGCTCTCATGTTTCCTCAGAGAGCGTTCTTTACGAGTGGCAGTCGACGGATTTCTTTCTAACACCTTCATTATCAACGCCGGTGTACCTCAAGGCTCCATACTGTCTCTTACTCTTTTTCTCATTTACATTAACGATCTGCTGGAAAAGACCGAGAATCCTACGCTTTACAGATGACAGTACGCTTATCTCTTCATTCTCTTTGAATGCTCGGACATCGGCTACTCAGACGAATATCCGCCGACAGCAGGAAGTCATTCAACTTAACAAGGACCTGGAAGAAATTTTATCTTGGTGTGACAGTAACCAAGTGGAATTTAACGCTACAAAAACCCAGGCGGCAGTTTTTTCTAAAAAAGTTAACGTTGCTGAATCCGACATAGTTATGTCGACGCACTCCATTCCTCTAACATCGTCACTCAATTTGTTGGGCGTTAATTTAGGAGCAAATATGTCCTGGCATGAACATGTTGCAGGCATAGCAAGGAGAGCTTCTCAAAAGTTGAGAATATTATTTCGAACCAGAAAGCTTTACCCTCCACAGCAACTGTTATTTCTTTACAAAGCTCAAATTCGACCAACTATGGAATACTGCTCCCATGTTTGGGGCTCCGCTCCCAAACATACACTGCATTTGTTGGATTCTATTAAGAGAAGAGCTGTTTGTCTGATTGGAGACCCGGAACTGACAGGCGGCCTTGATTCGCTGGAACATCGAAGAACGGTTGGCGACTTGAGCCTATTCTACAAGTATTTTCCTGGAAAGTGTTCGAAGGATGTGGCCCGCTTAATTCCTCCCAGAGCGGTCCATGTTAGAAGTACACGTCGCGCTAATACTTCACATCCGTATGAGGTTCAGCTTGTTACTCCTCGTACAACGCTTTTCAAGCATCCCTTTGGAATAATTTGCCCAGGACTGTCTTTCCCACCGAGTACAATTTACAGCGATTCAAGAACAACGTAAATCGCTTTTTTTTTCCGCACACGTGTCGCTCCTGTAGTGCTTTAGGGACTTTTTTCCTGCAGCACGTGTGCTAAACCCATAAAAAAATAAAAAAAAACAACCCGTTTCAATGAGTCTTTTATACGGAGCACCTCATATTTTCAGATTAATTTGCACCGGACTTATTTTACCACCGACTAAAATTCATAACGATTCAAAACCAACACGAATCGCTTTTATTAATTAAATTAAATTTATTTATTAGATAGAAACTCCTAATATAATTCTTCAAATACAATGTGATGTCTTACAAGTAATAGATTTACAAAATAATTTCATTCCCACATATGAATAGTATATTTATACAATAATTTTAAAGAAATACATTTTGGAATATTAATTTTTTCATATTAAGAAGGTTTTAAGAATAATTATAAACCGTTGTCCATAAAGTTATTGAGATTATTTTTGAAAACTCTTAAACTGGTACACCCCTTAACATATATAGGCAAGCTATTAAAGTCATTCAGCCCTTTGAAAACTAGTGAGTTCATGGTTTATTTGTAATTTGTTCGTACTATGTAAAAATCATTTCGTGATCATGTTTGATAATCATGTATTTCATAAGAATATTTAATATAGTTATGTAGACCGATAGGTAACAGATTTTATTATTTTAAAAATGAATATCATGGTAAAGTACTTAAAGTGAAGATCAAATGGTCGCCAATTTAAACAATCCTGCATTAAAGCTATTGGCGTATATCTATTACTTTTTACGATCTTAGTCTGAGCGATTTAAAGTTACATACAGGTATAATTGTTTCAAGATGATCTCATTGTGGTATTTATATATTGTTAATAATAATAATTAGTTCTTGAAATCTTAAAATTTAAACTGAGGCAATATGGCGGCAATGACCTGTAAAATTGACGTGCATGTTAGTTTAAGTGTTTTTCATAATTTAAAATAATGATGAAAAAATGGCGAATTCGCGAAACAGTTAACAAATTAATATCTAATGTCAGCAAGGGTAGACCTAGACTAAGTTATGAAAATCAAATAATAAGGAAGCGAAAGGTATTTCTTTTTTATTTGCATAGCACACGTCCTACAAGGAAATATTTAAATCGCTAAAAGAAATAAAGTTCTGAGTTCATTTTCAAGGGATAACATTCATTATGTTGACTTAACTAAGGTGGTGCGGGGACTGTAAGCCGAACCACAGAAAACATAGTTATCGTTACGGAGAGACAAATAGTTGCAACAAAACGTCGAGTTTTTCTACAGATGCCTCGCAAGTAGAGGTTGTATTATATGGAATAATAACAGGGATAAATATACTTTCTTCTTAAAAAATTTGACGAGACGAATTTGATGATCCCGCGGTAGTCGTTCGGCTTCGTTTTATAGTGACGTTTCATTCCACGAGTTCGCCTTTTTGTAGGGATAGATATATACTCTATATATTCTGTGGCTGACCCTCATACGGATGCTATGTATTAGCGGAACATATATTCCTAGCACTTACCGCTCTGGTACGAATCAACTGGACTGCATTCACAGAACACTTGCCATTAAGGTATGTATAGAATAGACTGAAGTCAAGGCAGTTGCAAGTCTCAAATTAACTAAATAGCTCTCTTCTGAAAATAATTTAGGACAAGTTGTGCAGGTTTGCAAGCAGAGCTCCTAGAGTAATAGCGTTATTCCACGAATGGTCGAATTTGAACTGAAGTAAAGATTAAAAGGATGTGGAATATATAAGTTTTTAGTACGAAATAATATTGCAAGCTTTTTAGCAGGTTTCGTAAAGATTCGTGCAACTTTATTGATCCAAAATAAAATTTGGTTCTAAGTTTACTCTTAGCAAGTTGAGTGACAATATTAATAGATTGGTGTCTCAGTATGTCCTGGTTGTATTCTACTTTAACTTTTTTAAAAGAATCTGTTATCAGGGTTCTTCTAGTGTTAAATTCTACTTGGTTACTGATACTTTAAAACAGAGTTTATTCGGGGCTTTTGCTAAGTTGCATAAGTTCCGGCTGTATAAGTAGTTGTTTTTAATCAAATCTAGGAAGAAAGCCTTTCCGATGAATTAAAATGTTAGTGAGTTGATATGTTGTGCTATTTTCTATCTAATAATTAGCTAATTTTATTTATTCATTTAATAGTAATTACAAGATAATAACTACTAAGTGTTCAACTACTTTAAACGACTGATTGTCTACTGTTAAAAGTAAGTATACATACATATAAATTTTAAACCACTACACCTGTAAAGCGTTGTAAAGCCGCTTATTTTGTTAACCGTCTTAGGTGTACTCCCGATCATGTGGGTTCACCTGGACCCGCATCTCGGGAACAACCTGCGATATTTAATATTATGGCTCGTGCAAGGTGATTCGGAAGTACTTTTACTAATTATTTATGTTCTTCTCTAACGTCTAAAAGATCTTATATAGGGTGTTTTTTTTAATTGTTCAAACAATGGTTTTTCGTCGAGCTTGGTTTATTATTTTCATATCTTCCTGAATAAGAAGCGGTGCAAATTTTAATTTATATCAAGCCTTCGCTGTACTAAAAATAACTTAATTTTCACCACTGTGTGCCGTATTTCTTTTTGCATTTTATTGTGGCTACTCGAAGTCACCTTTTTATTTGCCAATCTAAGGGAAGTACGAGGCTGTTTGAAAAGTCCGTGCAAAGTCCGAGAGCGTCCGGCGCGTATCGAGGTCATGTTTAGTTAGTAGCATCTCTTGAATGAACGCACACCAAGTTTCAGCCATATTGGTCTATTTCTTTGTGTTTGGCATCCGTGCGAATCAAGGAAGTCGAGTGATTTCAAAATTTTCGGACTGGCCATATGGACACAAGTGACGCTGAACGTTCTGGACGGCCTGTGGAGGTTACGACTCCAGAAATCATTGATCAAGTCATGGTATGGTGATGGATGATAGAAGAGTTAAGGTGTATGAGATTGCTAGTGCTGTGGGCATCTCGACTGAACGGGTAGATAATATTTTGCATAAACATTTGGACATGAGAAAGCTATCCGCAAGATTGGTGCCGCGATTTATCACGCTTGACCAAAAACGGAATCGTGTGAAGTGTTGCAAGGATGGTTTGCAGCTGTTCCAGGATAATCCGGAGGACTTTAAGCGTCGTTTCGTCACTGTGGATGAAACATGGATACATTACTATACTTCTGAGACCAAACAACAATCTAAACAATGGGTTACCAAGGGGGAATCTGCACCAAAAAAGGCGAAGACCGTTCCTTCGGCCGGAAAGGTTATGGCAACTGTCTTTTGGGATTCGCAAGGAATAATCCTCATCGACTATCTGGAAAAGGGTAAAACTATTACAGGTGAATATTATTCATCGTTATTGGACCGTTTGAAAACCGAGCTGCAAGAAAAACGCCCGCGATTAGCCCACAAGAAAGTCCTTTTCCATCACAACAACGCACCAGCACACACCTCAGCAGTTGTGGTAGCAAAATTAATGGAAATAGGATTCCAACTCGTTTCACATCCCCCCCTATTCTCCAGACTTGGCTCCCTCGGACTACTATTTGTTCCCCAATTTGAAGAAATGGCTGGCAGGACAAAGATTTTATTCAAACGAGGAGGTGATTGCAGACACTAATGGATATTTTGCAGACTTGAACAAATCCTATTATTCGGAAGGGATCAACAAACTAGAACATCGTTGGACGAAGTGTGTAAGCCTAAAAGGAGACTATGTCGAAACATAAAAAAGGCTTACCCCAAACACATAAGTAGTTTTTATTTTTGCACGGACTTTTCAAACCAGCCTCGTATTCGTGAAACAATCACCTACCGAGGTTTTAGTATTTCGTCGCCATTCTGGATGTGTGATCATGAATAATACAGTTCAATTTTCGTGGGTTAATTTGACTATCGGCCTGACTTATTTACCTTAACAGGTATAACAAGTAGATTCTTGTTCGAAGAGAAAAAAAATGGGGAGTTATTTTCTAAAAAATAATACTTATGTCTAGAAAGTTTCAAGGTTAGGAACGATATAATACACACATACACATCATCATATCTTGGTTAACCGTCTTGCGCAGTTGTCCGATTCCTAGCTTCCATTCTTTTCTGTTGTAGCATTGATCTTCTGTAACATTTTTTCGCTCATAGATTGTCGGATTCCCTGTATCTACGATTTCTGGGTCCCCGTTTTTTTCTTCCCGCAGGTATCTATTCCATTGTCTGCTTAGGTAGTCTGTAGTTATCCATTCTACGAACATTTTCATACATATGAATTGTTTTCTGGTAATGTCTTCCATTATTGTTTCTTCTATTCCCATACGTCGTTTAATTTCTTCGTTTCTGATTAGTTCTGTTCGTGAAATTCTCATCGCTCGTCTGCTTGCGTCCATTTCGGTCGCCTCCACTTTCTTTTTATTCCTTTCCGTTATTTTCCACGTTTCGCATCCATATAATAGTATACTTTTAATCATCGTTTCATAGATGTTGAATTTTTTTTTCTTTGTAACATCTTTACTCCACAGCAACCCGTTCAGACATCCAATAATTTTCCTGGCTTGTATTACTGTATGTATCATCGGTACCCTGTCTGTTAAATGATATTCCCAGGTATTTATACTCATGTAGCTATTATTTTATTATTATCAATCTCAAGGTTTTCTGGAAGTCCTCCAGGTATTTTGTTTTTTCGGTGTTGACTGACCATACTTTCCATACCCTTCAATTAGTTTTCTTACCATATATTCCATATCCTCCTTAGCGTTTGATATTATGGCTTGATCATCAGCGAATTATAGAGAATATAGGCATCTCTCATTAAGTTCTATATCCATTCCATGACATTTACTTTTCCATGTTTGCGATGCCTTAGCTATGAAAATCTTGAATAAAGTTGGAGATATGAACAGCCCTGGCCTAATCCTTTTGAGATTTCAAATTCTGTTGACAGTTTATTGTTCATATTAATTCTAGCCGTCGAACCTTCATAAAGATTTTGTAATGACTTTATTATGGTGTGGTTGATAGTTCATTTTTGTAAGGCTTCTCATAACTTTATAATTGATACAGTATTATAGGCTTTTTAGAGGTCTATGAATGTTATATGTACTTCTTGATTAATAGAGGTCTTTTTTCAATTATCTGTTTTATATAAAACACGTTATGCGTACATGACCTTCCAGCTTGGAACCCGCTTTGTTCTTTCTCCTCATGTCTACTCTTTTTCAATAAGGTTCTTTAAGATCCTTCCATCTATCTTACTGATTGTGCTAGTTACGGAATTCATCGATAGTTATTGGTGTCTTTTCTGGATCCCTTTTTATGTATAGAGGAAATGCAGGCCTGTTTACATTCTTGCGATACGGGGTGACCATTCCAGCATTGGTTCATTATATTTCTTAACATTCGATAAAGCTTTTCCGTTCCATATTTAATGAGTTCAGGACATACGCATGCATGCTCTTCCGTTTTTCAGAACTCTGACCGATTTTTTATGCTTTCTATTTCCACTGTTATTTCTTCTCCCTGTATCTGTATCTGTGGTTGTGGTTCTGTTTTGTATTATTCTCTGGTTTCAGATAATAGGTTCTTGTAGTGTGTTATCCATTAATTTTGTGATATTAACTGAATTGGTACTGTTCGCCCTAATAAATCTCTACACTTCTGTGCCTGGTCTTCCCCCAATATATATATATATATATATATATATATATATATATATATATATATATATATATATATATATATATATATATATACGTGTATATATGGGCTCGATTTTAAAGCAAATACTTTTTTTGATATTAAATACAAGGCCTTTCATTAAATAATTTTATTTGTACATGAATGCCCAGACCATATTCTACTTTTTAATATAATTTCCACCTTTATTAAGTCACTGTCGTATCGTAAGAACAGCTTGTGTATTCCATCCTTAAAGAAATCTGTAGCCTGGTAGGCTGACCACCGCAGCACGGTCATTTTGGTTTTGTCGTCGGTGTCGTAGCGCTAACAGTCAAGGTGATTTAAGTGCAGGAACAGATGGTAGCCACTTGGTGCTAGATCAGGACTACACGAGGGATGATCAAGTTGTTCCGAGCCATATGACGGAATGTGATCTTCGGTTCGATGAGCCACGTGTAAACGAGCATTGTCGTGAAGCAGAACGATCCCTCTACTGAGCATGCCAGGACTTGTTTTAGATTGCAAGAAGCAGTTTATTTAGGTTCTCACAATATGTCTCAGCATTCACTGTATCTTCCTGAGGCAAAAAATCCAATAGTATCACCACCTGCCTATTCCGAAACACAGTTCGTGTCATCGTATACGTTTGTATGGCCATCTTTAAATGCTTTAACCCATTTTCTTACAATTCCGCTTTTTTATAACTTTTTTTTAACACTTCACTAATCTTCCGATTAATTTCTGCCTCTTTCATCTCTCTTACATTTAAAAAACGAATTATAGCGCGTATTTCACAATCCGCGGGATTTTCAATGGTTTGAGGCTTTTAAACACGTACAAACAAATGTGGAGGAATGCTTCCGTAATGGCGTCTGTTACTAGCCTGAAGATGCGGGTCATATTTGAAAATGGTGCTTACTTAGCTCCTATGATTTTCACCCCATAATCGTTATTACGGTCGAGAAAAAGAAACATAATATCTCTATATATACATATATATATATATATATATATATATATATATATATATATATATATATATATATATATATATATATATATATATATATATATATATATATATATATATATATATATATATATATATATATATATATATATATATATATATATATATATATATATATATATATATATATACATATATATATATATATATATATATATATATATATATATATATATATATATATATATATATATATATATATATATATATGTACATATATACGAGTGTCCCAAAAACCAACGTTTTCCCTTTAAGGCTGACAGGCTAGCTCATAACTCACTAGAATATATAAATATGACTATATGACCTTAGTGAAAATTTGTTAGATCTGGAGAGTCAAAGTAAGCTAATTAAAATGATTTTACTCATGATACTTCCACAATTAGTTTTATTTCGAACTGTGATCAACAGCAGGGTTATTCAGGATTACGTAACAATAATCGGAATCTTTGAATACGGAAATTTGTAGTTGTGGCACTCGATAACCTGATTTAAGATCAGGAAATTCATAAAAGTGTCAATATTTCGAAATCTAATGATTTTTCACTAAGGTCATATTTACATATTCTGGCGCGTTATGAGCTGGCCTATCAGCCCCCGAATATATATATATATATATATATATATATATATATATATATATATATATATATATATATATGTATATATGAATATATATATATATATATATATATATATATATATGTATATATGAATATATATATATATATATATATATATATATATATATATATATATATATATATATATATATATATGTATATATGAATATATATATATATATATATATATATATATATATATATATATATATATATATATATATATATATATATCCACACATGTAAGTTTTTATATATATTTTGTGTGTATTTTTATTATTTTCACCTTCTACATTGTATTATAAGTTTAAGAATTTTATATATATTCATAATTAAAAAAAAAATTTTGTGCGTCCTATTGAATATCCAAAACAGAAAATTTCAATTTTTAGATGAACTGAAGAAGCCTGAAAATCGGGCGAAACGTTTTCAATAAATTCTAACTAGAACATGATGTAATTTCTCTATCCTTAAAACAAAAGAACCATAAAGCCCAAGATATAAAATTCGGTTTAAGCACTATATTATATTAAAAATAATTATATTTGTGTGTATTTAAATATGAAATTATTAGAGACCTTATTTTTTCATTTCGAGTGAAGGGTAAAAGGACGAGTTAACTTCGATTATACCGTTGGCATTTGCTAGTGATAGTAATAAGTAAAATAAATAAAAGAATAGGAAACATTTATTTTGAATTCGTTTGATCTAGAAAATCCCATTACTTCGAAAAATAAAATAATTTCCTCCTCCATATGTTTCAATTATTTTTCATATCTTATAGGGGATGTCATAATTAATTCTGTTCAGAAAAAGTCCGAAGTGTGCAGTTATGCGATAATACTTCCGGTATCGCTGACGCGTGGTTGCCATATTGTCGTTACATGCCACTGGGCATGACGCGTGCCTCAATTATTTTTATATTCTGCGAAACAGGTGTGTGAAAATTTATATTACTAGAACAATATCAATATATTAGCGTTTTTTTGTTATTGGACTTATTCAAAATAAAAATAATAATTAATAATGCTACCCCTGAAGGCGACATTTTATAGTACGAGGATGGATTGAAAAGTTCGAGGCCTAGTCAAGAAAACAAAATAACATACGTACAAAAATATTTTTATTTTTCGACGTAATCTCCACCTAGCTCTATACACTTCTTTCACCTGCTTTCCAAAGCTTCCACACCTGTTTGAAAAAAGACTTCTCAAGGTCTTCAAAATACTGGTTAATTGCAGCTTCGACTTCTTCATTTGATGAAAATTTCTGGTCACCGAGGTATTTTTTTTAGGTTTGGGAAAAGATGAAAGTCCGAAGGTGCCAAATGAGGAGAATAAGCCGGGGGGTGGGGCAGCAATTCGAAACAACAATCACGAATTTGAGCCATAGACTCAACAGACGTGTGAACGCGAGCGTTATCCTCAAGGAACAAAACTTTCTTTCTCAGTAATCCTGGGCGTTCCTCTTTAATTTCTTGACGTAAACGATGCAAAAGGGTGCAATAGTAAATGGAGTTTATTGTTTCGCCTTTCGGAAGGTAGTCTACCATAATAATACCTTTAGCATCCCAAAAAACTGATGCCATCACTTTTCCATTCGACAGAATTACCTTCGCTTTCTTTGGGGTCGGTTCACCAGATTTTATTATTGTTTGGATTGTTGTTTTGACTCTGAAGTAAAGTGGTGAACCCAGGTTTCGTCCATTGTCACAAACCTGTTAAGAAAATCTTGCGGATCAGCCTCAAACATCTCCAAACAGTCGCGAGAAATCGGGAGTCGAATTAGTTTTTGTTCAACTGCAAGCAATCTGGGGACCCACCTATCGGAAACCTTAGAAAATCCGAGTTCGTTGGCAATGATATTTTTTGTTCGTTCATACGAGATGCCTATAGTGTCTACAATCTCCCTGATAGTTAATCTACGGACTTTCAATATGAGATCACAAACTTTGCCGATGTTTTCTTCAGTCGTAGGCGTCGTGGGCTGGCCGGAGCGAGGTCATCTTCGATGCTCTCTCGTCCACGTTTAAATTCTGCAACCCATTTTTTTACAGTGGCATATGACGGGGCAGATTTCCCTAGTGTTGTTATCATATCATCGTAGATCTCCTTTGGTGTTAATCTTTTTTTAAACAGGTACTTGATGACCGCACGTTGTTTAATTTTTTCCATTTTTCCCAAAACGCTGCTCTTGGTCTCACTTTACTCGTTCTTACCTAAAAACCACAAATTCTACATCAACCAACAACCAAAGAAAGTATGAACTTATTGAGGGTACTATAATAAAAATATTATAATTATGTTTTGGTGAGGCTGCGAACATTTCAGTCTATTTTCGTATATATGTTAGAAATTACATAAAGATTTAAAACTGTTAATTTTTGTGTTGTATTCGTTATTTAAATTTTTGCGCGATTATTTGTATTATTCTATTCATCCATAGGAAGTTGTAGACATTAAGACGTCATTTTCCAGTGACTTTTTATTATTGGATATTCATTATATAATTGGTCAAGTGCAACTTATGCAATTAGTGCTTCGTACGTCGATTGCTTCTAAAATAAAAATTTTTGTTACGGAGGTATAAAATAATCAATGACTTCACAAAACACACGCTAAATGAATTTTTAACGAAGTTTTGTTCCGATCTTTACTGAAAACTGATTTTTTGTTTTTTTTTATATACCAGATAAATTACACAAGCCTGCAAAAAAAAAAAAAAAAATTGAGAGCTGTTTTGGTTTTTTTTTTTGCGTAATTCTTATGTTTTTGGGTGTACTGCATCCGAAAATGACTTTCATTTTGTCATAGAACGTCACGTTTTCTGACAATGTAGGTATCTATGTTAAACAAGTTATCATCTTAAAATAAAAGATAAAAGACTAAAAAAATTTTTTTAAATTTATAATTGCATAACAAAAATTATTTTTTTTTTATCTAAAATACATTCATTAGTAAGCACTAAACACATTTCTTTTTCCCAGTGAGACTCCTTTTGGTACATTTTCGCTTGTAGGAAGCATCTGGAAGGTCTCCCTGAAGCGTCCAACAGTAGTCTGCCATCATTGAGACGTTCCATCTTCCCTGGTATCTTTTTTCCATCTCCTTAATATCTTGGTGAAATCGTTCACCTTGCTCTTTACTCAGATCTCCTAAATTTTCTGGAAAGTAGTCGAGGTGGGAATGAAGAAAATGTACTTTTAAACTCATTAGGCAACCTAAACCTTGAAATGCTTTTAACATTCTTCTGACGATTTGTTTATAGTTAGGGTCTTTGTTATTGCCTAAAAATTTCTCTATGACCTCTTTAAAGGCAATCCACCCTTCTCTTTGAGGATCCGTCATGGTTGTGATGAATTGTAGATCAGCCATAAGCCGTCTAATATCTGGTCCAACGAAAACACCTTCCTTCAACTTTGCCTCCGAGAGGCCTGGAAACTTTGATATTAAGTATTTGAAGCAATTTCCATCTTTTGGAAGTGACTTTACAAATTGCGTCATCAATCCTAGCTTTATGTGAAGCGGTGGTAGAAGAACTTTATGAGGAGGCACCAAAGTTTCATGCAGGACGTTCTTTTCGTCAACTTTAAGCTCCCTCGGAGGCCATCAGTTTTTGGTCCAGTGATTTGCTCGGTCTCTACTATCCCATAGACACAAAAAGCAAGGGAATTTGGTAAACCCAGATTGTTGTCCGAGCAACATGCCCAAGATTTTTAAATCACCGCATACTTGCCAACCGTGGTCTTTTATATTTTAATTTGCAAAGAACCAATTCCAAGTTCTTGTAGGTTTCCTTGAGATGTACGGAATGACCGACAGGAATGGAAGCATAGAAAGGCTTCTTTTTGAAGAATCTATGCTGGGTCGTATGAGATCTTAAATGTATTCATCAAACCTTCAATATTGGTACAATAAACCAACTCGTCCTCTTGGGCAAAGTAGGAAGTGAACTGCTTCTCACGATATCTAAACCAGGAGGAAGACACTCCCGGCAAAAGTAATTTCCTGCTTTTGAGCCTTGATCCAAGCAACTCAGCAGCGTTTTTGGGAAGATTCAAGTCTCTTACCAAATCATTTAGCTCGCCCTGGGAAAACAATTTCGGACTGCTTTCATCTTCAAATTGAAAACTTGACTTGTCATCGGGTTCAGGTACAGCACCATCTTCGTCAGAACTTGGAATCTCTTCCAAGGTAGCAGGGGCCTTGGGCACTGGTATTTCGCTCCCATGAGGGATGGGACGAATAGCTGATTGCAGATTGGGGTATGAAATGGACTGCTTCCATTTTGAATTATACCCTTTCACATTACACGAACAAAAGTAACAATCATCACTATGGTTCTTTTGCTCGCGCCATACCATAGGAATAGCATATCGGAAAGCTTTTTTCTTGCCCTTAAACCAATTTCGAAGGTCTTCAACACATCGTCTGCAGACTTTATGAGGTGCCCAAACTTTATCCTGATCTCCAAGTTTTAAGCCAAAATACGTGAAGTATACTTTTTTTATAAAGTCCATAATATTAAGTTGTTGCTTTAATACCATATATTCGCCACAAATATAACATAAACTGTCAGACGAATTCACACACTTCCGCACAGATGACATTGCACTATATTGAACCAAGATCTATAAAACAATGACGAGTTAACACGTAATTGTACCGCGCCACTTTCTACACTATCGGAGCGCGCACGTTCTGGTTACAACGTTTATGTTTGTTAATTTAGCTCACACAGGGTGTTCTTTATTTAGAAAGTAATGATAGTTATGGCCTGTATACATTTAAAAAACAGTAATCAAAATAAAATTGTACTTATTTATTTTATGACTTCAAGTTAGCCCAAAAAAAAAAACCCTTTTTTATAATAAAATTTTGCGTTTTGCAAAATAACCTGACGTTCTGGAATTTTTTGAGTATTTTTTAGTTTTCAGAACACCTAAATACATAGAAATCAGTTGAAAACATCCAGACAGCATTTTTGTTGCAGACCTGTGTTATTAAAGGTTATGCACTCGCAATAATTTTCCTTCAATCTACACCCTGTGGAGAATATTCAAGAATTTTGTAAAAAATTTTAATCAGTATTTTTTGAGATAAGGGGGGGGGGACAACGATTTTTTTCGCTATTTTTTAAAAATAATACGAAAAAAAGTGTGTGCAAGTATTACATTATATATATATATATATATATATATATATATATATATATATATATATATATATATATATATATATTTTACTGGTGTTTTCACAGCTTTCATTTGACACTACACTCGTAACTAGTAACTTTTTTTTCACTTCCGATTTCACCCCCGAAAACTAACCCCTTAAGTCAAAATTTAACTTTCAGAACTACATGGCTCTGATAAGACCATCAATTCCTATATTAGTACCAAATTTCAACTTTCTATGACGAATAGTTTCGGAGAAAACCGAGTGTGACAGACGGACATACAGACGTATGGAACACTAAAAATGATACAAAATGTACACTTAAATTAGTGCAGCCATCTGCCACCCCATAGCAAATATCGGCAGTTGGAAGGGTTGCGAGCCCACTGCGATCATAAATGCTAACTGCATGTTGTTGGTAAGAAACAACTTGGACTAGAGAACCACCTGGTTGCTCTCGTTTTCGAATTGAAGACTGAGATGGATTAAGGACCAGCATCAACAAAAGCATACTTTACCTCATTATAACGAATATATTTATTCGCAGTAGTTTGGTTCCCTTGAGGCTGACAGAACCATCAACCGATCATGTGATGCGGATTCAATATTAGACTGTAGATTCTGAAGGCTGATGAGGTTGTTACAAAGGATCTCTCGTTAGATAATCTAAGATTAATTAAAGATGTATCTGACGGGAGATTGTTAAACGTATACGATAGTATGGAAATTATAAAATGCCGACGATTCCAAATTTCCGACATAATAGTCATTTTTTGCATTGGAAGGAGTTTTTAAAATTATCGATTTTTAAGTTGCGTTTAAACCTCTACAGTTCCACTATAGAAAGGTTTTTTGCTGAAAAATCTCGAACCTACCTCCCTCCTGGTCATCAATTTTTAATGTGGGTATACTTTTTTTAGGTATTAATGGAAAAGGCTTCTTTTCTGTAAGAAAACACACCTTCCCCCAGTGATCGAATTTGACGTTGTTGTATTAAGTACGGTCTAAACTTTTACAGTTCCAGTGCAATAGAGTTTTTTTTTATCCCGGAGTTTTACACCTGGTAGTCGCCCGCCGTAAGTTGATTAGCACCCCTCCTTCTTTAAGCAGCTTCGTTTTTAGTTTTCTCCTCTTTTCCTTAAAGAAGCGCCCCTTCTACTTATATGATCTTCCCCCGTTCCTTGAACCTGGCTATTGCAATCATTAAAAGCACCAACGAGCAAACCTTCCCGACATCTTTTTTCAATTAAATATACAAATTGTTAACATCATCGTTAAATAACATATCGTTACAAAAGCATTTCTTTACAAACAATCAAAATTTCACGCTTACACTGGCTATTCTTTTTTGTTGTTATTGTACTTGTCGATCACCAACTGTTGCTCCCAATGAAGCTACCAGAGCATAAATAGCCGTTACAAAACCATACGTATCAACATACCAAAACAATATACCTCCTTATTTAGAGAAATGCAAAGAGTTTATGTTACACGCATGGTGACCATATACTACCCCATCTTTACTAAACCTTATGCTCAGGTTGAGGTTAGCGATGCGCATCATGCACGTGCAGGTGACAACTGGCAGGCGCATGCTTACTGCAGGCGTGTGCCGGCTGGATACGATTGTAGAAAGGTGATAAGATAATTTGCGTAGCAGACTGTGAAGAAATTTTGAATAATTTTTAACGATTATGTGAAGGAAATGTATTTATCATGATTTTATGGAAATTTTGGGTAGGTTCGCTTATTTATTTTTAGTGTTTCGTGCGGACGGTGTCTGTCCGTCCGTCTGTCACACCCAGTTTTTTCTCCGAAACTATTTGACATGAAAAGTTGAAATTTGGCACTAATATAGGAATTGATGGCCTCATCAGTTAAAGTTAAATTTTGACTTAAGGAGTTCGTTTTGGGGTTGAAATCGGAAGCGAAACAATTTTTTTACGAGCTCATCAAGAAGGGTGTCAAATGAAAGCTTGTAAAAATACAAGTTCAAAAATATGTATAATGTAATACTTGCGCCCACTTTTCTTTGTATTATTTTTAAAAAATTGCGAAAAATCGCTGTTTTCCTCCCTTGTCTCGAAAAGTACTGATCAAAAAATTTTGAAAAAATTCTGGAATGTTCTCTACAAGGTGTCGATTGAAAGAAAATTATCACGAGTGCATTACCTTTAATAATTTATCTGGTATATACAGTGACTCACAGCTTAAATGATGCAGTCGCTATAAGAAAAGACTAACTGGTCTCAGTGCCTCTTTATTTATTTGGAAAAAACAGCCTATTGAAATTAAATTAGTAAAGAGTCTTCTAAAAAAGTATGAATTACTTTTTGTCTTAAATATGCCTTACTTAATTAACAATAAATAATTAATCAAATCATATGCAATTTTAACGTCACAGCTTAAATGATGCAAAATAACAGGGGTCAAAACTTATCGCATTTTGAAATTTACGAAGGCGGCATTGCTTTGATTTCGTAGTGCAATTGTTTTTTGTTTAGTTTGACATTTTTTCATTCAATAAAACGAAATTGTTTAAGAATGGGTCGTCGAACTACAATTTCTGAGAGAAATTTAATTATTACTCATTACAGGAATGGATACAGCCAAAGAGACATAGCCAAAATGGTAAATAAATGTCCGTCAACTATTCAGCATATCATTGAACGTTACCGGGAATGAAAATAGAGTCGAGAATAAGTCAAGGTTGGCTCCAAATAAGATCTTCAATGAACGTGAAGAAAGATGGATTTTAAGAGAGGTATCAAATAATCCGAAAAAAAGTGCGCCAAAGTTGTGCGCCGAGGTGGAAAGACAGTTTGGAAAAAAGTGTAACCCCGAAACAGTTCGACGGATCTTGCGAAATAATAATTTACATGGTCGAACTGCTAGAAATAAGCGTTTCATTAGCCAAAGAAATAGACGCGTGAGATTGGAATTTGCAGAGAGCATATCAATAAAGACCTGAACTTCTGGAATTCAGTAATATTTGCTGACTGACTTATTTGGGTCCAATGGAAAAATATCAGTGTGGAGAAAGCCTAACGAAGAATTAAAATTGAAAAATATGAAAGCTACGGTAAAGCACGGTGAAGGTGGAGTGATGTTATGGGGCTGTATGTCATCTGCAGGAGTAGGTAACATGCATTTCGTCTAAGGGAATATGAACCAATATGTGTACTTGGATATACTAAGGCAGCATCTCGTCGCTAGTGCCCAAAAATTAGATATTGAAAACAATTATCGGTTCTATCACGACAATGATCCAAAGCACACGTCATTTCGAGTCCGCAGTTGGTTGCTTTATAACTGTCCAAATGTTATTAAAACACCAGCCCAGTCACCAGACTTAAATGTAATTGAAAATTTGTGGCTGACATTAAAAAATAAAGTAAATAGTGCCCCAATATCAAATAAAACTGAATTAAAAGTAAAAATTACTGAAGCATGGAACACTATTTCCCCGGAGTATACTAGAAAGTTAGTTGAATCAATGTCCAGAAGATTACAAGCCGTTATTGATAATGAGGGAGGCCTGACCAAATATTAGCAGGCTTATTTCAAATTCTACAGTTTGTTTTCTCTAATAATTTTGGTATACTGAATTTTGCATCATTTAAGCTGTGACGTTAAAATTGAATATGATTTGATTAATTATTTATTGTTAATTAAGTAAGGCATATTTAAGAGAAAAAGTAATTCATACTTTTTTAGAAGACCCTTCACTAATTTAATTTCAATAAGTTGTTTTTTCCAAATAAATAAAGAGGCACTGAGACCAGTTAGTCTTTTCTTATAGCGACTGCATCATTTAAGCTGTGAGTCACTGTATATAAAAAAACAAAATTTTTAGGTCATCAGTTTTCAGTAAAGATCGGAAAAAAACTTTGTTGAAAACTCATTTGAGGTGTCCTTGGTCATTTTATACCTCCATAAAGATATTTTTTATTTTAAAAGTAATCAACGTACGGAACACTAATTGCGCAAGTCCGACTTGCACTTGGCCAGTTTTTTTACATATGTGTTACCTATGGTATATTCATAGTAACATTGCACTTAATTCAACAACAATATTATCAACATTAGTTTTCACTTCTTTTTAATAATTTACTGATAATAAGTTATTTGAAAAATTGTGGTTCTTGGAATTAGATCGAGAGGTATTGGGGAATAAAATCATGTATATAAATGAAATTGAAAAAATAATGAAAAATATATATATATATATATCTTCTATAAAAAAAAATGGTTATTAGAAAATTGTTTTACTTATCTACTTTAAGACAAAGCTAAAAGAACAAATTTGTTATTTCTTTGGGACTTTTGCATCTTTGGCACAATGACACTAAACAACAGTTATCCCTACTACACTAAACACTTTATTTTGTCACTCAACGCACGTTTTGCTAACCATATGGGCATTATCAGGAGCGTTGATTGACTGAACTTGGAGTTACTTGGAACTAATTACATCCTTAGTTTTAGTTCCGGTCGAGACATTCGTACAGAAAACTATAAGGAATATGTCCTATCAAATACCTTAAATTGTCAAATGTCGGATGTTTCTGTTCAAGAACATGCTCGGCAATACCAACGTATCTTAAATGAGCTAAATGTTCTTTAAATCTTGTTTGAATCGACCTTCTTGTTTGTCCAACACACTTCTTGTTACAATCACTACAACTTATTTCGTAAATTCTACTTCTATCACGTTGTATCATTCGGATTTCCTAAAAAATTTTTTAAGTTGTCTGATGACTTATCGACTAACATAAGGTCTACATTATTAAATACCATAATGGATCCTCCGGTATATTTTGAATTATACGATTGAAATATATTTCGTCAAATTCTGCTTACGAATAAAAAAGGTGGAATTCTGAATATTTAACCTAACTTATGTCTGTTTAATAACTGATTTATTTAGTTCTTAAGATAATCATTGATTCTAGCTATATTTTTAATACGTTTCCATTTATTCCTGAATTTGACTTCATTCAACGGAAAAGTGACTCAACGATGAACCAAAATTGTAACGCAGCAACTATATGTTGTCTTTCTTTGTTGTGTTGTGTTTCTATGTCGTATTTCTTTTTTGTTTATATTTAAGATTTCTCTATCGATATAACATTAAGTAGTTTACTCTTGTACTTGTAATTGCCCACGTTTCAATCTCATTCAGCAGAATTGATTTAATTGAAATTGAAAAATTTAAATATTCCTATTATATTGTGAAAAAATTTACTTAACTTATCGATCCCCACATGCAAGCGATATCACTCAACTACGGTTAGATCTTTTCCCACTTCATGTACTACTAGAGGCGGCTAAACCGCGCAATATTTGGCACTACAAATCTACTAAATGGGAAGAGCTCATGGAATATTTTCGAACTTTAACTTGGTTAGACGTTTGTTTTCGATCCGACGACCCATCTGACTGCGCCAGGGAGGTTTCCGATGTTATTTTGGTCGGTATGGAGGCTTACATCCAAGGAGGCACACAATCAACGGATTACAAACAAACTTCTCGCTTGTCCCAACAATTCCAGGTCCTTTTGGTCAGTCGCTAAGGCAGTTAGTCAAAATTTCACCCAATCCACTATATCACCACTCACACGACTAGATAATTCTATTGCAACGACACCTGTTGAGAAGGCGAACTTGTTGGCTGAACTCTTTGCTTCACATTCTACTGTTGATTTTTAAGGAAAAACACCACCTAACATTCCCATAGTGGAGTCAAGGATGCCAGATATTGTCTTCAGACAACGTATCATAAAACGTATTTTGATGAAGCTAGACACCAAAAAGGCTTCTGGCGCTGACGGAATACCTGCCATAATTCTCAAAAACTGTGCGAGGGAACTAACCCCAGTTTTCTGTAGACTTTTCAACCGATCCTACAGAAAGGGAATATTTCCTTTCTGCTGGAAATGTGCCACAGTTCAGCCGATACCTAAAAAAGGCAAGAAGACCTTGCGAAATAACTACCGACCAATCGCACTGCTTCCAATAATATCGAAAGTCATGGAAAAGGCTATCAATCAGCATCTTCTAAAATATCTTGAAGGATTCGATATTATTAGCGATCACCAATATGGCTTTCGTAAAAATAGGAGATCTTCTGACTTATGTAACACATGTTTGGAACAACGCAACTGAACACTTTGGAGAATCTCGAGGGGTTGCTCTTGACATATCTAAGGCATTCGACCGTGTTTGGCACGATGGTATGCCTGAAAAATTCTATTTTTGGCTCTCATGTTTCCTCAGAGAGCTTTCTTTACGAGTGGCAGTCGACGGACATCTTTCTGACACCTTCACTATCAACGCCGGTGTACCCCAATACTGCTCCATACTGTCTCCTACTCTCTTTTTCATTTATATAAACGATCTGCTGGAAAAGACCGAGAATCCAATCTACAGCTTGGCAGATGACAGTACACTTATCTCTTCATTCATTTTGAACGCTCGGACTTCGGCTACTCAGACGAATATCCGCAGATAGCAGGAAGTCATTCAACTTAACAAAGACCTGGAAGAAATTCTATCTTGGGGTGACAGTAACCAAGTGGAATTTAATGCTACAAAAACCGGGCGGTAGTTTTTTTCTAAAAAATTTAACGACCCGACATAGTTGTGTCGGGGCACTCCATTTCCCTAATATCGTCACTCAATTTGTTGGGCGTTAATTTGGGAGCAAATATGTCCTGGCATGAACACGTTGCAGGCATAGCAAGGAGAGCTTCTCAAAAGTTGGGAATATTATTTCGAACTAGAAAGCTTTACACTCCACAAAAACTGTTAATTCTTTACAAAGCTCAAATTCGACCAACTATGGAATACTGCTCCCATATTTGGAGCTCCACTCCCAAACATACACTGCATTTGTTGGATTCTATTCAGAGAAGAGCTGTTGGAGACCCGGAACTGACCGGCGGCCTTGATTCGCTGGAACATCGAAGAAAGGTTGGCGACTTGAGCCTATTCTACAAGTATTTTCATGGAAAGTGTTCAAAGGATGTAGCCCGCTTAATTCCTCCCAGAGCGGTGCATATTAGAAGTACACGTCGCGCTAATACTTCACATCCGTTTGAGGTTCAGCTCGTTACTCTTCGTACAACATCAAGCAGTCTTTTATATGGAGAAGATCATCCCTTTGCAATAATTTGCCCAGGACTGTGTTTCCCCACCGAGTACAATTTACAGCGATTTAAGAACAACGTGAATCGCTTCTCCGCACACGTGTCGCTCCTGTAGCGCTTTAGGGACTCCTCTGTAGCACGTGTGCTAGACTCATAAAAAAAAACAAATGAGCTAAATTTAAAATCGGTATCTCGGAATTTTAATGGTGTTAAAAGTTATACAATCTTTGCACAAATAGAAACCAAACTTCGCTTGGGTAAAAATTAAACACTAGCCATTTATATTATAATCGTTCAAGCCGTTTATTATTTAATTAATTTACTAAATAAAATTCCTATATAAGTGCTAAATGTCAACTTTCTATGTCAAATAGTTTCGGAGAAAATCGGATGTGACAGACGGAAAGACAGGTGGACAGACAGACGGACAGACAGACACCGAAGTGATCTTATAAGTGCTCCCTTCGGAACACTAAAAATATGGTCTACCTCTCCTTCTACGTCCTGGTTCCCATTGAAGTATTTCATATATTGGTGTTCATGGGCCTGCTCTCCATGTGTGCCCTAGCCAATTAAATCTCTTCTGTTTTATTTTTTATTTGACTATGTTTTTTTTCTTATTGGCCCTAAGATCGCTCTTATTGGCCCTAAGATCGCTCTCAATATCTTTCGTTCAATTCTTCTCATGTGTTCCTCTTGTTTCTTTGTCACGCTTATCACTTCGGTAGCATACAATAGTTTTGGGAGTATTACTGTCTTGTATATCCTCATCTTACTATTATCTTACTACTTAACAATTTCCTATTGCTATGGAACAACTTGTTTTCTATTAGTAATCTTTCCTTTACTTCCATTTCCTTGTTCCTGTCCCAATATAGCGTCACTCCCAAATATTTAATCTTCTCTACTCTTTTAAAGGTATATTCGTTTATTCTAATCCTTTTCATTTCCTGATTATTTTGTTTTCTCATTTTTCATTATTTTGGTTTTCTCTTCGTTTATTTTCAACTCTATTTTTGTTCGTTCTGCGCGTATTTCTCTCACCAGTTCCTCGATTATTTTCTGTTTTTTTTTTGCAATAATTACTACATCGGCTACATACGCCACTATCTCGCTGCTCCTTGTTCGTATTGTATCTTGATTTATATTCCTTAGTACATATTATAGTGTTAGGTTGAATAACGTGGCCGATAATGCATCTCCCTGTCTAACTCCTTTGTTAATTTCGAAATCTTGTGTTCTTCCTTTTTGTATTTTGATATTGGCGAATTTTCTTTTAGTACTTTATTTAATCTAGTTTTCTTAACCGAATTAAGCGCTTGCTTGAAGTCAATGAATAGCAGTTCCAAGTTTAGTGCATGTTGTGCTCTTTCCAATCCTTGTTTGGCCACTTGTATTGCGTCTCCCGTAGATTTTCCTTGTGTCAATCCGCATTGGTATTATCCTATTACATTTTTTATTAGATATTTTAGTTTTTCGTCGTTGTCAAAACCTTTTAGGCAGTGTTGAGCAGGCTAATTCCTCAATAATTTTTGCATACTCGTTGATCACCTTTCTTGTGTATTATTATAATTTCATCTCCTTTCCAATCATGTGGCATGCGCTCTTCTTTTCATATCTGTTTAATTAGTACGTACATGCCTTTACACAGTTCTTCTTTGCCGTATTTGAACAATTCCATGTTTATCCCGTCTTTGCCTGGCTTTTTTCCGTTCTTACTTCTTAGTATTATTTCTTTTATTTCATCTCTTGTTGGTTCTAGAATCATTTCCATTTCATTTTCTTCTTGCTTGTTTTTTTCGATTATGTGGTCCTACATTCATTCGTTTAAGCGGTGCTCGAAATGTTCCTCCCATATAATATGCTGTTTTTCTCCTTCGATTATTTTTCCCTCTCTGTCTTTCACTCCTCTAACTTTTCCTTTATGCGTTCTGTTCTGTATTTTGATCTATCTTATTATAAAACTGTTTCGTGTTAACATTCTGACCTTCTGTTTCTATTTCTCTGATTTGTTCATCTATTAATTCTCTTTTTATTCTTCTAATTACTTTATTACCTTCCTTCTTAATACTTTCATATTTCCGTCTGTCCTCGATATTATTTGTTTTCATTCATTTCATCCTGGCCTCTATTTTTTTGTTTGCCATTCTTTTATATGTTTCACTAAACCACTCTTTCAATTCGTGGTTTCTTTCTATCCCTATGCTTTCTTGCGTTGCTTCTCTCACGCATCTTTTCAGTTCGCTCCATTTATTTTCAATGCTTTCTTCTGTTTTTTGCGCTTTTTTCTTAGGGATTCTTCATATTCTGTTCTTTTTTGTTCTTCGTTTAATTTTTGTATATCCTATTTGTTTTCTTTGTTCCTACTTGGTATTTTTTTTTTCAATTTTTGTTTTATCTCCGCCACAACTAAGAAGTGGCCGGAGTCTGCATTGGCTCCTCTGTACATTCTTACGTCTGCACTGAGGATTGTCTCCTTCGGTTTATTAGCACGTGGTCTACTTGTGTTTGTACTAATTGGTTTGGTCCATGTCACTTTGTGTACTTTCTTTGTGTTTAAATTGTGTACTGCTTATGATCAAGTCTGTGCTTGCTGCCATATTGCATAATTTCTGTCCGTTTTTGTTTATCTCCTGATGTATATTATGTTCACCTCCCACTGTTTGTACGAAATCCTCTTAACTTAAAATTCGCATTAGGGCTATCAAATTTGAGAAGATGCGCAAAAATAGCCTAAAGAAGTGATTATGTTCCTATCTATCTATGAGCTTCCAGGTTTATATTTAAAACAGTGGCTTTGATTCTACGAGGATGGATTGAAAAGTTCGCGGCCTCACCAAAAAATAATTGTAATATTTTTATTTATAGTATCCTCAATAAGTTCATACTTTCTTTGGTTGTCACAGTGTAAAATTTTGTTGTTGTATAATTTGTGGTTTTTAGGTTAGAACGAGTTTAATGAGACCAAGTGCAGCGTTTTTGGAAAAATGGAAAAAATTGAACAACTTGCGGTCATGAAGTGCCTGTTTAAAAAAAGATTAACACCAAAGGAGATCCTTGATGATATGAAAACAACACTAGGGGAATCTGTTTCGTTATATCCCAATGTGAAAAAATGGGTTGCAGAATTTAAACGTGGACGAGAGAGCATTGAAGATGATCCTCGCTCCCGCCAGCCCACGACGTGTGATCTCATATTGAAAGACCGTAGATTATCAGGGAGATTGCAGACACTATAGGCATCTCGTATGAACGAACACAAAACATCATTGCCAACGAACTCGAATTTTCTAAGGTTTCCGTTAGGTGGGTCCTCAGAATGCTTTCGATTGAAAAAAAGAATTCGACTTCTCGCAACTGTTTGGACATGTTTGAGGCTGATCCGCAAGATTTTCTCAATAGGTTTGTGACAATGGACGAAACCTGGGTTCACCACTATACTCCAGATTCAAAACAACAATCCAAGCCGTGGAAAAAATCTGGTGAACGGACACCAAAGAAAGCGAAGGCAATTCTGTCGACTGGAAAAGTGATTGCGTCAGTTTTTTGGGATGCTAAAGGTACTATTATGGTGGACTATCTTCCGAAAGGCGAAACAATAAACTCGACTTATTATTGCACCCATAGTGGTTTAGAATTGTTGCCCCACCCGGCTTATTCTCCTAATTTGACACCTTCGGACTTTCATCTGTTTCCAAACCTAAAAAAAAACACCTCGATGGCCAGAAATTTTCATCAAATGAAAGAAGTCGAAGTTGTAGTTAACCAGTATTTTGAAGACTTTGAGGAATCTTTTTTTCAAACAGGTGTGGAAGCTTTGGAAAGCAGGTGGAAGAAGTGCATAGAGCTAGGTGGAGATTACGTCTAAAAATAAAAATTACTTTTTTATTTTGTTTTCTTGACTAGGCCGCAAACTTTTCAATCCATACTCGTATTACACCAATGGCAATTTTTTCTGCTTGCCATTGCGTATTAAAAACACTATGACCATCTTCGGAAGGTAGATAGATTTCCTAAATGGTAATCCATTTTTATTATATGTACATTTCTTGTAATACAAGTGCATTTAAAGTAATCGCAGCTTTTGATTTTCTAGATTTATCCTGGGAATACTTTAAGTCCGAAATAATTATGGCGTTTTGCGTCTTATTTTCTTGTTATTGCGTCGTAATATCGACATAATGTTAAGCATATACAAATGGTAATAGTAAACCAATTAGTGTGTTACAGGTGTCATTCTGTACTTCTCGGAAATGGATATAGACAGGGAATATGTCATGTGATATAAATTATGGTTCCAAATGCCCACATATGGTGGATTTAAATGTTTACAATTTCCAAGTTATAATAGTTACTTTCTGTCATGATTTCATTTATGGCTAAATTATAATTTATAGTTTATTGTAAGATAGGTTATTGAATTAATGTAATTTAATTTTCATGTAGTTTAATATATATATATATATATATATATATATATATATATATATATATATATATATATATATATATATATATATATATATATATATATATATATATATAGTAGAACCCCGATTAACCGAGTCGCGATTATCCGAGCTCCGGATTAACCGAGCCAATCTAAGAACCTCGCGCGTCTATGCTGCGTATTAACCGAGCTTCTAAAATATGTATATATTTCCATTTAAAATCGTCGGGGCCTTCGGGGAATCCCCCTGGCCCGTGTGAGGGGTTCCCCTATTTATGTTTTTGGACTCTTTCAGCATGTAAATTTGAGTGAATGTAGTGCGTTATAGCGTTTGCTACGGAAAAGTACGAGCATACTGGTAGTTAAGTGTAATTAATACGAACTGTTTTGTTTGAATTCTTGTCTGTCATATTATAATGCAGCAAAACAAGCGATAAAGAATCGTCGTTCCTATTGAAGAAAAATTAAAAGCCATCAGAAGAATTGAAGCAGGAGAGACAATTAAAGTTGTTGCACGAGATTATGGAGTAGGTGAGGTAACAGTTGGAGAATGGAAAAGAAACCGCACAAAAATAGAAGAGTGGTGTATAAATCAAGCTTCCTCGTCCTCAGGAAGAAAATCAATGAAAACTGTGAAAAGGTTAACGAAGCTTTATTCATGTGGTTTAACCAACAGAGATCAAAAGGTGTGCCTCTGTCAAGTCCAATTTTACAACAGAAAGCAATAATGATTAGCAGGCAATTCCCAGAGATAGATCAGTTTTTACCGCCAGTTCTGGATGGTTTGACCGCTGGAAAAAACGGTACGGTCTACGACAACTGACTGTATGTGGTGAAAAACTTTCTGCTGATGTGTCATCAATTGAGAAATTTAAGCAGAACTTTAAAAAGCAAATCGAAGATTGTGGATACACATGTGATCAAATTTACAACTGTAACGAAACTGCTCTGAATTATAAAATGCTTCCATTAAAAACATTGGCATCTCGACAGGAAAAATCAGCTCCTGGGCACAAACGAAGTAAGAAAAGATTAACTATAATGGTATGTTCCAATGCATCTGGCAAGCACAAAATCCCACTGATGGTGATTGGCAAGTCTGCACGTCCAAGAGCTTTAAAAGACATCTCACCCAAAACCCTATCAGTCTATTACAAAAGTAAGAAGAGCGCATGGATGGATACGACCTGATTTACTAACTGGTTTGAAGAAGAGTTATAGGCGTTTATATCTTGAACATCTGTTAGAATACACAGAAAAGGAGGATATTATCAACGGGATGAGAAAAGTTACTCTGAAAAATGTTATTTATTGGGTAAATCAAGCTTGGGATTCTGTGCGTACTACCACTATTCAAAAATCTTGGTCAAAAGTTATTGATTTTGAGGACTATAATGACAGTGAAGGTGATACTCCATTAAATGAATTAGCTTTGAAATTGAGAAGCCATGGAGAAATGTCCTGTTCAAATTTTGAAAGCGAGATAGAAGAAAAAGAAAAAAGTTTATTTGAATTAATGCAAAAATTAAAAGGTTGCGAAAATGTGACAAGACAAGATATTGTTGAATGGATTACAGCAGATGATTTAGAAGAAGAAATGAGTATTGAAGAAATAACGAATGCCTTTCAGGAAACCGAAAAATCAGAGGACGATGACGATGAAGAAGCCGCGGTGGATGAACAGTCTCCCACTAAGGTCTCTCATCAAGAAGTTTTGCTTCTTTGGAAAAAGCTTTGAGGTATATCAAACAACAACCAGAGGCAACCCCAGCGGATTTGCATCTTCTTAATAGATGGAGAAACATTGCAGCGAGAAAAAGAAGATGCAATATGAAACAGAAGCGCATAGATACCTATTTCACTGTTTTATAATGTATGTACCTATTTATATGTTAAAAACGTTAATACATCAGTTTAAAGTATTGGCGTTTATTTTTTGAATGAATAAAAAACAAATCCTGATTATCCGAGTTTTCAGTTATCCGAGGAGGGTGCCCCCTCACGTTACCTCGCATAACTGGGGTTCTACTATATATATATATATATATATATATATATATATATATATATATATATATATATATATATATATATATAAACTAGGAACAAAATATTCAATAATATTGAAGCTCAGCATCAAGCAAGTTGGATTAAATTATTTTTCATGGGTACATCATACACTATACCTGCGGCGAGTGAGCGGAAGTAGCAATTTGCGTTGGTCTTCAGTTAATGTAGATTGCACTAGGTAAGAAATATAATTGTGGAAGTTCATTTAAAAAGATTATAAAATAATTTTTAAAGAGAGTGGTAAGGGGAGTCACAAACTAAATGACTCACGGATGTGATATACTAACGCGACGTGTTCCTAAGAAGAATTACTTTGGGAGAAATCAAGACCTCCATGAAAATATTTATAGAGTACATTTAAGTCCCTTTTAATGACAGGATAATCGAAGTAATAATGCAACTTGGAGAAATAAGTTTACATATAATTTCAGGGTATGCACCAGATACTAACCGACCAGAAACAGAAGCACTAGACTTCTATGAACAATTACGGCAACAGATAAATAAAATAACACCCACTGAAAAGCTAATTTTGATGAGAGATCTCAACTGTAGAGTTGGTAACCACATAATTGACGGAGTGAAGCAAAGGTTTAACGAGGAAGTAATTAACGAACGGGGACAAATGTTGATAAAATTTTGCACAACAAATAAACTTAGGGTTAATAAGACCTTTTACCCTCATAAACAACAACATCAATATACGTGGCAGGACTCGAGAGAAAGAAAATCAACGATAGATTATATAATTACAAATCTGGAGGCATGGCAGTGCCCCCGCCAAGTCGAGCAGAAAGCACAGCCGTGGGGGGGGACCGGGGGGGTCGGGCTACCATCCATTTCTCGAAGCCACTCACGGCACTCTAGTTATATTCCTAAATTACCTACTATTTATACCTTATAGTTTATGAACTATCGCCAGTCGAAGTTCTTTAATTTTGTCACTGACACACTCACCAATCATCAAAATTGTAAGGTACTTCTAGCTGACACATAAACTTCAAATTTTGAATTTAGTTAGTGTTTAGCCTATAAAGGAAGGAAAAACTGAAGCATCCCGAAATTTCAGTCCCGTTTTCTAAATTGTACAGTCACTTAAGCCAAAAAAAGAGGGTCAACCTTGGTATGAGAGATAATAAGCTGTAAACTTGTACAAACCTTTAGTTTGGCATCCTAAAAGTTGTCTCAAAAGTTTCATAAAATCTCGTGTCCACGTCTTAAGATATTCAAGGTCAAAGATCACAAAAATAGGTTTTTTTCGCAAATATCTCGCTTCCTATGGTTTCAATGATATTTGCAGCTATTATAAAAATTGTAGAGCATAAAATTCTCTACAAATTTTATTGTAAAATATTTTTTTATACGCTTAACCATTTTTGAGATAGAGCGCGCATAGGGTCAATAGAAACTTCAAGTACACAGATGTTATCCAAAACAGAATAAAAGAAAAAATAACTAACAATCCAATTAACACAGAAGACGATGTAGAAGGAAGCTGGTTAAAATTATCAATAAATATAAAGCACGCGGCAAAAGAAGCCATAGGAAGTCGTAAAGTGAATATAAACGCCACTTCGAAAGCCTAGAAATCGTGGTATACATCAGAAATAAATTCTCTAGCACTAGAAAAACAAAAAGCCTATCTAGACTAAAAAAATAAGAAAACACCAGAAGAGCACAATAAGTATAAAGGAGTTAGAAACGCAGTAAATAGTAGAGTCATGACATCAAGAGAGAATATTGGAGAGAGTTTACAATTGATATGGAACACGATCTGCATGGGTCCCAGAAGAAGATATGGAAGATGTTAAGGGTAACGAAAAAACCTATAAATGAATATGTACAAATAAGTACTATCCCGAAAAATGAATAGGTAAACTACTTTAAAAACTTGTACAAACACGAGGATACTATCGATGAACGCGTGGAAACATTAGAAACAACTGCTGTAGAAGAACCAGGAATAATAACATAGAAGATGTAAATAAGGCTGTAACGAAACTAAAAAATCGAAAGACACCAGGGGAAGATGATATGCTACAATATGGAGGACAAACATTCAACATCGAAATACACAAACTATTTGAAAAGATTTACAATAGAATGGAAGTACCCAAGAAATGGAATAAAAACATAACTGTGCCGATTTTTAAAAAAGGTAGTAAAAAGTAACGTTCAAATTATCGCGGCGTAACATTGCTTAACTCTATAATGAAGTTATTCACGAGTACAATAGCAGAGCATATAAGTATGACCATACCCACTAATGAGGAACAACAGGGGTTTAGGAGAAACAAACATCTATTCTGGATAATAGCTAACAAATGCAAACCATGATTCGGAAATTAAATTTAAATCTTTTTATAGGAATAAAAGCTGCTATAGGGTATAGAGGTTTCTATTACGAAATGATGTTACATGCTATGTGTACAATATAATTATGTTAATACATATTTGCTCGCTCCTTCATTCACTTTCAATGCTTGAGCATTGGCTGCTCATGCAAGTATCCGCAGGCAGCAGGAAGTCATTCAACTTAATAAAAACAATGAACGCCAGTCCAGTAGCATATTTTACTGGAAAGGAATTATTTTTGAAAAACACTTACTTTAGGACAAAGAAACTGGCCAGCAGGTTCCAGATGATGTTTTTATGTTAAAAAGAACCGTAAAAATATGTCACCAAAATATATTAAAACTGTTAAAATTACCATTTTAATAATATTATTTTTTCATGTACCATTTTAATAATATTATTTTTTCAAACCCTACTATTTTATCTTGCTGAAAGTATTGCTCAATTATATTGAGTGTCGAATTTGTATTCTAGCACTACATATACGAAAAGATCAGCACTTCGGTGCTAAGTACAGACAATTGTGCGTCTAAGAACAATTTTTTACGATGAGCTCCCGCGCTTCATGTACTCTCGCAAAAAGATCTACTTTACTATCCGATATAACCGATTTCTTTCAGATCAGAGATTTCCCATTTTAATCCGTATAAACAACACGACCTACAAGTGATTACGTAATGCACGATGAAAACTCCCTTATTGCATTTGTTTTTTCCATTGAAGCCCTTAACTAGGCAATGGAGCTTCACCACACAAAGCAGCAATCATTGCACCTTTTGAGATTCGAGGCCATGAAGACTTGTTCTTCCGAAGTAGTTCCTCCTCCTCTATCCTATTGCCGTTGGCAGGGCTGAGCTGATTCTTCGTATGCCGGATTGGGACCTCTACCTGTTTTCAGACACTGTCTGCAATATTACTGAGTCAATTTTTAATATTTTCTAAACTTTTTTCTTTAAATCTTAATAATTACTTTTTCTACAAAATGTCGAAGGTTTTTTAAAATTTTTCTAATAGAAATTTTTTATATAAAATTGAATATAAATTTTTTGTTCGAAAATTGCATACGAAAATTTAAAACACTGTAAATTTTTAATTTTCGAAAAAAAAACTCTGACAATTTTTAACTACTACATTATTTATTTTTATTTTTGAAGATTGGATTATTTTTTGTGAAGTTATCCTGCAGACAATGGGGTGCCATGGTTTTTATCCGTCATTTAACCCGATAAAAAATAATGTTAACATTTAAAACAATTGTAAAAAAAATATTCTTCTAATTTAAAGTACAATAAAAATATATAATCGCCATTCTTTTGTATTATTCACTTAATAATCTTTAAAATATATTTTTAGTGTTCCGTACGGAACACTTATAAGATCACTTAGGTGTCTGTCCGTCTGTCTGTCTGTTTGTCTGTCCGTCTGTCACACCCAATTTTCTACGAAACTATTTGACATAGAAAGGTGAAATTTGGTACTAATATAGGAATTGATGGCCTCATCAGAGTCGTGTAGTTTTGAAAGTTAAATCTTGACTTATGAGGTCAGTTTTGGGCGTGAAATCGGAAGTGAAAATTTTTTTTTTTACTAGGTTATCGAGTGGGATGCCAAATGAAAGCTTGTAAAAACACGAGTTCAAACATATATATATATATATATATATATATATATATATATATATATATATATATATATATATATATATATATATATATATATATATATATATATATATATATATATATATATATATATATATATATATATATATATATATATATATATATATATATATATATATATATATATATATATATGTATAATGTAATACTTGAGCGCACTTTTCCTTGTATTATTTTTAAAAAATCGCTGTTCCTCCCTTCATCTCGAAAAGTACTGATAAAAAATTTTTGAAAAAATTCTGGAATATTCTTCACGGAATGTAGGTTGAACGAAAATTATCACGAGTGCATTATCTGGTATATAAAAAAAAACAAGAATTTCGAAGTAATCAGTTTTCATTAAAGATCGGAAACAAACTTTGTTAAAAACTCATTTGGGGTATGTTTTCTGAAGTCACTGATCATTTTATATCTTCGTTAATTTTTTTTTTATTTTAGAAGCAATCAACATACGGAACACTAATTTCGCAAGTTCAACTTGCACTTGACCGGTTTTTTTTTTTTTTTAATATACATACTTTTTGCAGCGCCCAGGTGTATGTATTGTAATGACAACCGTATAAGACACAAAAATAAACAAAATTCAACGAAAGGAACGGTTATAATGCTTCCGTTCGGCTTAAATTGATGAATTCATGCTGCTTATTAGCATCTTACTAAACGCATCGCCATAAATGTTGCTTTAATAAATTCCTTCTTGAACTTTTTCCGAAATGCAATATTTTTCAAAGGTCAGGAATATTAAACTAACGAATTGGAAAAGCTCAGCACAATTATACGAATTTCCGGAACATTGTATGTAGAAATCCAAAACAAAGATTTCTAAGGACCTCTAGAACATACTACAGGCATAATATAAGAAATCAACAAAACCAACCCTGTTTTTATTTAATTCTGGAATATTTTATGTGAAATCTAGTCAAGACACTTTAATACCAGTCTAAAATATTCTGTAGGCAAATCAAAAAAACATTTTTACACGCTTCTAGTACATTCTACGTGGAAATCAATGGAAATGTACATTTTGCATAAAGTCCTAGGACGTAGTACCTTTAAATAAGACGAGAACAGAACTTTCTTGCGATGTTATAAAATATACTCTTGAGAAATTAGTTTTTATAAAGTTCAAGGTGAAAAATAGTCTATAGCAGCCACGCCCAATTGAACTTGCTGGGTGGGCTCAAAAAAGTGTCCTGTTCCTCGTTTTAGGCTGCATGTACAAAAATACACAAAAATTGTAACAGTGTGGTATTTTCTCCAAAAGAAAACAGCAATTATTGAAATACAAGTATAAATTAGCCCAGACTAATTAAATTCTAATGTGAGAGTTCTTTTAACTTGTTAGTTAACTTTTTTAAATCCACTTTTAAACACACGACGCAATTATTTTATTAAATAGCCATCGGTCAGTCTAATTCTATTCTGCGATTTATTAATTTTTAATTTTAAGTTAAAGATTAGTAAATATAGCTGGTCCCCTTCGTGGCTCTGTTACGCATTGCCAATTATTTCAGCTTAGGGAATTTATTGACATGCATTCAGTTTCTGTAAAATTGGACTTCATTATTAGTTTTAAACATATGTTCAAACTCTACATTTAATTGGAGGTCAATTCACTCGATTTGTACATATGACGGCGCTGAGTTTACATTACAAAAATGGATTCTTGTTTTCTAATATTGTAGAATCTGGACTTAAATTCACGTAACGACTTGTTAAAGTGTCTATCTATATCTGTTATTACTATTAAACTTATGTAAAAGCAGCTTTTTAGTGTTCCGTACGGAAGACTTATAAGATCACTTCGGTGTCTGTCTGTCCGTCTGTCACACCCGATTTTCTCCGAAACTATTTGTCATAGAAAGTTGAAATTTGGTAATAATATAGGAATTGATGGCCCCATCAGAGCCATGTAGTTCTGAAAGTTAAATTTTGACTTAAGGGGTTAGTTTTGGGGGGGGGGGGAGGTGAAATCAGAGGTGAAAAAAAATTTTTTTTTACTAGGTAATGGAGTGTGGTGTCAAATGAAAGCTTGTGAAAACACGAGTAAAAAATATATATATAATGTAATACTTGCGCGCACTTTTCTTTGTATTATTTTTAAAAAAAGCGCGAAAAGTCGCTGTCCACCCGCCTTATCTCCAAAAATTACTTATCAAAAAATTTTGAAAAAATTCTGGAATATTCTCCACGGGGTGTAGATTGAACGAAAATTATCACGAGTGCATGACCTGTAATAATTTATCTGATATATAAAAAAAACAGAAATTTCAAGGTCATCAATTTTCAGTAAAGATTGGAAATAAACTTAGTTTTGGGCGTGAATTTTTTTTTTACTAGGTCATCGAGTGGGATGCCAAATGAAAGCTTGTAAAAACACAAGTTCAAACATATATATAATGTAATACTTGCGCGCACTTTTCTTTGTATTATTTTTAAAAAATCGCTGTTCCCCCCTTTATCTTGAAAAGTACTGATAAAAAAATTTTGAAAAAATTCTGGAATATTCTTCACGGAGTGTAGGTTAAACGAAAATTATCACGAGTGCATTATCTGGTATATAAAAAAAACAAAAATTTCCAGGTAATCAGTTTTCATTAAAGATCGGAAACAAACTTTGTTGAAAACTCATTTGGGATGTGTTTTGTGAAGTCACTGATCATTTTATACTTCCGTTACAACATTTTTTATTTTAAAAGCAATCAACGTACGGAACACTTGTTGCGCAAGTTCAACTTGCATTTGACCGGTCATTTAATATTAATTGATTTTCGTAAAGCCTGTGTAGTGTAGTTATGAAAAATTTTATTTTTTGAGAAGTTTATGTTTTCAAAAAAGCTTATTTAATTTAGTAGTTTTTTTATTGTATATACATACATAGTACTCCCATAAATACTCTTACAAACTTTTACGTACGCCCTCTACAAAAATTAATACTTTTTTGGTGAAATTATTTATAGGTTATGTTACTCAGTTGTTATACAATTATTGTGTGTAAATGTATTTACAATTGGAATTATTTAGACAATATAGTGGGGTTATTGAGAAAATAGGATTGTTGTTATATTTAAGTGCGGTATGGAAAAAAGCAACGTTTTTTAGACCTTAAAACTGCTTAAAATAAGTCGTATGTTTGTTTATCTGGTAATAAAATTATTTACTGAGACGGGAGACATAAAAGACAGGCAATGTTCAGGAAGACCAAGGATAGTTCGAACGCCACAAGCTGTTAAAGCTGTAAAAGCGCGAATTAATCGAATCCCTCTAGGCAAACAAAAAATTGTATCTCGTGAGATTAAAATTCCGAAAAATTCTATGTTTCGTATTATTAAAGAAGACTTAAGACTTGGCGCTTAGAAGAGACACACTGGACATTTGCTAACGGAAGATTTAAAGCGAAAACTGTGGAAATAATCTAAAAGTTTGTTGAAGGAATACGCTAATGACAAACGCAAACAAATTTTGTTTAGCGACGAAAAATTTTCCCTGAACTTGTTTTAAAAGTTCAGAGGAGTCATCATCCAACATCAGTTATGGTTTCGTGGAGAGTCAGCTTTGATGGAGTTACTAGTATTCATTCAGGACACAAAGCTAAAATAACACAAGCATGGCTTTAACAAAATGTGCCTTCATATATTACTACAGAAGATTGACCTTCTGCAAGTCCTGATCTAAATCTTTTAGAATATAAACGATGGTCCCTCTTGGAAAAAGAGAAGTTTGCTCTAAAAGACATGCCAATCTTGACTTTTTAAAACGAGCTTTAACAAAAGCTGTAAACAATTTTCCGTTGGATCAAGTGTGTGTTACGTTAAGACGAATGGTATAATCGTTTGAGGGCTTGTGTAAAAGCAAGAAGAGGACATTTTGAGTAAATGTTAAATTCATTTTGTCAATATGAATATATGAATTAATACCATAAATTTGTTTTAATTTTCATAGAGATTAAACGTTTAGGCAATGTTTTCATTATAACAGTATTTATGAGAGTACTAGATAGCTAGTAGTCTTGTCACCTAGGGTGGTAGTGATGTACGATTGGAAGTAAATGGTAGAATCCTCCATTTATAAACTTTGTAATTTCCGGATTCGAGTAAAAAGTTCTTTTCAGCATGAGTTTTAAACACGTCAAATAATAAAAAATATATCCTCCTACGTTTTCTTTTTACATTTAAAAGAAGAAAAATAATATAAAATAATTAATCTTGTAAGTTATTAAAGAAGTAAAAGCAAAAAATTATTAAAAAACGAAGATTATTAACATTTAAAAAAGTATTTATGTGACTTAAAGTTGATAAATCCGTATTAAATTTCAGTTGTTAGTAAATTCTTTCGTAAAGTAACAATTAATTATGTGTTAAATAAATGTAAATGATTTCAATTTTTATCTTAGACCACCTATATTTTACGATTAAATTACAGTGTTTATTATAAATTATTTTTTAATATTCATGACTTTTTTACCTACTTAGAGAAAAGAGAGGTCCTAAAATGTAGTTAATAAATTAGCAGATTTTGGACAAAGAAGGTTATTTGATACTTATCCTTTTTTGCGTGGGTTCTTTTTAAGTAATGTGTACAAGTTAGGACATCTTTTAACAGGTTATAATCCTGAAATAAGTTACCTTGATAAATATAGCCGATATAAAAGTTGAATGATAAGAAAATTCTTTAATTTTTATTGGCGACCCTGTGCCACCTCATCTCACGCGCTGGTGATCTGATTTACGGATTATCGAGTTTATCATCATTTTAAATGATTTTTAGTATAACTATATTTTACACTGTAATTCATAGATGTTTTTATTTTGATCACGACAGGTATATTTTCTTATAACAATGCTAGCAGTGTGGTTTAAACGGCACGTCTGCGCTTTTTCTTGGCTTTTATGAAACTGGAGCATTTGCATGGATATTTCCAGTTTCTTCTAATAAGATATTGATGTAGAAAGTCTTGTCCTGTTTGTATAAAGTTGTGTAAAGCTCTTTTTCCTAAAAGAGTACTATACAGCGATACTTTGCGACGGTTTTTTTACAGTAAAATAATAAATGGAAAAATATTAGATTAGATGTTGTGACGAACACTTACAAAGTGAATTTAAAACATGTTGTTATGATTTATATATATATATATATATATATATATATATATATATATATATATATATATATATATATATATATATATATATATGTAGATATAATCGACCCAAGGACTTACCAATTTCAGTATCTTAAACCAATAACACCCTGTATATCTTTATACTTCTTCTTCCTTTGTGTAGGTGACTATCTTAATCTTCTTTATTACCAGCTGTAAACTAAGTAAATATGAGTTTGCAGTCAACTATCGGCTAGTAAGCACAGATAATGTCAAATGAGGTTTAAATGTCGGCGACTTTCCAATTAAAACAACACTGACTATATATATAATATATATATATATATATATATATATATATATATATATATATATATATATATATATATATATATATATATATATATATATATATATATATATATATATATATATATATATATATATATATATATATATATATATATACATATATATATATATATATATATATATATAATATATATATATATATATGCATATATATATATATATATATATATATATATATATATATATATATATATATGCATATATATATATATATATATATATATATATATATATATATATATATATATATATATATATATATATATATATACAGGATCTTATGAAATTCACTACATAGAACAAAATGGGTGAGAAGCACGTTAAATACTTTTTTTTCTAAATTCGAGAATTTTTGACAACCTAAAGAAAGGAGTAAAACTGCATTTTACCAAATCATTTACAACATCAACCTGCACATGAAAGGCCGTCATTATAGGAACTAGCTCAGGCGCAGGCCTGTGTTGCCAAATATACGATTTTCTTCTACAATTAGTGATTTTCAAATTTCAGGTTAAATTAATCTAATAACACCTGAAAATAATAAAACAAAACACCTAGTAAAAATAATATTTAACCATAATTAAGACATTTTTTTAACAATTGTTTAAAAAGAAATAATTTCTTGGTAACGTGAGAACAACCGGATCATTGCCCCTTAATAGTCGATTTTGACTTTTGTGTTGACAGGGTTTCGGGCAAAATCAAAACAGAATTTTAAATGGATTTTTACTCTTAATTTTTCTAAGATTAAAAAAATATAAAATTTCTTTAGTGTTAAAGTGAAAGAACATATTTGCTCGTATATTAGTCTATCTTAAAAAAAAAACTTTAGCCTTTACTCATGACATATTGCAAAATTTGTAAACGTTTGCTGTAAATAAACAAATTAAACGTGAATTTGGCGTTTTGGTAGAGGGCGCTGTCATCTGATCATCGCTAAGTAGAGAACCACTAAACTGCTAGCTAATCCTTTGTCGACTTTAGAATAAAGTTAAACCGGTAATTTTACAATGAAGCAAATAAAATTTCTGTGAATTACATGTGTTAATAATATAAAACTTGTGTAATTAATTTGTTGGTGTCTTGAAGTAATTATTTAAAAAAGTAACAATTTTTATATTTTTTTATTATTAAATTTGTTTAGGAAAAGCCTCCTGAAATGTGAACAACACTGTAGAGCTTACGTGCTGGTTAATGCTCGGCGATATTGTGGAATTGTGTGGTTCACCAGTGGCGGCGTGAAGAAAAGTCCTGTTATCATTCCTTTATTATTGAGATCCGCTATTTAAGGTGAATTTTCTGCAATCGGTCTTGCCACAGGGAGGCACTAGTTCAAATATATGTAGTGAATTCTATAATATCCTCTATATATATATATATATATATATATATATATATATATATATATATATATATATATATGTGTGTATACAGCTTGAATTAATAAGACCTGAGAAATATAGTAGAAAATTTAACTAGCTGATATAACTACACGCGAAAGAAAACTGCATGAAAATTAGCTTATTCATTTTCGAACATACTTATACACATAGACAATAATATCTCTTTAATAATATTATTTAAAGGTGTATCACTACATCAATTTTTACACATTTTTTAAATAAAATTACATTCCTCTCATAAATTAACAATTAATCACGCATTAAATTTAAATTATTTTAAATTTTAACGTTGAAAAGTTAGACCACCTAACAATTACAACTACCTTCTAGTAGATAGACTGGTTCTTAGTTCATGCCCGCTGAGTTATTTATTAGGATTTTGTAAAATTTAGAAAGATGTACTAATTTATAACTCTATTATAATCCATTATTAACTATTATATAGCCGTTTAAATCATTATCACTTTCAGTTTAATTTTATGTTTAATTAATAATCTTTTATTTGTAATCTTAACCTGCAAAAATATTTTCTCTTTAATAAATTTCCTATTTTATTTCTTATTTTATATCTAATTATAATACAATAGTGACCAAAAGTATCACTGTCGATCTCAAGTAACTTACAGTTAATCGGACAAATATCCTTTTTCATTTATAATGGCAATTCTGTTTGGTATTTATATGATTGGTGTTGGTGGTATGTGACACTGTCGCTCCATTTTTTCCAGTAAGCATCTTGTCATATGTGGATTGAATTTTCACTGTACAAGTCATTAGTGATCTTTTAGTGACTTTATATATCCTGGATTTTGTTCTTATAATGTGTCAATTTCACAATATTGTAGTGTTTAAATATCCTGCCACCTTATTAGCCCTATCTGTATTGGTCTTAAATCTCTGTTCACGTCTTCGTAACTAGACAATGCAATTCCCAAGTATTTGATTTTCATAATCTGAGTGATACTTAAAATTTTAATTTCCAATTTGGATCTGATTAATAATGATCGATTTCTATTTTTAGTTGAGATGATTATATTAAAGATTGTTCGTGTTGTATTAAATCTGTAGTCTAATCCTTGTATCACCTCTCCATAGCGTTACTACTGGGAGAGTATTTTTACGTCCTTGTTCCACATTCTGAACTGAATGATACTTAAAGTCTTAGTCTGGTTGGCATTTGTATTACTTTAATAAATTGCCTATCTATCCTACCTTCTATTCGAGTATTCCTATATAGTATAAGATTAGGTTGATGGTATCTAGAGAGATTTCTCTAAAGCTCAGAAGTGAGTTACTTGCAGTTTTACACTGTCTAATGATTTTTTTTTTAATCAAAGAAACATAAAAAAGCTGGTATGTCGTTCTCAATTGCTTTTTCAGTGAATTGTCTTTGTACAAATATATTGTCCGTTTTCCAAAATTGTCTTTTGTTTGCCCGTTCAGAAAAGATTTTAATTATCAGAGTGGTATTGAGCAAGTTGATACTCCTCTGGGAAACATTAAAAAAAATGGATTTTTGGATGTTTTTCTCGTAAGTACATAACTATAGCTGAAAACACAGGCCGATAAAAGTGGACGAAACTCCAGACCGTGAGACCAAAGTATACTTTCCCAAAGGTTTTTGGTGCACTCAATCCGAATTCGACCTCAGAATTGCTCCACATCAGGTTTTCGAGATATCCTAATCTAAAAATGAAAAAAACACGGTTTGTCGCTATATTTGGGATTATAATACACCTCGAATTAATTTTTTTCTACAAGATTCGTTGCGGCATATGAAAGTACTACTCTCATCAAAATGCATTTGAATTTTTCGGATATCTTGTTTCTTCTCGAAGAAATCATCTTTCTAGTAGCAACATTATTTATTTGTTAACATACAGGGTGCCTGATTTTAATGTACTAGGCTTCTTATTTTTTTTATGTCAACTTCTAGTAAAAAAAGTTTTAGACAAAAGTTGGAAGGTTTTGAAGGAGCAATAAAATGTTATAATTGCGATGACCTTGAAAGATCATTTTGAATGTCATGTCAAGGTCAACTTTGATTTTTAAAATGGGAAACTATATTTTTTATGATGACATCATATTAGAAGATGAAGTGCGGAAAACTGTTAGTATTAAACTGAACAAAATAATTAAGAAGTGTGGTATGATGCTGTCTAAAAACCCAATGCTAGCCGGATCCCTCGATGGGATATGTGAAGATTCCATTGTTGAAATCAAGTGTCCCATGAGTGCAAAGACCTATTAAAATTATGTTAAAAATGATAATCCTATGTATTGATGTATTTGACTGGATTTCAAAAGGGTTACTTTTGTGTTGCCGATTGTAACTACAGCACAAACAAGAATTTAGAAATTATATGTTTAACATTTGATGAGAAATATGTGTCTGATTTTCTAAAAGTTTTAGTGTCAATATGAAAAGCTAATGTGTATCCATTGCTGTACAAAAGTACATTGTAACCTCAATAGTGATGTGACTATCTAAAGGTATTATTTTGATAATTAACAATTTCTCAAACAAGATTGTTACGACACACCTCATTTATAATAATAAAATATTAAGTTAAAACTTACGTCAAAATGATCTTCATAGAAATAAATTAGAGAATTTGGAGAAATAACTGCTGAGTCTCACCAGGCAAGAGTTAGCCACTTATTTTTTATTGTTTTCTTGTTTGGAACGTAAACAAATAATTTGTTAGGAGTTTTGATCGATGTGTTTTTATACTGAGGGACCGCAGACCACGTATACACTTTAGAATTCATTTTAAAGACACAAAATAACAAAATTATTGTATAGATACTGTATACTTCACTGTTGTTGACATGGAGTTTACAAAGGGGTGACGTCACGAGCAGACGCCATGACACCTGTGAGCGTTTTCCCGTGAAATTCAAAATTAGTTTAAAAAAGGCCAATTTTATGCTAGGAAACCTGTAATTTCTCCAGAAATATATATTTTTTTGGAAATAGTAGTTCCGTAGGAACATCGTGGAATAGTTTTTCAAAATTAGTTATCATGCCTATTCTGAATGAACGATTTCCTTTACAATCGAAAAAACAATGATAATTTTCGTTATAACCTGTGTCGGGACTCCTCTATGGCGACGGTTTTTGTTTGGTTTCTGGATAGACGGATATCCAGTAATGATTAAAGATAAAAAGATTTCATCGTTGAAAGCAAATTCTTTCAGTTCAGTGAAAACATTAATGCGTAACTGAGTTTAGTCACTTGTCAAAAGGCAAGGAACAAACTTCGTCGTGATTCGATGAAATCATCTTTCCATCATTCCATTAAAATTCGCTGATATGTGTCATAACCAATAGAAAGTTCGTCAGAGATGCTCGTAATTGTCCGACCATTTTGATCATCAAGCTAGCAAATTATGATTGATCACACAGTGTTGCTAAGGATACTGGCACCTATCGGCGAGAATCGATACTATTTCACGTTTTTACTATATAATGTAATAGTGAAATAGTAACAAAGGAAATACCGATTCAGCAAGGAGTCAGGCAAGGCGTACTGTCACCTGTACTGTTGAACTTATATTTCCAAGTCATTTTCAAGAAAGCATTATGGGAACGAAGTGAAGAAATCAGGATAGTGGGTGAAGTGATAAACACCATTCGCTTTCCCGACGATACCGTGATCTTAGAAGAAACATTAGAGAACCTGCAAGCATTGGTTGACAACGTGAATAGAGAAAGTGTCGAAATGGGTTTGATGATAAACACGGAAAAAACAAAATTTATGGTCGTTTCTAAACATCAAACTAACAATTGCCAATTATAACTCGAAGGAAAATAAATAGAACGTGTAGAAAAGTACAAATATTTAGGCACCTATATCACATCCGACATTGACCAAGACACTGAAATTAAAGCTAGAATAGAAGTTGTAAAAAAACTATTTTTAAAATTCCAGACAATGTTCTGCAACAGAAACTTATCCCTCGCTCTAAGATTGTGTTTCCTGGAATGTTACGTGTGGTCTCAAGTTCTGTATGGAGTCGAGACGTGGATGTTGAAGCAATAGACTACTAAGAAGCTAGAAGCATTTGAAATGTGACTCTATCGAAGAACATTAAAAATTCCATGAAGACCCAGGATTACTAATGAGTTCTACGAAGGCTAAGCTAAGGTAGAAAACTCTTCACAATCATAAAAGTACGAGAAACATCCTACTTAGGTCATGTGCTCAGAAACAACAAATATTCACTATTGCAAACTATCATGCAGGAAAGAGTTGACGGTAGAAAGGGTGTCGGCAGAAAGAAAAAGTCTTAGCTGAGAAACATCAGAGAATGGACCGGCATGAATGTAGCGAAGTTGTTTCATGTTGCAAGGGACAGAGAAACATTTAGAGAAGTGATCGCTAATCTACATTAGGAGAAGGCGTAAGAAGAAGAAGAAGCTATATAAAGTTGTTTCTCGAACTTTTGGATCACACCCCGTATCATTCGTATTACTTCAAAAATAATAACTGCCGAGCAAAAAATTACTCAAACATTATAATTTTTCAGAAGATTGCACAAAAAGATTTTGAATTGGCTGACAATTTTTTTCTTTGCAATAATTATTTGTATTTTTCGCTTGACCTGAAGTAAAGTAGGCTACTTTCCAAGGTTTTATTGAAAAAGTTAAATTAATATTGATTTAAATACACTTCTAATTAGTCTATAAAATGTGTTTATTTGTTTTTAGGTACCACGAAGCATGATCCAATAAACAAAACACACCAACCAGGAACCATTTTTTGTTAAAGTTGCTACTTCTTGCGGTTTAATCAATTTTCTGTAATGTTAAGCGAAAAAGGACAGACTTTTTTTATTTGGTAGAAAGTATGCCTATTTTTGTCATCAAGGTGACAAAATGTAATATTTTTACACTACGCTGCACTTTGGAATATTAATAATTATCAATATAGGATTTCAGAAATAGGATTTAAGCTAGCTTAAAAAACACCTACAAAAAATCGAAACTATGAAGGTAAATAAACATTAGGTAAATCGCACTGAATTTGACCAATAATACAAAAGTAAAGTTTTTGCTTCTTACTTGTAAACTGGTAACTAATTTGATTAATTGATTAATACGACTGGCAACATTTTAATTTTCGTAACATCAATTTTAAGAGACGATAACAAGGGGTATTTAGGTTTAGAAAAGACTAATTTTCTCCAATATTATTTTCTGCCTAGCTTACGCGGCCAGCCAACTTAAGAAAATGTGTGCATGCAGAAGTTGTAGCATTTTTTTGTGCAAAATAGGGACGATAAAACGCTTATTTCTAACTTAAAGAGTGAAAAACCGGAAGGCAAATAATCACTAGCTTAAATGTATTTTCAAAAATATATAACTGTATTTTAACTGAAACAATGTTCTAATAATACAATACAATTTTAAAAGTGTAAAAACCACCAGAAATTAAGAAGAAAAAAATATAAAAAAATTTGTATATGTGACTCTAAATATCTTAATATTAATCTATAATATATATAAAACGCAACGTCTCTCTGTGTGTTTGTCTGTCCGTTAGTGAGCTTATCACTCGAGAACCACTTATCCGATTTACGTGCTTTTCTTTTTTAAACATACATATGTACTCTAGCCAGGTTATAGGATATATTTTATTACGCTAGGTAACATAAGGAATAAGCAGTGACGACAATAGTGAATGAAGTCGGAAAAAAGTTTTCTGCTAGCGCGTTTCCTTGTAATACACTGTCTTAATCATTACCTAACGTGATAAAATATATCCTGTAACCTGGCCAGAGAACATATGTATTTTTATAAAAAGACACGTTAATCGGATAAGCGACAGATAGACAAACGGAGAGACGTTGTGTTTTATATATGGTATAGATTTTATTTGATATATGTTAAGAATTTAAAAAAAAACATGTAAATCGAATAAGTGGTTCTCGAATGATAAGCACACTAACGGACAGACAGACAACTTCTCTTTGTCTGTCTGTCCGTTAGTACGCTTATCACTCGAGAAGCACTTATCCGATTTACGTGTTTTTTTTTTTAATTTACACATATGTTCTCTGGCCAAGTTATACAATAATAATAATCTATAGAATACATATATATATATATACATATATATATATATATATATATATATATATATATATATATATATATAAAACGTAACGTCTCTCTGTCTGTTCGTTAGTGCACTTATGACTCGAGAACCACTTATCCGATTTACGTGTGTTTTTTTTTAATTAATACCTATGTTCTCTGGCCAGATTATCTATAATACACGAGTATATAAAATGCAACGTGTCTCTGTCTGTCTGTCCATTAGTGCCCTTATCATTCGAGAACCACTTAACCGATTTACGTGTATGTTTTCTCTGGCCAGGTTTAGGATATATTTATTACGTTAGGTAACATAAGGAATAAGCAGTGACGATAATAGTGAATCAAGTCGGAAAAAAGTTTGCCGCTAGCGCGTTCTCTTGCAATATACTGCCTAAACCATTAAATATGGAACAATATCATGTAGCAAAGAATATAATATATATAAAATGCCACGTTTTTCTGTCGGTCTGTCTGTCCGTTAGTGCGCTTATCATTTGAGAACCACTTATCCGGTTTATGTACTTTTTTTTAAAAAATATATATATGTTCTCTAGCCGGGTTATAGGAAATATTTTATTACGTTAGGTAACATAAGAATAAGCAGTGACGATAATAGTGAATTAAGTCGGAAAAAAGTTTCTTTCATTTTTTTAAACGACCCTTTTAAAAGCATTTAACACAGTTAAATCTGGGTTACTTGGCAGTCATCTTAAGCTACAAAAATCTGCCAAACCACAAAAATAAAATTTGGTTTAAAAAATTCATTGTTGCGAGAACGTTCTGCGGCGGAGCACCAACTGGCTGTCGGATTATTTCGCTATTATTATGTGATACCAAATTTTCAGCAACTTTCTTGGTTTTTAATAAAAAATGTTGTTGGTTGTGTTGCTGTGTTGACGAGCAAAATGTTTTATCTATCGTATCGCTCGACGATTCTCATTAGCTCAGAAATGAACATTTCTTTTATTAAAAACTAATGGTTGTTAAGAAAACTGACTCATTATTCTATTACCTAGAAAAGGCGGTTTTCTTCAGAAAAACGAATGCATCAATTATAATATATATATATATATATATATATATATATATATATATATATATATATATATATATATATATATATATATATATACTAGCCGGGCCCGCGGCTCCGCTCGCGTGGACTTGATTCACTACTATCGTCACTGCTTATTCCTTATATTAACCAACGTAATAAAATATTCCCCATTATTTCTCCTTATCTCCCAATATTTCTTCTTATTTCCCATTATCTCTACATAATTTCCATTATCTAGGCTTATCTCTGCTCATCTCCCATTATTTCTCCTTATCTCCCATTATTTCTCCTTATCTCCCATTATCTCACCCTATTTCCCATTATCTAGGCTTATCTTGACTTATCTCCCATTATTTCTCCTTATCTCCCATTATTTCTCCTTATCTCCCATTATCTCACCATAACTCCCATTATCTAGACTTATCTCTGCTTATCTCCCATTATCTCTCCTTATCTCCCATTATTTATACTTATATCCCATTATCTCACCTTATCTCCCATTATCGAGGCTTATCTCGATTTATCTCCCATTATTTCTCCTTATCTCCCATTATCTCACCTTATCTCCCATTATCTAGGCTTATATCGAATTATATAGAACATATGTACAAATTTATAAAAACACGTAAATCGGATAAGTGGTTCTCGAGTGATAAGCACACTAACGGACAGACAGACAGACAGAGAGACGTTGCATTTTATATATATTGTATTCTTTGCTACATGATATTGTTCCATATTTAATGCTTTAGGGAGTGTATTGCAAGAGAACGCGCTAGCGGAAAACTTTTCTCCGACTTGATTCACTATTATCGTCACTGCTTATTCCTTATGTCACCTAATAAAATATATCCTATAACCTGGCCAGAGAACATACGTATGTTTAAAAAAAAAGAACGTAAATCGGATAAGTGGTTCTCCAGTGATAAGCACACTAACGGACGGACAGACAGACAGACGGACAGAGAGACATTGCATTTTATATATAATATAGATATTCTCTGCTACATAATATTGTTCCATATTTAATGGTTTGGACTGTGTATTGCAAGAGAACGCGCTAGCGGCAAACTTTGTCCGACTTAATTTACTATTATTGTCACTGTTCATTCCTTATGCTACCTATCGTAATAAAATATAGCCTATAACCTGGCCGGAGAACATATGTATGTTTTTAAAAAAAAAGTACGAAAATCGGATAAGTGGTCCTCCAGTGATAAGCGCACTAATGGACAGACAGACAGACAGAGATAGGTTGCATTTTATATATATTATAGATGTAATAAAATATATACCTATAACCTGGTCAGAGAACATATGTATGAATTTAAAAAATCACGTAAATCGGATAAGTGGTTCTCGAGGGATAAGCGCATTAACGGACAGACAGACAGACAGACATACAAACATTGCATTTTATATATATTATAGATATAGATTATTATTATTATTATATAACCTGGCCAAAGAATATATGTATGAATTTAAAAAAAGACAGGTAAATCGGATAAGTGGTTCCCGCGTGATAAACACACTAATGGACAGACAGACAGACAGAGAGATATTGCATTTTATATATATTATAGATTATACATTACAGATATTCTTTGCTACATAATATTGTTCCATATTTAATGGTTTAGGCTGTGTATTGCAAAGGCACGCGCTAGCGGCAAACTTATTTCCGACATCATTCACTATTTTACGTCACTGCTCATTCCTTATGCTACCTATCGTAATAAAATATAGCCTATAACCTGGCCAGAGAACATATGTATGTTTTAAAAAAAAAGTACGTAAATCGGATAAGTGGTTCTCCAGTGATAAGGTAACTAACGGACAGACAGACAGACAGACAGACAGACAGACAGACAGACAGACAGAGAGACGTTGCATTTTATATATATTTATAGATATATATATATATATATATATATATATATATACATATTATATATATATATATATATATATATATATATATATATATATATATACATATATATATATATATATATATATATATATATATATACATATATATATATATATATATATATATATATATAATATATATATATATATATATATATATATATATATATATATACGAGGCTGGTTTGAAAAGTCCGTGCAAAGTCCGAGAGATGGCACCACCGGCGCGTATCGAGGTCATGTTTAGTTAGTAGCATCTCTTGAATGAACGCACACCAAGTTTGAGCAACTTTCTTGGTTTTTAATAAAAAATGTTGTTGGTTGTGTTGCTGTGTTGACGAGCAAAATGTTTTATCTATCGTATCGCTCGACGATTCTCATTAGCTCAGAAATGAACATTTCTTTTATTAAAAACTAATGGTTGTTAAGAAAACTGACTCATTATTCTATTACCTAGAAAAGGCGGTTTTTCTTCAGAAAAACGAATGCATCAATTATATTATATATATATATATATATATATATATATATATATATATATATATATATATATATATACATATATATACATATATATATATATATATATATATATATATATATATACATATATATATATATATATATATATATATATATATATATATATATATATATATATATATATATATATATATATATATACGAGGCTGGTTTGAAAAGTCCGTGCAAACTCCGAGAGATGGCACCACCGGCGCGTATCGAGGTCATGTTTAGTTAGTAGCATCTCTTGAATGAACGCACACCAAGTTTCAGCCATATTGGTATATTTCTTTGTGTTTGGCATTCGTGTGAATCAAGGAAGTCGAGTGATTTTCAAGAAATGGACGAAAAAGAATTTCGTGTGGTGATTAAACATTACTTTATGAAAGGCAAAACGCCTAGGGAGACTAAAGAGAAGCTTGATAAACATTATGGTGACTCTGCACCTTCGATTAGAACAGTTTATAAGTGGTTTCAAAATTTTCGGACTGGCCATATGGGCACAAGTGACGCTGAACTTTCTGGACGGCCTGTGGAGGTTACGACTCCAGAAATCATTGATCAAATCCATGTTATGGTGATGGATGACAGAAGAGTTAAGGTGCGTGAGATTGCTAGTGCTGTGGGCATCTCGACTGAACGGGTACATAATATTTTGCATAAACATTTGGACATGAGAAAGCTATCCGCAAGATGGGGGCCGCGATTGCTCACGCTTGACCAAAAACGGAATCGTGTGAAGTGTTGCAAGGATGGTTTGCAGCTGTTACAGAAGAATCCGGAGGACTTTAAGCGTCATTTCGTCACTGTGGATGAAACATGATACATTACTATACTCCTGAGACCAAACAACAATCTAAACAATGGGTTACCAAGGGGGAATCTGCACCAAAAAAGCGAAGACCGTTCCTTCGGCCGGAAAGGTTTATGGCGACTGTCTTTTGGGATTCGCAAGGGATAATCCTCATCGACTATCTGGAAAAGGGTAAAACTATTACAGGTGAATATTATTCATCGTTATTGGACCGTTTGAAAACCGAGCTGCAAGAAAAACGCCCGCGATTGGCCCATAAGAAAGTCCTTTTCCATCACGACAACGCACCAGCACACACCTCAGCAGTTGTGGTCGCAAAATTAATGGAAATAGGATTCCAACTCGTTTCACATCCCCCCTATTCTCCAGACTTGGCTCCCTCGGACTACTATTTGTTCCCCAATTTGAAGAAATGGCTGGCGGGACAAAGATTTTATTCAAACGAGGAGGTGATTGCAGACACTAATGGATATTTTGCAGACTTGGACAAATCCTATTATTCGGAAGGGATCAACAAACTAGAACATCGTTGGACGAAGTGTATAAGCCTAAAAGGAGACTATGTCGAAAAATAAAAAAGGTTTACCCCAAACACATAAGTAGTTTTTTATTTTTGCACGGGGACTTTTCAAACCAGCCTCGTATATATATATATATATATATATATATATATATATATATATATATATATATATATATATATATATAAACACAAGAGATTTCAACGCGAAAATAGGAGGTACACGCAGCGAATTAAAATACATTGACCCATTTGGACTTGGTACTAGGAATGAAAGAGGTAACATGCTGTCTAACTAAGAAAAAGAACAACTCTATGCACTGAACAACTTTTAAAAAAAAGGACTGAACAAAAAATGGACCTGGATGAGCCCAGATGGTAAAATTAAAAATGAGATAGACTACGTGTTAATATCCCACAAGCACATAGTCCAAGATGTCGATGTTCTTAGTTCCTTGGCAGCTAGAAAGAGGCAGGAGATTCAGTAAAAAAAACAAAAACCATTAGATGCGAATTCACTGAAGGAACACAAAGAAGACTATAAGAGACAACTAACACAACAATTAACAAAGGGATCATAGAAGCTTCATAGAATATAGATGAAATTAATGGAATACTGACAAAATTGATAAAAGAAACGGCAGCAAACCATATGACATTAAAGGAACAAAGAAAGGATAAATTGACAGAAAAAACAAAGCAGCTACTGGAGAAACGGAGAGAACTAATAAGGTGGAATATGGTGGAATATGCTGAAATTAACAGAACTGCAAGAAGAATGCAAAACAGGATATTAGAGAGTACCAGGAGAAATGGATAGAAGAACTGATAGAACAGAATAGTGGTTTGAACATATTCAGAACTGAAAACTCACATAGAAGGGAGATTAATAAACTGATAGACAAGAAGGGAAACCCTATAGAAGAAAAACCACAAAGACTTAAAGAGACAGAAACATTCTATGCAGATCTATACAGGTCGAAAGATCAGAAAGGACAACTGAAGAACACTTAATATCGATTCCAAAGATCTAAGAGGCATAGAAGTTGAAGAAATTAAAAAAGCCAGTAACCAAATTAAAAATGGAGAAGCAGCAGGAGAAGACAACATCCTGCCAGAAATGCGAAAGGATGGAGAACCGCCATTAATTAAGGAGCTTAAATAACTCTTCAATAAATGTCTAATCGAAGGAGTGACACCAAAAGATTAGGAAACTGCCATAGTTATATTGATATACAAAAAAGGAGATCCTAGCAATTTGGAGAACTATAGGCCAATAAGTCTTCTATCGCAAATATACAAACTATTCATGAGAATAATCACAAATCCATTAGACAAGAAGTTTGAGAATTACCAACCCAAAGTATAAGCAAGATTCAGAAAAAGATTTAGTAAAATCGAATATCCACACACGGTGGGACAACTTATAGGAAAGGTAACTGAATACAATATCAGAGTCTGGATGGTACTTGTCTACTTCCGAAAAGCTTTTGACACAGTGGAATACTTTGCAATTGGGAAAGCTATGAGAAACGCAAGAGTCGATCAAAGGTATATTAACATACTGATGAAAATCAATGAACAATCAAAACTGAAAGTGAGATTACACGAAGATACCAAGGAAATAAAAATAAAGAGAGGTGTTAGACAGAGTGATATCATATCACCCAAAATATTAGCTCTGGTACTAGAATATATCTTTAAGAGCCTTCACTGGGAAAACATGGGACTTAACATATACCGAGAGAGAGTCAACAACATTTGCTAATGATATCGCATTTTTGGTCGGAAAGGAAATCGAACTGAACGAAATGGTCCAAGAATTACAAATTGAAGCAAAAAAGGTCTGTTTAGAAATGAACGTTACAAAAACCAAATTCATGACGAACGAACAAACAACCATTAATGATGTACAGTCCCTGGCCAAATTATTAGACGCACTGTATTTTTTTTAGTAATTTTTATGTTTCTTAAGAGTTTTTATGCAATAATGGTATATTTAAACCACAATATTATTGATTTTTATTTAAAAGAATTGTTGTAGACTACATATTTGTATTTATTTTTAACATATGGCAACACTGTGTTGACAAAGTGATACATGAACGTAAATAAGTACAAACCTGTATCAGTCGCGATCGGAATCGAGTCAGGTACGGACGTGTTTCTGTGGCTTTATGGACTGTGATTGTTTGTTTAACAGTTTTATACTACTCAGTTATTAGTTTATTTTTGTATGCAGTGTTTTAAAAAAGTAATTGGACTATTTTTCATTATGGGTAGAAAAGGCGATCTTTCACCACGTAAAAAAGCTGAAGTGAAGGCCCTTGTGATTGCGAAAACATTTACAAAGAGAGAAATATCACGAAGATTGGAGGTTTCTGAAGCTAGTGTACGACGCATAAAAAAGAAAATTGAGTCAGGGAAGAAATTAAGCCCGAAAAGAAAGAAAAGATGCGGTAGAAAACCAATTTTCACTCCACGGTCAGAGAGATGTTTGAAGAAAATTTGTGTAGAAAACAGATTTGCTACCACAAAGGTAATAAAACCACAACTCCAGGATGCTAGCGTAAATGCTTCTGAGCGCACTGTTCGAAGAAAATTGAAAGAATTAGATTTTAAGGCCTGTCGCCCCGCCAGGAAGCCCAAGTTAACAGCTGCAATGAAAGCGCCTGAAGTGGACCAAACAATGGCAAGACAAAGATGTGGACTTCTGGAGATCGGTAAGATACAGCAATTTAATCAATAATTGATACATTATTATCATTTTTAGTTAAATAAAGCAAATAAACATGGAAGTTTATATATTTTTTCCCATTTTTGACAGGTCTGCTTCAGTGACGAAAGCACGTTCGAAATTTTGCAGAATAAAGCTCAGTATGTGCGTCGTCGTCATGGAGAAAAGTTTCATCCTGATTGTGTCGTCCCGACGGTTAAACATCCCACCAAAGTGATGATTTGGTCAGTCATCAGCGGCAAGGGCACTGGACGTCTGTACGTCGTCAAAGGAATAATGAGGCAAGATCAGTACAAAGAAGTATTACAAAATCGGTTGATTCCGCAGCTCAGAGAATGGTTTTCCAAATGGGGAACCATTCACTTTCATGCAAGATGGAGCCCCCTGCCACACTGCTCGGTCTGTTAAAGCTTTTTTGGCAGAAAAAAAATATCCCTCTGTTGGATTGGCCGGGTAATAGCCCCATTGAGGCTGTGGGAGCTGATGAAAGAGAAGTGGCTAAAGATGTGATTACCAACCCAGCTCCTAGAAAAGATTATTCAGGTGTGGAATCATCATCCTCAAATGCAGGAGACAGTACAATCTTGCATTGATAGCATGCCGCGCAGAATTAAAGCTTTGATAGCGGCTAAAGGTGGCTCAACTAAATATTGACTTTTACTAACATTAATTTCACTTTTCTTTAAAACTTATTAAACTTATGCTTTTCTAAATTAATGCTGTTTTATTTATGTCAAATAAATAGGTAATTGATTGGATAATATAAAAATAAAAAATAAATCAATTTAAAATAATAAAACGGTACATTAATATTTTACATGAAATCTTGCAGTGCGTCTAATAATTTGGTCAGGGACTGTAAGTGAGGCATTGCATAGGCGCCAGCAGGTTGACACGCTCTATACGGACTTTTCGAAGGCCTTTGACAGGATGGATCATGGGTTATTCCTAGCAAAAATTGATGCTATGAGATTTGATAACAACTTGGTCAGTTTTTTTTTGCTTCCTATCTCACTAGTAGATCTCAATATGGCGAAATTCGCGGTCACATGTCTGCAAGTTTCTCAGCAATAAGTGGTGCGCCACAGGGAAGCAATTTGGCTCCTCTGATTTTCTCTCTCTTTGTTAACGACATAGTCTCTGATATTTCCAGTAAAGTGCGCCTATTCGCCTATGATCTAAAACTTTTCCAGATAATAAGTACCAACTCGGATTGAATTGACCTGCAGGCGGATCTAGAAAGAATCAATTTATGATGTGTTCATTATAATTACGAGTTAAACGGTTTCGCAACTTCAGCGGTGTTCTGTTGTTAGGGATTTGAGTATTACTTATGATGCTCATATCAACAGCATTTGCTCAGAGGCGTTGGGATTTGTTTTGCGCAATTCTAAAAGTTTTACAAATATTCAAACACTTATACTAATTTACTTCTGTTATGTCCGCTCAAAACTTGAGTATGGATCTGTGGTCTGGAACCCAATATACAACTGTTATATCCAGAAATTAGAAGGCATATAGAGGAAATTCCTTAAATTTTTAGCATTTAGAGTTGATGGTTCTTTCCCTCCTAGAGGCTGTGACCATGAGGGCTTGCTGGAGAAATTTGAGATACCATCACTGCTGCGACGCAGGAACTACTTACGAGTTTTCTGGCAAAACTTATGAGGTGTGTTATTGATTGCCCTGAGTTATTGTTTCAAATCATGGTGCACGTGCCTGGTCGTACAATGAGATCCCCTCGACTTTTATTGTGTGTACTCCACATAATAATTTTCTATTAAAATCACCACTTCGCCGAGCAATGGCATTTTATAATGAGACGTTCCATAACATTGATATTTTCCATTTAGCACTTCCTCAATTGCTTGGACTTTTCAGGAATAGGTTATTGAGATGATCCAAAATTTTTATTTAGCATACTTTTCTTATTGTGCGATGGATGGGCTGAGCAGTATTTGTTGTATGTAGTTGTTTAATTTTGTAATAATTATTATTATGACTTAAATAGGTCTGATACTTTTTCACCTATTGTCTTGTAAATGGATGCAGTTCTGTTAGACAATAAATGCTTATTATTATTATTATAATATCTATACATGGACAACAAGTGGAAAGGGTGGATTCATATCTATATTTGGGACAGGAAGTTACGACCGGAAAAGTGAATCAAGAACTGTAAGTCAGTCGAAAGATACACATGGGATGGAGGGCTTACGTTAAAATGAAGCAAGTCTTTCAGTTCAAACTGCATTTAAAACTTAAAATTAAAGTATAAAACGAAAACATTCTACCAGTAACAACATATGGTAGCGACATTCGGGTTCTGACATGGAAAGTTATTAGAAAATTGTAAGTTCACCAGAGAGCAATTGAAAGGAAAATCCTAGGTATATCACCTAGAGACTACAAACCAAACGATTGGATCAGGAAAAAAACAGGGATCCACGACATAATTGAAAGAATATCTTCCTTCAAGTGGAGCTGGGCTGGCCATGTGGCCAGAAATATTGCTAACTGGAGCGGAAAAGTGACCAGATGGAGATCATGGGGGTGGGAAGAAGAACTGGCAGACCTCAACAACGTTGGTATGACGATATTAGAAAATCAGCGGGGCCCAATTGGTATCAAATTGCTCATAACAGAGGCATATGGAAGGACATATATACATATATATGTACATAGAAAGCAAATGAGTAAAGTTAAGGTCTTCGAAATTTGAAAATTGACTAGAGAGCAAAGGTTGCTTGCTTTTAGGGACATTCGACAATTCTTGAGAACGCATATGATTCCCTGATCTTTTTAAATCGACATCCATGGACTAGATAAATTAATATTTCAAGAGCTAAGATAATTCACAATTTGAAGTTAGGATTATATATGTTTCTTTATTCAGTTTTAATAATTCTAAGAATGATAACCTATGTCCAGTACTGCTTGATAAAACTATTTATAACACAGTCATAAAAGATAAGTAAAAATGAATAATGATGAGACCTAGCTTTCAGGTACTGCTTTGTAAACGAATATTTATATTTTTTATTACAGTAAGTAATTTTTAACTTCGACTTTGACATTACCTATATCCCCATTGCTTGACCTGATTAACAGTATATTATGTGTCAAATATTAAGATAATGTTAAAGTATCTCCAATAAGGTATCTTTTTCGCAGACTATTCACTATCAGTCATCCCTTAAAGGTAACGACAGTAACGAGTATCATAAATGTTAAAATAAAATTAAAGTAGATGTAATTTGTATCATTTTTAGTAACTAATTACTTTTTAATGAATAATAATCCAAAACGCCCCATCGCCGGATTTGTGCATTATTCAGAAATCCTTCAACTGACTTTTTATTTCGTGGATGAAAAACGATTGAATGCACAATTATATTGTTTTCCGTATCAATTCAGGAAACAAGTAAATAAAGTCAAGGTCTTCGAAATTTGAAAATTGACTAAATATTGTATAATATTAAAAATTATAATATTTTTATTAGAAACTAGAATGGCTCCGTTCTTACGCTTTGTATTATTTAAGTAGTAATGGGCAGGGAAAAAGGTCCCTCTTGCCCACTATCTCGCTCCTTCTGGCTTCTCAATAAATCACTCACATAGACGCTAATCATTAATACTCTGAAACCACGTAACCAGTTATAACTGAATCAGCATTTTCTGGTACTCTTAGCAGCTATGCCCGCATAGACCTGCAATATTTCCAGCTTGTGCCCTTTATGTTCCCTATGCGAAAATACTGATGCGTTCCTTATAGAAGACACAACCAATATAAGCGAACCAAAGTTCTTGCTGCAGACTTTAGTTTCTATAAGGGAGACAATCACAATGTCCTTTACTACATTAACGAAGATACGGGTTATGATTTGCATCACAACTACAATGATTTTATACCAGGTCACACTTGTGTCTTGCTCCCCTCCCTACTCATCCAGTATTTTCTTCTCGAAGTATAAAGATCCTCCAAGATACTTCCTGTTAATTTGACATAGTTTAAACCCAAAAAAAGCCATGATTTTGTATCTTAGTAAGGCTGTGAATGATTCCGTTTTAAGCTAAATAGATCATTCAGATTAGTTTGGTAATTTGAATTCATCTTGTCACCTTGTCAATAATATAAACTCTTCCTACAGCATCGGAGGGTGAAATGAGTAGCCTGACGGTGCTGTTGCCGGTCCCAAGCCCAGACAAAGGTGGAGGGTTTGTGGGCAAGGTTAGCAACCTACCCACAGTAAAAACAATACATGGCTTACAGAACTAATGTAAAGCCTCGGAACAGGTCGGACAATGGGTTGACGAAAATGGTGAGAAAACGGAGAATGAATAACAATAAAAAAGGAATATAATACGAATAGCAACGTGGAACATAAAAACACTAAATAATAAAGATCAGGAAATTGAAAAGGAATTAAAAGATAAAAAGATAGAAATATGCGCATTACAGGAGACAAAAAAGAAACTCAAAGGGCAAGTGTGGCTCGGCGAATACCTTTTAATATATAGCGGGGTCGGAAGAAATAACAGAGCAAAAGAGGGTGTAGCATTGATGATCCAGAGAAAGCTAACTCAGAACATCCAAGAATGTAAATACATATCAGAAAGAATAATAGTAACAAACCTTAAATCAGAGAATCAAAAAATTAACATCATTGGAATATATAGTCTAGAAAATTGCAAACCGGAAAACGAGAGAACAAAATTCTACGAAAAACTGTAAGAGACAATTGATGCAGTCTCAAAAAAAGAAGTAATTATCTTTATGCATGAGTAGGGAACATGATATTACCGGGAGTGAAACAGAGGTTCAATGAAAATTCTTTGGAGTATCTGTCATGTGTGTGGTCGCCATCGTATGCTGTGCATATTGAGGGTGATGAAAGGGTACAGAGGAAGTATGCTAGATATGTCTCTTGCAAATTTAAGTGGAACATCACTGCCTATGGGGACCAGCTACGAAGACTTCAGATGCAATCACTTTCAAGACGTAGGAAAGTTGCTGATATATGTTTCTTATTTCGACGTGTAAATGGTCATATAGACTGCTCTGATCTCTTGAGTCTGATAAATTTTATGTTCCACCAAGATCAACAAGAGACCACGTACTCTTTGCCCCGAGGTACCACAGATGTAACTATGGCCTATTCTCGCCGATCACTAGAATTACTAATGGTGCCAGTGAAGCAGATCTTGATTTTTTTAATCTCTCTTTAAAACGTTTAAAAGAAAAACTGTTGACAGTCCACTGAGTTTTTGAAATGATAATTACTGGTGTTGTTATTGTATTGTTATAACTTTACTATATTATTGAAATTTTTTCTGTAAATACTATGAACAAAATGGGTCTGCCCGTAAATAAATAAATAAATAAATAAACAAATAAATAAAATGTGACGAATGAGAATGGCGATTTCTTGATAAATTTCTCCGCACAAAATGAGTTCCGAATAAATAACACCTTCTTTAAACATAAAGAACAACATAAATATACATTTCAAAATATGAGAGGAGATAGATCAATCATAGATTACATTCTAACAAATAGAGAAATACATTATACACAAATATTAGACATAAGATGTTTATGTTCTGCAGATGTAGAAAGTGATCACAGTCTTGTATTGGGAAAAATCAGAATGACAATAAAGAGACCTCAAACAACAAGCGTAACGGTTCACGAAACAAAGATAAAGGTAGGAAGCCTACAAGACGAATCAAGAAAAATCTCCATCAGACAAGATTGGAGAACGAAATAAATAAAAACCCAGTGGTACAGGAAGAAGACATAGAAGACAGATGGAGAAAGATCAAGGATAACATAACGCATAACGAAGCAAAGGAAGCACTCGGGGAACGTAAAATAAACAGAACATAGAACAAGACCGAATAATACACCTTGGTTCTGCGAGGAAGTGAAATTAAAATGTCACGAAAAAACAAAAGCCTCTCTTAAATATAGAACAAGAAAAATCAGAGAAACATATGAAGAATATAAGACAGTCCGCAATGAAACAAACGCATTAGTAAGGAAAAAAAAATGGAACACTGGGAAAAATTCTCTAAAGAAATGGAAAATGACTTTTATGGTATGCAAAAGGAGATTTGGAGAATGATACGTGGACAGCGAAAGGAAATGAAAGAATTAATAGAAGTAAGATACATGGAAAAAGATACATGGATAAGTTATATAAAGCAATTGTATAATACAACAGAAATTTTGGCACCCGAAATACCAGAAATAGTAATCAACGAAACATCAGAAATAGATGATCAACAGGTGGAAGAAGCTCTCAAAAAATTAAAAATACGAAAATCAGCTGTTAAGGACGAAATACAAAATGAACTATTAAAGTACGGAGGAGTGAAACTGACTAAAGAGTTGACAAGGTTCATTAAAAAAATAATACAGGGATCACGAATATCAGAAGAATGGAGAACAAGCATAAAGATACCACTTTTTAAAAAAGGAGAAAAAACCGATTCGGATAATTATCGAGGAATTAACCTCTTGTGCACAACTTTAAAACTGACGACAAAAATTGTTACCAATAAAACAACTCCACTTATACAGCTTTCCGAAGAACAACAAGGATTCAGGAGCGGAAGATCCTGTTAACTATGCAGTATTTGTAATCAGACAAATTACTGAAAAATTAATTGAGTATAACAGACCAGCGCTCTTATGCTTCATAGATTTGGTAAAAGCATTTGATAGAGTACAGCTGCAAGACGTAGTGCAAACACTTTATGACAAGAATATTCCATTGGATATAATAAAACTAACTGAGAACATTTACAAAAGAAATAAAATAGAAGCGAGAGTAAATTCGGAGTTAACTGAACCCATAGAGGTAACAACTGGTATTAGACAAGAAGACTCACTGAGTCCCATACTGTTTAACATTATATTAGATGAAATAATTAAATAGGTAAAAACAAAAAAGGGATATAAAATGGGCAATAAAGAGATACAAATATTGTGTTATGCCGACGATACTGTCCTAGTCGCTGAGAATGAAGATGACTTGCAGAGACTGTTACATCAGTTTAATACAACAGCAAAGAAATTTAATATGAATATATCGGCTGAAAAAAACCAAATTAGTAATCTCCAAAGAACCAATTAGGTGCAAGCTGGAAATCGATAATCAGATTATGGAGCAGGCGATGACAATTAAATATTTAGGAATTAAATTATCATATAACAACATAGAAGAAGAAATAAAGAAACAAGTAGTAAAAGCCAATAGAATAGTAGGATGCTTAAATGACACACACACACACACACAGAACAGAAGTAAAATCTTGTATATATAAATCTCTAGTTCGACCAGTTATGACTTACACAGCGGAGACAAGACCAGAAACACGCAAAACTCAGAGATACTTACAAACAAGTGAAATGAAAACATTAAGAAGAACTGCAGGAAGAACAGTTTGGGATAGAGAAATAAATGGCAATATAAGGCACATACATGAAGTAGAGGACATTAACACGTGGATAAGAAACAGAAAACAAGAATGGAAGCACACATAAATAGAGTGTTCGAACGACGATTAGTGAAAATAGCTCGAGATAAATCACCGGTGGGCCGAAGGAGTATAGGACGCCTACGAAAAAGATAGAACTACGACCTGTAGCAACGATACATTAAAGAAAAACAGGCAGGAATGCCTAATATAAAGAAGAAGAAAAAGACCTTGTCAATAGCAATCAATATAAGAGTAAGTGATGGCAAAAGAGAATCCCTTGTCTTTATTTGGTTTCCCAATTCTCTACTTACCAGCAAAAGCGTAATAACATAATTTTTAATGGCTTAATATAAATATTACTTAACAAAATATTGCTTCAGAAAAAAGAATTAACAACCTCACGTCTTTGTAAAAATATTCTTAATTCAAACACGTTAACAAATTATTTCTGAAGATTAATATAATAATAATAAGCCATTAAATTCTTGAACAATAGCATTTTGATACTTTAATTAATTCCACAGACAAAGAGCGAGAAGGATTCGAAAAAGATGTATTAAGCCAAAAAAATACATTCAACTATGGACATTCCATTTTCATACGGCGCCATAAAGATTAAATTGAAATAACATTAGAGAATTACGGCAATCATATCATCGTCTTAGGCACGATATTATAAAACCTAATAGACAGAACAACCTCAGGTTAATTTGAGGATTAATGAGTTATCATTGCTGATTCGTAAGTTCACTTACAGTTCATCCCAAGTACTAATTCTATGAAGTTAAGTCGGGGAGTGTTGGTAATAGGAGAGTCTGCTATATTTATATATTTTTATGAAATACAGTAGATGACAAAAATGATAACAAACAAAACAAGAAAACTTGACATAAATAAAAAAAACAATTTTTTTTGTGTATTTTTTACTCCCTCTACTGTAGTGGATCAGTAACATCACAACATACTATTATGATGATTTTTATCCAGAACCACCTCAATTTAAAGCAAGTAAAACGGTGCCAATTTCAAGAGTTCAAAGTATTCTGTTGAAATAGAAAAGTTTTTCCTTTTTTGATTAGGCCTTTATCATTTTCATTCTTTTAGTGTTCGATACAGAACACTTACGGGATCACTTCGGTGTCCGTCTGTTCGTCATACTCGATTTTCTCCGAAATTATTTGACATAGAAAGTTGAAATTTGGCGAAAATATAGGAATTAATGGCCCAATCTGAGCCATGTAGTTTTGGAAGTTAAATTTTAACTTTTAGGGGGTGAAATCGGAAGTGAAAAATTTTTTTTTTTTTAGCAGGTCATCGGGTGGGGTACTAATAAAAGCTTGTGAAAAGTTCAGAAACATATATGACGTAATACTTGCGTAAACTTTTTTTTTTTCGTATTATTTAAAAAAAAATGGCTAAAAACCCTATCTCGAAAAGTAGTGATCAAAAAATTTGAAATATTCTCCATAGGGTGTAGGTTGAACGAAGATTATCAGGAGTGCATTACCTCTGATAATTTATTTGGTATATAAAAAAACACAACTTTCAAGGTCATCAGTTCTCAACAAAGATTGGAAACAAACTTTGCTGAAAACTCATTTTTGGCCTATGTCGTTGATCATTTTATACTTTCCGTAGCAAAAATTTTATTTTAAAATACTAAATGCGCAAGTCGGACTTGCACTTGACGGGTTTTTTTTATTTTATTAGAACAGACCACACTAGAAATAAGAATACCTTCAAGTTCTTACCTTTCTTTATTTATCAGGGCTACAGCTAGCCCTCGCGCCGCGGTATTGTTCCGGCTTATAGTGCGCCGGGTACTACGTTTGATCTTTCAGGTCAGTATACCGATTTATTAAAGTGTATTTAGCTCAGGCACATATTACGTCATACTATCAAGTAATAGACATCATCAAACTTCTACAGCTGACACTGCTTTCATATAGTGCAGCAAATAGAAAACGCCGGTGAGACATAGAGCTTTAAAATTCCTGTGGAGTTGGGCAATAATGAGGCGCGCGACAAAAACGATGTTTTAATTTGCGTTTAGAATGGTATTTTTTTTATTAACCTAAAGGTGCGAAAAGGCATATAACCTCTCGCCTTCTTTTGGTTACCTCATTTGTATTATCAGTTTATGTAGTCGAATTCCATGGTCATGTCGGTGTTGTAATTATGTTTCTACTTTAACATAGGATCGACCTATTAGTTAGCAAAAGCGGCTGTGTTTGTGTATATTATTGTATCTTAAATAAAAGCATATCGTTTATATATATATATATATATATATATATATATATATATATATATATATATAATAATATGCTTTATTCAAGATAAAATAATATATACAAATACCGCCGCTTTTGCGATCTAATAGTTCGATCTTATGTTAAAGTAGAAACATAATTACAACACCGACATTACCACGGAATTCAAGTACATAAACTGGTAATACAAATGAGGTAATCAATTTGCACGACGTTTCGCCAAAATCTCATTTGACATTTTCCAGTGCTCTTGCTGCTGCTGCTGCTACTCGACACTGTGATCTAACTCGAGTTAACTTCGCGCGGCAGCAGCAAGATCACAGTGTCGAGTAGCAGCAGCATCAAGAGCACTTGAAAAAGCCAAATGAGATTTTGGCGAAACATCGTGCAATTTCACTGTTAGACGAACGGATTGAAACCCGAAATTTTAATGTGTTACATTCCACTACCCGTGAAAACCTTTATATATATATATATATATATATATATATATATATATATATATATATATATATATATATATATACATACATACATACATATATATATATATATATATATATATATATATATATCGCGTCGGTCTGTGGGATGTAAATGAAAAATTCATTTTTCGTTCCTAATACTTAATTTTTCGTCAATGATTTTTTGACATTTTTAAGAGTAAAATACAAGATTAAAGTAAAAATACACTATTAGTTACGTAAAAAATATGTCCGTCATAAATGAAAAAAACAAAAAAAAGTAAAAGAAGAATTTCTTTTCTTATCATTAAACGTAAGTTGTACAAACATGATACACTGATGACAACAGAACAATATAAAACGTTAACTTATAACTCTTTAAAAAACATTTATTTTATGGTTCTTTTACACGGTCATATCAGTACTCAGTTCAGTTTCAGTTTCAGTCGAACTGTCCGTTTTTCCTATGTGTAAAAAGGAAAAACTGAAAACAGAACTGAAACGGAGACTGACACCTGACGGTATGGAGTTCTTTTCTTCCACTTTTTCTTCAACGACATAGCTAAGGCTACCGCAGTGAGACAGTCTTCATACATGAGCTATTTTAGACATGTACACTTTGGGACAGTATGACAACACATATTTGAACGCGAAACCCACATAAGACTTTGAAAGATAATTCGGACTGAGAACTGAACGGACGGTATAAAAACAAACCTCCTTCCGAACTAAAATGAAACGAAAACTGAAACTGAGACGGAACTGAGAACTGATATGACCATGTAAAAGGACTATTACAATAGCGTTCAAGAACCATTGAATTTGTTTACTGTATGTGGATAATTTTTTTTGTCTCTCCTTTTTGACATTACTGTGTGCCTCAAAAGTATATATTAGTCTTTATTTTTCATAGTAGTCTGAAAAGTTTTTGGTCTGACACATAGATGTCGCCTTTTTCAAAAAATCTATATGATTTTTAGAAAGTACCAACCTTTAAACGATACGTGTCAAAATTTCTTGAGATTTCGATGAATAGTTTACAAGTTTCAGTGGTTTTAGTGACGCTACTTTCGATATTTTCAAAACAATGGAAAAAATCGAATTTCGTGTGTTGATTAAACACTGTTTTTTGATGGAAAAACATACCGTTCAAGCAAAGCAATGTTTTGATAAGTGTTACGGGGAGTCTGTCTCTAGAAAATCAGTCATCATTTACTGGTATGCTAATTTAAACGCGGTCGTATAGGTACAAATGATACTGAACGCCTTGGACGCCCAAACGAGGTGGTAATACATCAAAAAAATCCATAAAATTGTTTTCGATGACCGTAAAGTGAAATTGCGTGAGGGAGCTGACAACCGAAAGATATCAAAAGAACGTATTGGTCATATTTTGCATGAACACACAACGTTTACTCACAGTGAAACAAAGACAACAACGTGTTGATGATCCTGAGCGCTGTTAAGTTCTGTTTAAGCGCAATAAAAACAATTTTTTCGAGTGATATGTGACAATGAATGAAACATGGATCCACCACTACATACTGGAATCAGATCGGCAGTCAGCTGAGTGGACAGCAACTGGTGAAAGCCGCCCGAAACGACCAAAGACACAACAGTTGACTGGGAAAATGCGCATGGAATAATTTTCATCGACTGTACTGAGAAGGGAAAAATCATCAATAGCAAATATTATATAAAGTTATTGATGCGTTTGAAGGCAGAAATCGCAAAGAAACGGTCCCAAATGTGCAAGAAAAAAGTGCTCTTTCATCAAGACAATGCACCTTGTCACAATGGTTACGATGGCAAAATTGCATGAATTGAAGTTCAAATTGCTTCCTCATCCACCGTATTCTCTAGATTTGGCCCTTGACTACTATCTATTGGCAGACCTCAAAGAGATCTGGCTTCAATGAAGAAGTTATCGCTGAAACTGAGGCTTATTTTGAAGGCAAAGACAAATCCTCCTACAAGAAAGGTACAGAAATGTTAGAAAAGCGTTGGAGTGTTTGTATCGCTCTTGAAGGAGACTATATTGACGAATAAAGTCGAATTTTGCCATAAAAAGTATTTTAAGTAGCTAGACCAAAAACTTTTTTGCCTAATATATATATATATATATATATATATATATATATATATATATATATATATATATATAAATAATTATAATTATAAATTAGCAGGATCACCTCAATTTATTAGAGGTAGTAGTAGCTAGTAGAAAAGAATTTGAGGATATTGAGAGATTTGCTGACTAAAAATAACTACCCACAGCCATTGTTAAAAAAGATTTTCGTCAGTAATGACAGCCAGCCTAATAGATTACATATCAATGTTGTTAGAAATGCGGAACCTAGGTTTGGCAAATTGCATTAAATTAAGGGACTTCCAGAAGCTGTCTCATCTTTATTTAAAGACACCAACATAAAAATTTGTCGGAATAACGCAAAAAACTCAGTATTTTCTGTACTAACATGAAAGATAGAACAGACTCTTTAAAAAAATCAAATATAGTCTATGGTATTAAGTTCGAATGTGCTAAACTATATTTGGGCCGAACATCACAAAAACTGTCTAAAAGAATCTCTTTACACAAGAACGACTGTAAACATAAGCCCAACGTAACTAGCCTTAGCTCACATGTGAATACATTTGACCATAAAATCAATTTCCAAGAAATTTTTGTTCTTGATACCGAAAAAAAAAAAAACACATTTCGTAGAAGTTTCTTAGAAATGTGTTATATTAATAACTCCGATAATTCTATGAACCAAAAAAAGATGTAGAAAATCTGAGTTCTATTTACACTTACCTTTTATCTCAAAAATACACTAAAACAATAATAACTAATGAAAATTATATCGCTAAATAAGGCATTTTCTTATGGTTTTTTTCCCTTCTAGTTGACTAAATTAAGTAATCTTTTCTCTCTCAATAGTGTCTAATTACTAGGTACGTTTTCCTTCAATTTAAAAATGAAATGAAGGCAACAGGTGAATAGTTTTGTTAAGTATTTTAATTTTGTATTTTTTAAACAGTACCATGTCTCAATAAATGTAATAATAATACCTTTATATCTTCATCTTTTAACATAATAATAGCCTTAAGTTCTGATCTGTATAACAAGAGAAAATGAACAGGCAAACCTTCTAATAAGTAAATAGTGAAGCATACTTTTTCCAATCTTCTCTATTCATCTGAGGAACCACTTTAAAAAATTTTCTGTAAGTTAAAAAAACCGAAATATTCCATTCATAATGGTTACTTATCCTAATGTTTGTTTTTCAGAATTCCTTGAAGAAGCTAACAATGTTTTTAGCGAAAGCTCGAAACTAAAAATATAAATACAATAAAAAGAGTACCCTACCTCTTTCATTACTCCTCCTCGAAGAAATTGGGGTGATCCTACAGGTTCTTTGCTAATTTATAATTAGTTTGTTGTTACCAGTAGTCTAGTTACTGTCATATATATATATATATATATATATATATATATATATATATATATATATATATATATATATATATATATATATATATAGAGAGAGAGAGAGAGAGAAAGACTAAAGTAATTTCTAATGAACAACGTCTAAGGTTGCTGAAGAATATTTGACACTTTTTGTATTCACCAGTTTTAAGTACGCTATATCTGTGACTAAGACGTCATAAGCGATGTGGACAAACCACTACCATTCTATAAGATCTAGCCAGAGAGGAAATTTAATCAGCAAGATACTACATGCATCGATTTCCCATTATAGTAGTAGTCTTTTACGTTCTGGGTAATGTCCCTAATATAATTATAAAATGGTGGACGCTATCAGTATGATATTGTTTTATATAGTATAAAATAAAATTTGTTTTCCTTTTATCTCAAAATTTTGGTTAGGCTCTTTAACTATGCTCTAATACTTAATAATTCTAGTATCGTGATACCAAATAGCTTGTTAAAATCGTGACGATATGGGCATTTGTAATTAGGAAAAACCCACACACAAAGCAAAGAGAAAATGATTTTAGGAATCAGAATTTGGAAGGTTTAACAGATTAACAGTTTCAAACCAAAATAGACAATTAATGCGACTGAATTCGGGTTATTATGAACATCTTTGTTGTGCTCTTTTGTTGTAAAATGGGGCTCCCCCTTAATTACAAACGGTAATACTTCTGAAAAATATTAGCCTAGTGAAATACAAAGTAAATATTATTGTAATCGTAAGAGCTATACAATGGCATAAGTTATATCGGACTGCGACTTATAAAAAGCTTTCGACTGCCACGAAATATAAAAAAAAAATTAATTAAAAAAAATGAGAAAATATAGATTTGAAAATTTAAATATAAATAATCTTTAATTATAAATAAAAATTATTCAAAAACGCAATATTTTCACTTCCCTTAATTATAAAATTTTGACGTAAAAATTATTTGAAATCTTGTTCCGCGAGAAACTAATTTTATTTTTAATTTATATAAATGATTTGGAAGTGAGTAATAAAATGTTAATACAGTATTATTTACAGACGACACTACCTTCACAAACAAAAAGAGATTAAAAAGTGAGTTAACAGCAAATGTGATTATAATTAAGCAAATGACATAAAACCTATTTTCAATGAAATAAAACACTAAACGGAAATAAAACAATCAGTCTAAAACTTTCTCAGAATCGAAATCATACCGCAATCATTCAGAAAGTGTGCGAGATTTATGAATGTATTTTGATCCCAAATTAAGCTACAATTGAAGAAATTCTATTAAAGAAATTTTACAAAAATATATTGGTAATTAGTAACATTTTAAATTTAGCATATATTATATATATTATAATAGGGGGTTATGTCAGGGGTTTATGAAGTATCTGAGATTTACAATGTAAATTGCTTCGTAATGTGATTAGGTTATGACACCGGGGCGATGTCAAAAACGCTTTTGTTTAACTGAGAAATTTAATCCTGTCTTGTTTATGTATATTCTACCTTGTATGCTATAAGCTTACGGTAACAAACACAATCTTAACACATAGACTAACATAAACAACTATGATACCTAAAGACGAACATACATTAACATTGACTTTCTAAGACTTGAAGCAGGTAGAAATTGCCTAAATTATTACTCAAAAATATTTTTTAATGAATGCCGTTGGAATATAAAATCGGAGATTAAATTTTAAGCAAAAAATTGAAAAAAATCTCTATTTTAATAGTATACGAGGATGGATTGAAAAGTTCGAGGTCTCACCAAAAAATAATAATAATATTTTTATGATAGGACCCTCAATAAGTTCATACTTTCTTTGGTTGTCACAGTGTAAAATTTTATTGCTGTAGAATTTGTGGTTTTTAGGTTAGAACGAGTTTAGTGAGACCATGTGCAGTGTTTTTGCAAAAATAGAAAAAACTGAACAACGTGCGGTCATCAAGTATCTGTTTAAAAAAAGATTAACACCAAAAGAGATCCACGATGGTATGAAAACAACACTAGGGGAATCTGCTCCGTCATATACCACTGTGAAAAAATGGGTTGCAGAATCTAAACGTGGACGAGAGAGCATCGAAGATGACCCTCGCTACGGCCGGCGCACGACGTCTACGACTGAAGAAAACATCGGCAAAGTGTGTGATCTCATATTGAAAGACCGTAGATTAACTATAAGGTAGATTGCAGACATTATAGGCATCTCGTATGAATGAACACAAAACATCATTGCCAACGAACTCGGATTTTCTAAAGTTCCCAGATTGCTTTCAGTTGAACAAAAACGAATGCGACTCGAAACGCAACGACGAAACCTGAGTTCACCACTATACTCCAGAGTCAAAACAACAATCCAAGCAGTGGAAAAAATCTGGTGGACCGACCCCAAAGAAAACGAAGGCAATTCTGTCTGGTGGAAAAGTGATGGCGTCTGTTTTCTGGGATGTTAAAGGTATTATTATGGTGGACTAGTTTCCGAAAGATGAAACAATAAACTCGACTTACTATTGCACCCTTTTGCGCTGTTTACGTCAAGAAATTAAAGAGAAACGCCCCGAATTATTGAGAAAGAAAGTTTTGATTCATCAGGACAACGCTCGCGTTTCACATGTCTGTTGAGTCTATGGCTCGAATTCGTGATTGTGGTTTCGAATTGTTGCTCCACGGGGCTTATTCTCCTGATTTGGCACCTTCGGACTTTCATCTGTTTCCAAACTTAAAAAAACACCTCGGTGGCCATAAATTTTCATCAAATGAAGAAGTAGAAGCTGCAGTTAACCAGTATTTTGAAGACCTTGAGGAATCTTTTTTCAAACAGGTGTGGAAGCTTTGGAAAGCAGGTTAAAGAAGTACATAGAGCTAGGTGGAGATTACGTCGAAAAATAAAAATATTTTTGTACGTATTTTATTTTGTTTTCTTGTCTAGGCCGCGAACTTTTCAATCCATCCTCGTATTATAGCATAAGTATTTGTAGTATATGGGAGCCAGAGATTCGATTTTTAGTGACCGCTAATTTTTTTAACGTCCTAAATAATTTCATTTTACACTGAATTTATATACTTTCTTGACTTTACTTTTATTGTTTATATATGTATTTTAATGCTGTTACACTATGAGTTAATATATTTTGTATTTCAATTTATTTTATTTGTTTTGTTTTTTTTCTTATCTATACCCTTATATCTTATTATATTTTGTATATATTTTCATAAACACTGTGTCTAGAAAGCACGAAATATATTTATGGTTTGTTTTTTATAATTTTCTCGATAAATTTTTCTAATATTGGTAACATTGTTTTTACATTTTAAATTTCAATTATGGTAAAATGTATTCAGATTTAGAGGCTAACTAAAAAATTATGCCAGATAAAAAAATAGAAAAGAATAAATAAAATAAGAAATAATGAATTAACAGAGCCTTAAAAGGAATTGGTAACACTATATTTTACTTAGGCTTTCACTTTGAAGCAAATCTTTAACAAACTCTCAACCGACTTGGCTAATTTGATATTGACTTGGAATATAAAAAAAAAACGGCCAAGTGCAAATCGGACTAGTGCAATTAGTTTTTCGTGCGGTGATTGCTTTTAAAATAAAATAAAATCCTTAATTAGGTCCCGGACATGTATATTTCTTAACATCCAATATGTATTTTCACGTTTTTTTCTTAGTTAATAATGTAAAATAGTTATAGCATCTTAGTTACTTAATAGCCACTAAATCAATCTAGCTCAACCTATAATCTAGTAATAAAAGTGTAAAACAAATATTTACTACCTAAATATTTGTGTAATTATAAACAAATAAAGATTAAGTCTCTCTACAGGAATGGCGCGCCACTCGGTAACAGTAATATACTAAAAAGTATATTATATAGTTTTGTTTTATACCAGATAAATTATCACGATAATTTCACTCAATCTACACTTTATGGAGAGTATTCCCGAATTTTTACAAAATTTTTTGATCAATACTTTTTGAGATAAGGGAGAGACAACGATTTTTGGCAAATTTTTTTAAATACAACAAAGAAAATTTGCGCAAGTATTGGTGATCTGGTAAAAAAATTTTTTTTTCACTTCCGATTTCACCTCTTAAAACTAACCTCTTAAGTCAAACTTTTAAAACTACACGGCTCTGACTGGGCCATTAATTCCTATATTTGTACCAAATTTAAACTTTCTATGTCCAATAATTTCGCAGAAAATCGGGTGTGACGGACAAACGGACATTGAAGTGATCCTATAAGTGTTCCATATGGAACACTGAAAACAGTTTCTATCTATCTAATTGTCAGCATAAATCTGTCTTTTCTAGGTTGAGGAAAACGTTTAAAAAGTTAGTGTTCATTGTAATTTAGAAAAGATTGAGGATGTGCTCGAACGAATGCCGCATTATGAATATGCTAGCATGTTGCTAAATGATCGAAACCATTTAATAAATAAATTTATCTCTTTTTCCTAACATTTTTGATAGTACTCGGTAAGAAAAAGTCATGTTATTCTTTGTCAAATAATGCAGATGGTTTGCTCATTCTCGTTTCCAGTCAAATAATTATGATTTTTTAATTGCATTCGGTAAGTTCAAAGTGACAGCTGACAAGTTAAAGTAAAGATGCCCTTAAAAGTTCAACTGCTTTTACGAATTGTATAAGACTTTGATAAATACGGGCAACGTTCATAATTAAAATTAAAAAATATTTTGTGGTTTTCACAAACACTTGATGGTATCGAATTACTTCTATTTAAAGATTATAAAAATGATAATTAAGTTTTCGTAGTGGCTGTATGCAAAAGTCAATAGTTTTAAATAAATTTAAAAAATAAAGATCATTTGACTATCTAACTCGACCTTAAACATCCATGTAAATAATGCAAAACTTTATTTCACAGTTTCGCTGTAATTCTCCATTCAACTGGTAATTTAAACGTTAAGCCTTAAACTGATTGGTAAATGAACATTTGCAACATCGTATTTTTTTAAGTAAAAACAATGGGATGAAATGCTTGATATATGACAAGCAGAATGCAATTCTAAAAATATAATTAAAATAAAATATCAGTGGAACAAGGTATATTTCCTAACGTTAACAATATTAATTTAATGGATCGTCAACTTAACAGCTTAACAATGGATTGATAGATTATTTTACGCATTAACTGTTTGCAATTCATTTTTAAGATGTTCTTAAGTCTAATTACTTGTAGCTAACCTTTTTGTCCTCAGATTAATTTATGAGTAAATTGTAAAAAATGTTAAAACTGGCGTGTCATTTTTCTTTATTTCCTTTTTGACTTCCCTTGCTAAGGGATGTCTGAAAAAAACACTCTACGAGATTTTTGTATTTCTTCACATTTCAGACTCTAGATAAAGAATAAATTGGTTTACAATTTTCAACGGTGGCATAATGGTTTCTATTAGAATGATAACATGATATGAGATATCTACTTAAAATTTGGCGCACACTTTAATATGGGGGTTATATGATAATTACCTGGCCTTGACAAGAGTTTATGTGTAAAGTTTATTTTATTTTTCAATATAGTCTCCTTTTAGCTCGATACATTTAGTCCAACGTTTTTCTATCTTTTGTATCCCATATAGAAAATACGATTTCTCCAACTCTTCAAAATAGGCGTTTATTTCAGCAATCACCTCATCGTTTGACCCAAATTCCGCCGATACATTTTTTCATATTCTGAAGTAGAAAATAATCGACGGGGGCTAAATCTGACTAGCATGGTGAAAACGAAAGCAATTCGCATCCTAATGGAATTTCGTCATGGCGATGACACAAGTAAGCACGCGTGTATTGTCGTGATGAAAGCCAAATGCGACGTGTTTCTTTCACAGCATGGTTGAAACGATCCAATAAGTTGACATAATACTCTCCATCAATCGTATTGCCCTTTTCAAGGTAATCGACGTGAATTGTGCCGCGTGCATCCCAAAACAGTGTGGCCTTGACATTGTTGGCCCATAAAATCGCCTTGCCCTTCTTTGGCGCCGGTTCGCCACGGAAAACCCACCGTTTAGACTATTCTTCGGTCTCTAGTGTGCTGTGATGAATCTATGTTCATCAACAGTTATGAGTCGACGCCAAAAATCATTCCGATTGGACTTTAACATTGCCAAACATTCTTTTGAAGTTGACACATGTGCGTGATTATTGCCAATTGTGAGCAATCGCGATACCCATCTTGCGGAAAGCTTTCTCATATCCAAATCAGTTGTTAAAATACTCTGTATCAGTTCAATTGAGATGCCCACAGTCTCAGCAATTTCACGCATTTTCAATATCTGATCATTAATCACTATATCGTGGATTTTTTCAATCATTTCTGATGTGGTGACATTCATTTGGACGACCTGGACATTCTTCATCAAAAATGTTTGTACGTTCTCGTTTGAATTCAGCTGTCTAATATTTTATGGTCGATAACGAAGGTGCGGAGTCACAAAATCACAAAAGTTGTTCTATTTAAAACGCTGTCACTCACAAATTAAATCACGCAGAGACCTAAAAATTTGACGGGATTCTTGTAAAAAGTTATGTTTACGAAAAATATAATTTTTTAAATAGTAGTAACACCATCTCTGGTTCAGGCCAGGTACTTATCATATAACCCTCGTACTTGAAACAAAAAAGGAGCTTTTAGTTTTAAATCGATATAGCTTAAGGAAAAGGGAATGAAAGGAGTGGAGGTTAATAAATATTTTAGAGTTTCAGTAATAATAAGAGAATTTCGTAGTTTCTGGTTAAGAATGGGAACAAATCTTAAGCAGGGGACTAAAGGCGTAGGAGTGTAAGGAATTTTATCCCAAATCTGTCATGTAATACACCTTTTGCAGGGTTCTGGGAGTCGAAAAATCCGTAAATCTCTTGTTTTTCTTTTTTGATTGTTCCTAATTTCAAAAAAAAAATAGCATGTAGACGAAAATGAGTTATGAGTCCAACTATCTTTGAAGCTTCACTTTTGTTCAACATTTTTCTAATTAATTATCTCACCATAAAGTATCTGTTATCAAAAATATCGTGTTATAACGCGTCCAGTAAATTATTCTTTATTGTATCAAAGTCAAATTCAATAAATTATTTTAGAACTGCATCTTTAAGAGGGAAATATTAGGTAAAACATAATTTTTTGTACGTATGTACGTAGCTTCAGCCAAGTGACGTGAGTAGCAATTTTGTTTCTTCTTCAAAATTCAAAAATGTCATTTTTTGGCACAATAATAAAAACACATTATTATTATAATAATTAGTTAAACATGTCAAAATTAGTAAATATTAATGTCTTATCTACTAAACTTGCACCATTTGAAATATACATTATATGTGGTGTTATAGTTCGTATTTTTAGTGTTCCGTACGGAACACTTATAATATGACTTCGGTGTCTGTCTGTCTGTCCGTCTGTCTGTCTGTCACACCCGATTTTCTCTGAAACTATTTGTCATAGAAAGTTGAAATTTGGTAATAATATAGGAACTGATGACCTCATCAGAGCCATGTAGTTTTGAAAGTCAAATTTTGACTTAAGGGGTTAATTTTGGGGGGTGAAATCGAAAGTGAAAAAATTTTTTTTAATAGGTCATCAAGTGTGGTGTCAAATGAAAGCTTGTGAAAACACGAGTAAAAAATATACATGTAATGTAATACTTGCGCACACTTTTCTATGTGTTATTTTTAAAAAATCGCGAAAAAATCGCTGTCCCCCCACCTTATCTCGAAAAGTATTGATCAAAAAATTTTGGTAAAAAAGTCTGGAATATTCTCCGCGGGGTGTAGATTGAACGAAAATTATCACGAGTACATTACCTTTAATAATTTATCTGGTATATAAAAAAAACCAAAATTTCAAGGTCATCAGTATTCAGTAAAGATTGGAAGCAAACTTTGTTGAAAACTCATTTGGGGTGTGTTTTGTGAAGTCAGTGATTATTTTATACCACCGTAACAACATTTTTTATTTTAAAAGCAATCAGCGTACGGAACACTAATTGTGCAAGTTCAACTTGCACTTGACCGGTTATTTTTACTTTACACCGTAAAGGATTTTATGTTATGACGAGGCTAGCATGAGAGAAAGGAGGGGGTGAGAAAACACACCTCTCCTTATGCGAAGTTTAGTAATGAGAATCAGTACTACCATTTTTAATTTTAAAACTTAATTTTTTTTAGTAATTCTTACTTTCTTTATAGACACTTGAAACCTTAAGGTACTCCAAGGTTATTTAAAGGATCTATTATTCCGGATTTACGAAAAGTCGACCAGTTCGTGGGTAGTGGTTGTGGTAAGCTATTAAATTATCAAATTTCCTAAAACCGTCTGTTCTCTTAAGAGGTATTGCATTTTTTAAAAATTTAGGACATAAATAATATCTTAAATTAAATTTCTAATCATAGTTTCTTTTTTTGCCGATACACTTCAATACATAACATATTGGTTAAATTTTAATACCATACAATCGAGCTCAATATGTTTTATAAAAAAAAAATAAAAAAGTAAATTCACGAAAACTGGAAAAACCAGAAAAGCAATAGAAAACGTACCAACAAAAATAAAAGGTCAATACCATTTAGGGTTCCGTTCTAATAAAAGTTGATTTTTGTCGAAGTATGTGTTTTGAAGCTTAAAAACTGATTCCAAACGATTTCCGGCGTTTAAAGTAACATATCCAAGAAGAGCGCTTAGTAGCTTAATATGTTGTGCTGACCTTTGGGATTAACGATATGGGTAAAAATGGTGGTCATTTCCGATATACTAGGCGTCAAAATTAGGATCCACACTCGTTCACGCTCATTCCCTTATCTCCACCAATCATTGCTTAAGATGCAGACACTATGTATACGATACCTTCAATCAATTAAAATATTTATCCTAGTCTTGTTCATATATTTTTTGACTTATCTGATGTACGTTTACAGCATTTTAGCACACTAACTACATCTGTAATACATGAAGACAAGTGGAGAGAAGCATTGACTTTCTAAGTCTAAAAGCAAGTAGAAATGGTTTAAATTATTATTACAAAATATTTGCTAATAAATTATTTTAGAACATAAATAGTTACCGAGATCCAATTTTAAACAAAAATTAAAAATTTATTTTGAAAGAATTTTATGATGTGATGAATATATGAAATTTTATCTAATTTTTAATGATCTAGGGTTTCGTTAAAATTTTACAGTAATTTTGTATATATGAAAATGACAACACAGTATTTAGACAATAGGTATGCCCCAAGGCTCCATACTGTCCCCTACTCTCTTTCTCATTTACATTAACGATCTGCTGGAAAAGACCGAGAACTTAATCTACAGCTTTGCAGATGACAGTACACTTATCTCTTCATTCACTTTGAGTGCTCGGACATCGGCTACTCAAACGAATATCCGCAGACAACAGGAAGACATTCAACTTAACAAATACCTGGAAGAAATTCTAACTTGGGGTGACAGTAACCGAGTAGAATTTAACGCTACAAAGACCATGCGGCATTTTTTTCTAAAAAAGTTAACGTTGCTGAACCCGACATAGTTATGTCGGAGCACTCTATTCCTCGTCACTCAATTTGTTGGGCGTTAATTTGGGAGCAAATATGTCCTGGCATAAACATGTTGCAGGCATAGCAAGGAGAGCTTCTCAAAAGTTGGAAATATTATTTCGAACCAGAAAGCTTTACACTCCACAACAACTGTTAATTCTTTACGAAGCTCAAATTCGACCAACTATGAAATACTGCTCCCATGTTTGAGGCTCCGCTCCCAAATCTGCACTGTATTTATTGGATTCTATTCAGAGAAGAACTGTTCGTCTAATTGGAGACCCGGAACTGACCGGTGGCCTTGATTCGCTGGAACATCGAAGAACGGTTGGCGACTTGAGCCTATCTTACAAGTATTTTCATGGAAAGTGTTCGAAGGATGTGGCCCACTTAATTTCTCCCAGAACGGTGCATGTTAGAAATACACGTCGCGCTAATACATCACATCCGTATGAGGTTCAGCTTGTTACTCCTCGTACAACACTTTTCAAGCAGTCTTTTATATAGAGAACATCATCCCTTTGGAATAATTTGTCCAGGACTGTGTTTCCCACCGAGTACAATTTACAGCAACTCAAGACCAACGTAAATAACTTTTTCCGCACACATGTCGTTCCTGTAGCGCTTTAGGGATTTCCCTGCAGCACGACCCATAAAAAAAATAATAAATGGACATAAATGGACCAAAAATGCATTTACAGCCTTACATAAGCATGAAGTAGATAAAAATCACAAATTTGACTTTCCGAACACTAAAGTCATCACCCAAGAAAAAGAATACCGCAAACTTCTGGTTAAAGAAACGATTTGTTTAAAAAAGAGAAGCATATTGTCAATGACAAGCAAGATGTTAAGCATTTAAGTAAGATTTATTATAATATATAAAAATAACACAATAAATATTGCCCAGTAAAGAAATACACGTTAATACAGCTTTGTCTCATTTCACATTCTTGATCAATTACGATTATCAGGACCAGGCATGGTGTCAGATGTCCGGAACACATCGAGCCAAAGTCCAAAATAAAATCCTACGTATTATAGCCGGATCTTCCTGGTTTATCCGCAACAATCAGTTACACAGGGAGTTTCAAATGCCCATAATAAGAGAATTCACCTGGAATGCCCAGCTTCGCTTCCTTGAGAAAGCGACAGCTCACTCTAAACCTGAGGCAGCTAACGCCTTCAGAGACAATGCAAACGTCGGTAATCATTACTTACGACCCACAGAATACTACAAATATATTAACACTAGACTCGACTAACAAGAAGGACTATACTATTTACTTAGTGTATAGGGATAAGATCGTAGTATAGTTGAATGACTCCTATCAAAAAATAAATAAACATGTAAACATCACACATCACTGACATTGTTATAATACAACACTTCCGAAATAACCGGGAACTTAGGTTCAGCTTTTAGTTTTTAGGTGTAATTAGATTTAGTTAGGTTAAAGTAGTTCAGCTCTAGTCAATATAAATTAACCCTAAAGATAAAACACATAAACCTCTTCATAAAGAAATATTTTTTTTTGAAAGGAGTAGAAGGTCGTAGGAGGTCCTAAGGGCTTTTTAGTGGATATGTCAGCCATTTCGGCTGGAAAGCCCCACATAACTAGTGAACGTTGGGGCGCCCTTAAGGTGACGCAGACTGCTTCAGTATCCATAAGGCGGATTTCTCCCTGTAAAAAAAATCTTGTACCAGTAAAGGTAAATATCTCTAAAACATAAAACACTTTCTCTTTTAGCTTTTTAACAGGGCACATTTATTTTTAACATAAAAATTTTCAAGAATATATAAAAAGCCATATATCTTTGCAGTTAAAGTTTAAAGGGAAAAATTACTCCCTTAATATTTGTTTAATTATAAACAAATAAAGTGAAATTATTTTGCGGTACCTATCTGTTGGTCACCAGTTATCATGGAAAGTTATTTGATTTGTGATGAAAGTGTATGGGTATATTACTAATTGTACCGAATACGAAACATGTACGTATTGATATTTCGCAACTGTCAGTCCCGGTTAAATTCATAACTTTCGACGGAAAAAAATCTCCACCATGTTGTTAAGTAAAATATATGTTTTTTTATACCGGACAAATTATCAAAGGTAATGCACTCCCGATAATTTTCACTCAATCTACACCGCATGGCGAATATTCCAGAATTTTTTCAACATTTTTTTAGATGTATCTCAGAGATAAAGTAGGGTGACAACAACTTTTGGTAATTTTTTAAAAATAATATTGTAACATTCATTTTTTCCTAGATTTTAAGAGCATGTAATGTTACTGATTTTTCGCTTTATATTGTACTTCTTTTCATCTTTGTATCGAGCAGTGTATTTCGCAGAATTTTCTAGCCGCTCGTGGTACAGTGTGCAGTGCGGGTTTCCGACCGAATCTATCGAATTCGTAGTACGCCGCGATTGGTGAAATGTTTGTTTCCCGGAAGTAGGCCATTTTAGAGACAGAGTTCTCACGGCTTATTTAAGGGTCCGGAGAACGCAGATAGAGGCTTTTTTCCATCGAGCCGCCGAGAAGGCTTTTTTCCATCGAGCCGCCGAGAAGGCTTATTCTCATCAAGCCGTAGCCAGGCTTTGTCCATCAAGCCGCAGTAGAGGCTCCTGACAGTATTTTCGAGAGCCAAGTTAAGTACGACTTTTTAACGTAAAGCCGTAGTGGGCTTTGTGTGTTTTTTCTACGTGGAGTAGCCGAAGTAGGCTCTTCTCATAAGTGATGGAATGTGTGAAATCGGTTTTGTGTTCCATTGAAGGCCTAGAAGCCCGTAGGAAAACCGTAAGTCACCAGAACAAACATCAGTAGATCTATTTCCCGCAAATAAGTGTTTTAACATCAATCTGAACTGATAAATCGTGAAGTGAATATCACGACTCTTCGATTTCGGGTGTAGTAAAGTTTTAGAAGTAAAATGTCTGATCTAGGAACTCTACTTAGTAATAACTACTTTTTAGGCTAAAATTTTTGTTATTCTTGAACTGCAAGGGTTAGAACTTTTAATTTAAAATCATGAATAAATTTTCTTTTTGTTGATTAAAGCTAGTGTTTCACTGTACACCTATCTTTCTTTTCAGGATAAGAAGGGTTGTACCAAACTAATTCTTTTTATTAACAACTGTATAACACTTCAGTATTTTTTCATTTTTTTAGCTGAAATTAGATCCTTTCTATTTTAAAATGAATGGTGCCCAAAACTAAACACAACTACTAAAGTTTTTTAACCATAAAAAAAAAATAATTCCAAAAAGACGTACAACAATTATCTCTTACCCATATTTCTCTACCAAGGAAAACTGAGCTAGTGTTTGTTTAATTTCTTTAGTTCTTTTAAAATCTTTATTCACTCAATTCATTCTCAGAAATTAAAAACAGGTTACAAAATTGCGCCCAAGCGGGGGACAAAACAAATCTTCACAGGGTACAATATAAAGAAAAGTTTGGACGAGTATAACATCATACATATTTTTGAACTCATGTTTCCACAAGCTTTCATTTGACACCTCACTCGATTACCCTGCAAAAAAAATATTCCACCTCCGATTTCACCCCCCAAACTAACCCCTTAACTTAGAATTTAACTTTCCAAACTACACGGCTCTGATTGGGCCATTAATTCCTATTATTATGAGAAATTTCAACTTTCTATGTCAAATAGTTTCGGAAAAAATCGGATGTTACTATAGAGGTTTTCACGGATGGTGGAATGTAATACATTAAAGTTCCGGGTTTCAATCCGTTCGTTTAACAGTGAATTTGCACGACGTTTCGTCAAAATCTCATTTGGCATTTTCAAGTGCTCCCGCTGTTGCTGCTACTCGATACTGTGATCTTGCTGCTGCTGCCGCTCGAAGCTAACTGAGTTAGTATATATATATATATATATATATATATATATATATATATATATATATACGAGGGTTGTGTAAGAAATAAGGTTCCCAACGCTGTAAACTCGCCGCGCGAGATGCTAGGCGAAATCCGGCAACACCGCCGTGTGCGCTGATTCCCCCACTCTAGATCCCGCCTTGGTAGAACTCGCTGCGACGTTCAGTGCCGGCCTGACAGCCATCCGAGATGGAACCCCCGATCGCCGTCACCTCCAGGTGCGAAGTTCGTGTGGTAATCCGATTTTTGCACGCTAAAAAGTTACCACCGGTTGATATTCATAGGCAGTTGTGTGAAGTTTATGGGGAAGCTTGTATCAGCGTTCAACACGTCCGCAAATGGTGTAGGGAGTTCTCCGAAGGACGCACAGACATCCACGATGAGCAAAGAAGCGGAAGGCCATCGATCTCCGACGAAGTTGTGTCGAAGATTGAGCGAATTCTGCTCGAGGATAGGAGGATAACGATTCGGGAACTGGCTGCCCGGGCTCCTGAGGTTTGTGTAAAAACAATCCACACGATTTTGACTGAAAGGTTACGTTATCACAAGGTGTGTGCGCGGTGGGTCCCGCACATGCTTTCAGAAACCCACAAAGCCGATCGCGTCAAGTGTGCCCAGGAGTTTCTTCAAGAATGCGCCGAGAATACCGAAGATTTCTTAAACTCCATTGTTACCGGGGATGAAACGTGGTGTTATTACGTCACCCCGGAAACAAAACAACAATCGCGACAATGGCGCCATACCGGATCGCCTAAACCGAAGAAGTTCAAGCAGACGCGGTCCGCAGGGAAAGTGATGGTTACGGTCTTTTGGAACCGTAAGGGTGTCCTGCTTGTTGAGTTTATGCCTCGAGGGATCACAATAAATTCGGAAAATTATTGTGAGACCTTGAAAAAAACTCAGAAGAGCCATCCAAAATCGCCGGAGAGGAAGACTGGCAAAAGGCGTTAGACTGCACCACGACAATGCGCTCCCGCACGCCTCTCGGCAAACCAAGGATTTAATCGACAATTTTGGCTGGGATCTCGTTGAACATGCTCCCTACAGCCCTGATCTTGCACCGAGTGACTTCCACTTGTTTCCAAAATTAAAGCAACACTTGGGTGGACAACGTTTCGAGACTGATGAAGAAGTGCAGGAAGCGGTCACCAAATTCCTCCACGGACTGGCGGTGGACTTCTTTGAAGCGGGATTCCAAAAGTGGATTAGTCGTCAACAAAAATGCGTGGAAAAATCTGGAGATTATGTTGAAAAATAGCTAAGAAATTAAGCTTTCCAATGATGTATTTTTCAGTTCAAATAAAAAATGCCTTACACCTGAAAAAAAAGTGAGAACCTTATTTTTTACACAACCCTCGTATATATATATATGTATATATATATATATATATATATATATATATATATATATATATATATATATATATATATATATATATATATATATATATATATATATATATATATATATATATATATATATATATATATATATATATATATATATATATATATATATATATATATATATATATATTTTGTTACATTAATTTTTTTCCCAGATTTTAAGATCATGTTACGACACTGTTTTTCTCCCTATAATTTATATTTTATTACATTTTTATATTTATTGCAGTGATTTCAATTTTTGAGCAGTTTAATTTAAGCCGGCAGAGTGTGTAACGCGTGTTGCCGACATGACTTATTTAGTTTGCATCAATTTTGCGCCCGGAAGTGAGCTATTTTAAAGACGTCCCTTTGAAGAAGGGGCAACAGATATATAAACGGCCAAATGGAATTTTTAAAGGCTTTTTCCACCATGAAGCAGTAGTGGCTTTTTTTCCACCATCAAGCAGTAACGGCTTTTTTCCGCCAGTAGGCCTTAGTGGCTTTCTTCTCCAGCACGCAAGAGTGGTTTCAAGTTTCTCAAGTTTAAGGCCCTCTTCCTTTCTTGAAATATTCTGCTCATCCTCAGGCATTTTGGGTCAAAAAGTGTTTAGCAACCCAATGAAACTAGGATGGTAATGGCTGAGACGATATTTTTATGTGAATCTCACCTGGAGAGGCCAAGTAACTTATGGAAAACCCACGAGGAGAAACCAATCAGTAAGTCATAAGCATACCAGTCTAAAAGTCTCACTTCCTGTCTACAAGTGCGTTTCCAACGTCTACTCAACACGTAATTCGCGGAGTTAATTTCGCAAACTTTTAATATCGTGTTTTATCAAGCCTTTTGTTAAAAATTTAGTAATTCTGATTTAAAGACTCTATGTAATAGTGTACACTATTCTAGCTTAAGGGGTTTTTATTTAGTAGAGGTAATTTTTAAGAGTGTATAAAGTTAGGAATTTTTATTTTGTTAATAAATATACCCTTTTTATCTGAATGTGGAGTGTCTCACTAAACTCCTGCTCTTTCTTTCAGGACGCAACGGTTATACGTGTATATATATATATATATATATATATATATATATATATATATATATATATATATATACACATATATATATATATATATATATATATATATATATATATATATATATATATATATATATATATATATATATATATATATATATATATATATATATATATATATATATATATATATATATATATATATATATATGTATATATATATATATATATATATATATATATATATATATATATATATATATATATATATATATATATATATATATATATATATATATATATATCATAATCCCTTACTAGTCGATAGAGAGTGTAATATTGTTACAGATTTCGACAAAACAAGATTTTTCCTGTGTTTGAAAGTTTCTAATTGTAATTTTACCCACTGTCTGTTATACTATGGAGCTACAGTTGGTACACAGCATTTATAATTTATTAATATAATATTTCTGTTCTATCTGTACATATTTTTTAAGAATATATTGAATGGTAATAAGAAATAATATCAATTATTTAAGGTTTATCTAAAAAATTTGCTATTAAAAATAATATGTAAAATTTTAATTCCAAAATTTATGGTACACCATACATTAAAAAAAACAGTTTCCGAGATGTCGGTATATCAGAAGTAAAATATATACATTTGAATTTTCTATAATATCTAAACGGTGTATCATAGAACTTTTTGCTTAAAATTTACTATAATTCAAGAATGTATCTTTTTAGTTGAATAAAATGGAAAATTTAATTCAAGAACATATTCTCCTTTCGACCCAATTTTTTCACAACAAATTTTCCCCCAGAACATATGAAAATGTCTGTTTTCATAACTTGGCAATGTAATATATATATATATATATATATATATATATATATATATATATATATATATATTTAATTCCTATATGTTAGAATTATATCAAGGGTTGGCATTTTTTTATTATGTTCAATGTGTTAATTTTTTGCTGCTGAGTTAGCTTCGAGCGGCAACAGCAGCAAGATCACAATATCGAGTAGCAGTAGCAGCGGGAGCACTTGACAATGCCAAATAAGATTTTGGCGAAACGTCGTGCAAATTCATTGTCAGACGAACGGATTGAAATCCGGAATTTTAATGTATCATATATATATATATATATATATATATATATATATATATATATATATATATATATATATATATATATATATATATATATATATATATATACAGTCGACACTCTATATAGTGAAAGACCAAAATGTTGACCGAAATTTCACTATAGAAAGTTTTTCACTACATAAGGAAAAAATCCGTATATATTGCTATGTATGTATTTTATATTGGTAATCATTTACTTGTATTTTATAAGGTACAAGCAACAAAAAAAATTGCAAAATTGAATTATTAGAAAAGATTTTATTAAACATTTGAAAGTTTAAATAGTACATAGCATGTACAGGGCTAAATACATACATAAAGTCCGCCATGAAAACAATTGAATTGCGAGTCTTCCAGGCACTCAACCACTCTTCACTAGCTTGAAAACTAACGCAATTAAATTCTTTAGCAAATTGTAGAGCCTTTTGCTTTATTAAATTTCCCGATATTGGTATGTTTTTATGCGTACGGGCCACTTGAAACCATCGTAAAACTGCTTCATTTACATCCTCGTACTCACCCGTACTCGTTTTCGACTGCTTGGAACACTAGGTTTCTTGATGATACTGTCGCGACTTTTTATTATCAGAGAGACGCAACTTGGAGAAACACCAAATTTTGCATCAATTTTTTTGCAGCCTTTATCAACTTCCTCCAAAACTTTAATTTTCTCAGCTAAACTTAAACACACTCGCTTGGACATCTTACTTGATTCTTAAACTGAACCTGAATTTGCGAATTTCTAGGCCTCGACTATAAAATAGGTTTTTTTTTCCCCGGGTTTCTATAAAATGGGTTATTCCCCGGGCTTCTCACAGAAATCTACCTGATTTATTGCCAACCATTAGGCGTTATAAACGCGTTAAGAACCTTTTCAAAAGAATGCGTCATAAAAAATGGAATTCGTGCTAATGTTAGATAAAAATGGGAAACCCGAAATGGCCAAGATCTCCATAAATGCATAAAAATTTATAAATAAAATTCCGGTAAAAATTTTATTATATAGAGTGTTACTATTTTACAGATTCACTATATGCAGGGCTTTTTACATGAAATTTCATTAAAATATTCTAGGTCTTGAAAAAATTGCACTATAAAGAGTTTTTCACTATATAGAGTTTCACTATATATATATATATATATATATATATATATATATATATATATATATATATATATATATATATATATACTTATTTACTTACTTAATCCTTATGCTTTTCTACCCTTAAGGGGTGTAAGGCCCGTAGAGTTGAGTTATTCTATATTTGTCTTTTCCATATTTCCTTCCACCTCTTTTTATCCTGTGTGGCTCTTGTATATATATATATATATATATATATATATATATATATATATATATATATATGTATACATATATATATATATATATATATATATATATATATATATATATATATATATATATATATATATATATATATATATATATATATATACACATATAACATCACGATAAAACCTAAATTTTAGAAGTTGAAGCACAATTTCAAATAATCTTGCGTCAATCAGTTACAGGGAAACTTTCCTAAACAAGACTTTTTAAACCACACTGCCCATTTTAAGAATATCATGTTTCTATAATGAATGGGTAAAATGAGCAGCCCATTATAGCATTATGCATATTTCGTGTTTAATTTGGTACGTGCATTTCTTCACTATCAGAACTGACTACTTTTTAGATAATAAGGAACAAAGTAGTAGCTAAATCGTGATATTTAAATAATTGTATTTGCTTGTACCGTTGCTTTAGGAGGACTTCTAATTGCTACTAATGAAAATTTAACTTATACTTTGACGTGAAAGTATTTTCTTATTCTGCACGATTTTTCTTAATAATATGGGAAGTAAATACTGACTGGATCTTCATTATATACCTGATGCTGTTTTATTATCTAGTTATTTACTGCATTTTGCGTCTTATTAACCTAATAACAAAACATGAAGATTGGCATATTGCCTATAATTATTAATTGATTATTTGGTTCAATAGGATCTTGTTTTGATGGTAAAATGCCGCTATTACCATTTGATAGAAATGATATAAAAATATCAGGTTACTAGGAAATTAATGTCGTAATTTTATTAATCAAAATTTAATCCATTATAATTATCACGGTTTTGCCAACGAGAAATAAGTTTGTTTATTCCGGTAGCGCAGAATACTAGCGTTCTGGATTTGATAAACTCTGAGAAGGATCTATCGATAGCACTTTGGCAATTCAAAATTTTCAGTTTCATGAAGTGGATAGGATTACCAAAGAGGTAGTTGATTCGCGAAATTTCCGATAAGTATGCTGGCTGAAGTAGAGTTCAATTCCATCTATTTCTACAGTAGCGCTTGTGTGACCTGTAGTCTAGCGTTGTTAATGATTTGCTGTTGATAATATTCCTTTTTTTGTTTTATAGATACGACCTATGCGCTGCAGAGATATCCTAAAACGCTACGCGTGCAAAAAATGGAATTCTTGGAAGGGGTAGTACGGAGAATGTTATGCTTAACCTCATGCTGATGTAATGTTTGGTGCGACGTTAATTCCTATCATTCATCGCTCTGATAGGAATCATGTGGACTATACACATGACAAATACTTCCCATGAAAGTACTAACAGAATATATTCAATTTACCAAACATTCTTCGATGTTCTGAAGAATCAAAGTTTTTATTTAGTTCTGGATCTCCTAATAGGTAAATAACTTTTTTCTGAATAGAATCTACCAAATGCAACGAAAATTTGTGAGCAGAGATCCAAACATGGGTGTACTATTCGGTCGTTGGTGAACTTTGAACGTTGTACAGAATAAGAATAATTATAAGAGTTATTATGGAGTGTTAAGATTTCCAGTACGAAATATTAGTCCCAGTTTTTGAGAAATCCTCTTTACTATGCATGCAACCTGATTATGCCACAACAAATCTGGTTCTAAATTAAATGGCAATGCTAGTGGAATGGAGTGACATAACTAAGTCAGATTATATAACATTAACTTATATAGAGAAAACTGTTCCCTGGGTTTTTGTAGGATTAAACTCTATTTGGTCACTATCACCCCAAGAAAGCTATAAACAAAACTTTTTAGATGGCATAAGAGCGTAGCTTAGCCAACAATGCCTCATGTCAAACACAGTCGAATGACTTGGGTAAATCAAGCGCAATTGTAAAAAAATTCTCCGTTTTTTTAAATAACTGTTGCAAATTATGCCCATACTGTAATTCAACATAAAAATAATAACTTATTAAATACTTTAGAAAAGTCGTTTTTAAAATTAAATAGCCGTCGGACTTTCGCAATTAGTGTGCCGTATGTTGATTGCTTTTAAGGGGTTAACATACACTTGGAATTTTCAAAAATTCAAATTTTTTTACGGAAATTTAAATTCTCTATAGTTCTGAGAATTATTCAAAAAATTTTTTAAGAATATTTCATTCCAGTTATGGCATTAAATGTGACCTGGCGTTAGATTGGGACCGCTACCTGTCTCAATGTACTGTCTCTCAGTCAATTTTTAACATTTTTTAACTTTTTTTTTTAAATCTCAATAATTACTGTTTCTACAACAATGTCGAGAGGTTTTTTTTTTAATTTTCTAATAGACAATTTATTATAAATAATTACACATTTTTTTTTTTGGTGAAAATTGCATACTAAAAACCCCCAAAATTTTCAACTACTACATTATTTTACAGAATTAATTTTTATTTTTGTCGATTGGATTATTTTTTGTGAAGTTATCCTGCAGACAAGGAGAAGCCATAGTCATTCTTTATATATTTTTTTTTTCAATATACATACTTTTGGCAGCGCTCAGGTGTATGTAACCCCTTAGAGTAAAAATTTTTGGTACGGAAGTATAAAATGATCAATGACTTCACAAAATACACCCCAAATGAGTTTTCAACAAAGTTTTTTCCGATCTTTACTGAAACCTGACGACCTTGAAATTTTTGTTGTTTTTTATTTGCCAGATAAATTATTAAAGGTAATACACTTGTGATAATTTTCGTTCAATCTACACCCTGTGGAGAATATTCCAGGATTTTTTCAAAATTTTTTGATCAGTACTCCTCAAGATATGGGGGGGGGGGGATTTTTAGCATTTTTTAAAAATAATATAAAGAAAAGTGTGCGCAAGTATACATAATATATATTGTTGAACTCGTGTTTTTACAAGCTTGCATTTGACAGCCTACTAGATGACCGGGTAAAAAAAATTTTCACTTTTACCGCCTTAAAACTAATCCCTTAAGTCAAAATTTAACTTTTCCAAATTACACGCCTCTGGTGAGGTCATCAATTCTTATATTAGTGACAAATTTCAACTTTCTATGTCAAATAGTTTCGGCGAAAATCGGGAGTGATAGACGGACAGATGGATAGACAGACCTCGAAGTGATCTCTTAGAAGTGTTCCGTACGGAACACTAAAAAATGGATGCATGGGAATGGACTGATTTTGAGCAAGGCAAAGACTTAATACATTAAAGATAAAACATTTAGAAATATAAAAATTATTTCTGACAGAATAATACTGGAAAACACTGGTGAAAACCGATTATCAGTCGGTGTCAGTCAGATATAAGGACTTTACTTACCTCTTCCTCTCTGGGGTTAGTCTTTAATCTCGAAAAGTTAATATCCCCCAAGATTTGAAAGAGTCTAATTTAGAAAATCATCATTTCTAATATTCAGCATCATTTACTGCACAAGCTAAAAACTCGTTAAATATTTTCTTAGTGCTCTATAAAGTTTTAATGAGCTGAACTAAAAAGAAATTGATAATTAACTAACAGCATAAATACGCTCTTAAAATGTAAAATTTAATGCTTAAAATTAGTAGAACATAACTTTTGTCCATAAAACACATGTTTAAGAAATACTTCCTAATTATGTTAAAAACAAAATTACCAAAAAACTACGCGGAAACAGGTGAACAATAATTAGTTTTCCATACAGGCATTTCTATTATTATGGGTAATATATTTATAGTGGGTTTTGCTCGTCACAGGATATACATGTTCCAAGAACAGGTGGAATAGTTTGAAGACAATTACTCAATTATATTAATTTTCTTGAATACAAACATTACGGACGAAATTATTTATTTATTTCACTTTATTTGTTCAACATAATTACAGAGCAAAAATGATATAAATAATACAAGAAATACACATTTTAAAATAAAATATATAGATATTATACTACCTTCTTTAATTATACTAACATGGGATAAAAACTCTTGAAACATCCCGAAAGATTGCAGCAAAAGCATTTTGAGTTAGTGTTAACTTAAGGAGTTAGTTTTGGAGGGTGAAATCGGAAGTGAAAAGAAAAATTTACCAGGTCATCGAGTGGGGTGTCAAATGAAAGCTTGTAAAACACGAGTTCAAAAATATACATAATGTAATGTGCACACTTTTCTTTGCATTATCTTTAAAAAATTGCGAAAAATCTCTGTCTCCCCCTTATCTCAAAAAATACTGATCAAAAAATCTTGAAAAAATTCTGGAATATTCTTCACAGGGTGTAGATTGAACGAAAATTATCACGAGTACATTACCTTTAATAATTTATCTGGTATATATAAAAAAAAATTTCAAGGTTATCAGTTTTCAGTAAAAATCAGAGAACTTTGTTGAAAACTCATTTGGGGGGTGTGTTTTGTAAAGTCCTTGATCATTTTATATCTCCGCAACAGTTTTATTTTAAAAGGAGGTTACGTACACCTGGGCGCTGCAAAAAGTATATTATTTAAAGAAATATTTTAAAGGTTGTTATGTGAATAAAACTAAAGAATGGCGATTATATGTTACTTTAAATTATAAGAATTTTTTTTAAAGATGTTTTAAATGTTACATTATTTTTTATCGAGTTAAGTGGACCAGCGATGAAAACTATGGCGCGTCCTTGTCTGCAGGATAACGTCACAAAAAATAATCCAATCTGCAAAAATAAAAATTAATCTTGTAAAATAATGTAGTAGTAAAAAATTGTCGATGGGTTTTTTTTTTTCAAAAATAACAAAATTTACAGGGTTTTAAATTTTAGTATGAAATTTTCGACCAAAAAATTTATGTCTAATTATTTATAAAAAAATATCTATTAGAAAAATTTCAAAAACCTCTCGACGTCTTGTAGAAAAAGTAATTATTTAGATTTAAAAAAAAGTTAAAAAATATTAAAAATTGACTGAGTAATATTGCAGACAATGCATTGAGACAGGTATCGGTCCCAATCCGACGCCAGGTCACTTTCTAATGGAATGGAATTATCATAATTTTTTTTTTTTTTGAATAATTCTTAGAAGTATAGAGAATAAAAATTCGTAATCGAATTTTTGAAAATTCCAAGTGTATGTAACCCCTTAAAAGCAATCAGCGTACCGAAGGAATACTAATTGCGCAAGTCCAAGTTGCACTTGGCCGGCTATTAAAACTTAAGATTCGTGTAAATTCGTGACATTTCGTTCATTATTTTGCGAGTTACGGCTGTTTCGTGTGTTGTTTAAACATAGTTTTTTGATGGGAAAAAATACAGCCAGACCAATTGGAATGAATTGCTTCCTTATTCACCAGATCTGGCCCCCAGCGATTATTACCTCTTTCTAAATTTGGAAAAGGGGCTGTAGGGAAAGAGATTTGACTCAAATGAAGTAGTCGAATAGGAAACAGACTTATTTTAGAGAGCTCAACAAATCGTACTTGAAGGGTATCCAAATGTTGGAGGATCGTTGGAATAAGTGTATCGCTCTTGAAGGAAACTATGTTGAACAATAAAATCGATTTTTAGCAAAAACATTATTTTTTCTTCAAAAGTCTCGGGACTTGTCACCTCATGTATACTTATTTCCTGATAGAAATAAATTTCGTAACGAGTTAGGAGAACACAGTCCTAGAAATACTAATTAGTTGTTGGTCCGAGTATTAATTAGAGTTACACAGGAGTTCCATCTTGAAGTTACAAGTTATTAGAGTTATTATAAGAAAGACTACCACACTAGCAGGTCTAAATTATAAAAACTCTTACTTCATCTTCCTCCTGTTCTTTTTCTTTCTCATTTTCTTTGTTTTTCTTCTCCTTGTCTACGATACGATCGTTTCCTCTTTTTTTTTCTTTTGCAGGTTTTCTTCTTCTCTTTTTCTTCAGTTTCCTTGGGCCCCTCATTTGTCTTATTCTTTTGTTCTTATTCTTTTTCCTTTACCTCTTTCAGTTCTTTGTCGGGCTTATCTGCCTCTTTTTGTTCCGCTTCGTCATCGTCGTTTTCTTCTTTAGCTAGCTATGTGTTTTTTATTTCCCTTGTTAATCGGGAGTATTGTATTCGTGAAAAATCATGCTTCGAGATCAAATCACCCCCCCCCCCCATTTCCGTCAGTCGCTTGGCACGATAACTCTCGAATGATGTAAGATAGCGATTTCAAATTTAATACCTATAAAATATTTGACATGGAAATGGAGTTCATAATTGTTGGGCGATAACACCTTAAAACAAAAAGGGCGAGGGTTGATAAATTTTTTAAGTTTTCAGTAGCACTATGAGAATTTTTTTTGACTTTTGGCTGAGATAATAAACAATTTTTAAGCATAATTATTTATAATCAAACACATAAGGGGTTAAAGGGGCAACGAAGGATGTTAGGAGGGTTACTTCACATATATCTTATTATGTATTATTTTCAGGGTTGTGAGAATCGAGGAATTTAAAAATGGTGTTAATGCAGCAGAGGAGAGGGTTAAAGAGAATATAAAAATTGTGTTATTTTTTCTTTATTTTAATTATTTGTGGTTAAACATGTAAAGGAATAATGAGATAGAGGGGAAGGTTAGAGAAGATGCTTCATAGATATCGAGCTTTACATCCCTCTTGGGGTTATGTGGCGTAGGAAGGCCATTGTTCCTTCAATGTACAAAGATTGTTGCCGTAAACTTTTTTTAGAGGACAGTTCTTTCAGAAAAGGTAAATGTCCATAGCAACCGCATCTATTTTGGTCAAGGGAAATTTGTCTTAGGTTAACTAGTTAGCAATATTCGTTGTAAATTACGGAAAAAAAAACATAAATAGTAAAATTTTTAATATAGAAACACTATTTAATTGCAATCGGGAAGTCTTAGTATCGTTATTGTTATTATATCTCGCATAGTCGAGAACGCCTGAAAAAAATAAAATACAAAAATGTCTCAAAACCTACTCAAACCTATTTGACTATTTTGAAACAAGAATCCATTACAGATTGTATCTATAAAAAATAAACGGAAAACTCGAAAACCAGGACTATGACCAAACACGGAACAAACAACGACAACGTAATAAGGATGCATGTTATTAAAATTTCCGCTGAGAATATTATACAAAGGCAATTGTTTAACAGATAAATGTGTCAATACTAAATTTTCATGTTATTTGTATAAAAACCATGCATATTGTAAAAAATTAACGCTTTTGTTTGATTTTGTACAAATTATTAAGTTACTTTGTAGGTTTTAGCATAATCCATAAAATCAAACAAGTATTGAATGCAGAACCCTAACAGAAAGATTGTTAATATTACTGAACAATATTTTGATAATGTCGTATAAGCATTAAGTTGGAGAAATCTAAAGAAATTAATATTTGACCTTTACCTTGTAGTTTTTACGACTAACTGTAAGATATCCTTGTGCACGTCGGAAATTTGGGTGATGCGTGTTTTCACCATCATCAGTAATAATGTGTCTTAAATGGTTATATGCCTTTTGTAATTTTTGAAACATAAAGCAAAACAATGCGTGCGGTTCGTACTTAAATTTTTACGACTCGACCTGCCAAAAAATTATGACCCATTGCATTGTATATTAGCAGAGATACGTGAGTTTTTTTTTGGACAGACGAAATTTCGACCTCCAAAAGTGAGCTGTGTTGTGTAAATTTTATATTGGAGAATTTTTTAATTTTCGAATTGATTGACACTATTTAGATCGACCTGAAACGCTTGATGTTTTTAAGCTCGAATAGGGACATCCGACTGAAACTGTGTTCTACGTGGGCATCTTGTGGCAAGCGAAATGGGCAGCACGACTAGGTGAATCAATACAGTAAGCCCTGAAGCCGAATCATTCGTAATTAGTCGTGGCATTATTCAGCTTATCAATGAACTAGCACGGATTCCTGGGCGTGACGGAGAGTTCATCAGTATTCTTGACTTGTTTTTAACCAGTAATCCAGGGATTTACACCGGTCCTAAATCCGCCGTTAGGTTCTTCCGATCATAAACTGTTTTCAACATTGAGTATTCCATCAATCAGTGACAGAGAGGAGCCTAAATTGCGCAAGATTTAGCACTGCTAAATGAGAATATTTTTGAACTTCACCTTGGTTGGATGTTTGTTTTAGATCCGGCGATCCACCCTACTGCGCTAAGTAGGTTACTGATGTCATTTTAGCTGGCATGGAAGCTTACGTCTCTTTCTCGAAGAAATACCTTTCCAACGGAAAGCTCTGGTTCGATCAAAAAGGCAAAGAAGCTGTTACATCTAAACATCTTACTTACCGATAACGCCGTGAAAATCCTAACGTCGTAAATCGTAACATTTTTGTTTCTATCTGGAACACATACAAACAAATTATCGAGGCAAACAAGGAGGCACACAATCAAAGAATGAGAAACAAATTCCTTGTCTATCCTAATCGTTGCAGGTCCTTTTACTGGGCCAGATAATATCATTGCAATAACACCTATTGAGAAAGTCAACTTATTAGCTGAAGTTTTTGCTTCCCACTCTGCTGTTGATTTTAAACGAAAAACATCACCCACTATTCCCAATGTGAAGTCAAGGACACCCGAAATTGTCTTCAGGCAGCGTGTCATAAAACGTAATTTATTGAATCTAGATACAAAAAAGCTCCTGATGATGGAATACTTAGAAGTACATGGTACTCAAAAAAGGCGCGAGCGAACTAACACCAGTTTTTGGTAGACTTATCAACCTCTCCTACAAAAGCAGAGATCAACTGGAGATCTTCTAATGTATATCACACATATATGAAGCAACGCCATTGAACATTTTGGAGAATCTGGAATGATTGCCTTTATCATATCTAAGGCATTTGACCGTGTTTGGGATAACGGATTGTTGGCTAAGCTACGCTCTTATGATTTGTCTAAACAGTTTGGTTTATAGCTCTGGTGTTTCCTCAGAGAGTGTTCTTTATAGGTGGCAGTTGACGAATTTCCTTCTAATACCTTCACTATCAACGCTGTTGTACTCCAAGGCTCCATACTGTCTCGTACTATCTTTCTTCTTTACGTCATTGGTCTGCTGGAAAGGACCAGGAATTCAATCCAATTTACAGCTTTGGAGTAGACTTATCTCTACATTTACTTTGAAAGCTCGGGCATTGGCTACTCATGCCAATATTCGCAGATAACAGGAGGTCGTTCAACTTAAAAAAAGTCTTGGAAGAAATTCTATCTTGGGATGACAGTAACCAAGTACCATTTGTCGTTATATAAACTAGGCAGTACTTTTTTCTAAAAAGGTATTAATCTTTTTATGTACATGCAATATGCCCAGACATATTTGATCCCGGTAAATTGAGTGACGATGCTAGAGGAATGGAGTGTCCCGTCTTAACTATGTCGAGTTATTGTGGAACAGATATGTCGGGGCATATTGCATGTACATATAACAAAAACAGCTTTTCAAAAGCTGCGAATATTAATTCAAATTAGAAAGCTTTACACATCACAACCACTTTTAATCCTGTACAAATCTCAAATCCGACCAATCATGGAATAATACTTATATGTTTGGGGCTCTTCTCCCAAACAGACACTGCATTTGTTGGATTCTATTCAGAAGAGCGCTTTTCCTCTGATTGAATACCTAGAATTCACCAGCAATCTTGATTCCTTGGAACATTCAAGAACGGTTGGCGACTTGAATTTATTCTATAAGTACTTTCATGGAAAGGGTATGGCGGTTTTAACCCGCTTAATTCCTCTCAGAGTGATGCATGATAAGAGTACATTTGGCGCTAATGCATTATATCCTTTTATGATTTAGCTAGTCACTCTTCGTACAACACTTTTTAAGCAATCTTTTGTATGGAGCACTTCATCCCTTTGGAATGATTTTATTAGAACTGTATTTTCCACCGAGTACAATTTACGATTCAACATTAACCTGCGTGGCTTTTTCCGCACACGCGTTACTCATGTATCGCTTTAGGGATTTCTCTGCAGTACGTATTCCCATAAAAAACGTATCATCACTTTAACTTCTTGATTTGCTTCCAACGAAGCAGTAGGAATCAGGAAAATCGATATAAATAAACAAAATAACACGAAACTCTGGTTTACAACATAAGTGAAGGAACTTGCAGAGCACAAAAAAAGGAGCTATCTATAATACAAGAGCTCCAACCGAACACAGGAAGATTACCGCATATGAAAACCAGAAATGAAAGTAACCTCCAAACTAACAAGAATAAAAAAGGAATACTGGGGGAAGATTACAAACGACATGCACAACGATCTATACGGAGCCCAAAGGAGAGTCTGGAGAATGTTGAGAAACAGGAAGAAACCGACCAACGAATACGTGCAAACAAAAAATAACAAAAGAAAAATGAGAAGAATACTTCAAGGAACTCTATAAAGCAACGAAATAAACGGATGATAACCACAGAAATCTGGATGAAAGAAATGACGATGTTATGATGGACGAGGCAGAGGTTATGAGTGCTATCAAATGACTAAAAAATAGGAATTCCCCTGGAATAGACAACCTCCCAAATGAACTATTAAAATAGGGGGCTCATGGACTGGCCAAAGAACTAACTAAACTATTTAATAAAATAATATAAGATCTAACAATACCAGAAGAATGGCATGAAAGCACCACAATACCCATCTTTAAAAAAGGCCAAAAATTGAATCCTGAAAACTACAGGGGTATAACTCCGCTTTTAAGCTCCTGACAAGCATGTTAAAATCGAAGCTGGAAACATACATAACCAACAGAGAAGAACAACAAGGATTCCGTAGAAATAGATCCACTACAGATGCGATATTCATCGTCCGGGAAAAAACAATAGAGTACAATAAACCAGCCTATATCTGCTTCATAGACCTCACAAAGGCCTTTGATAAGGTACAATTTGTGGACATCCTGGAAATACTTCAGCTTATTATATCACTCATACGAGAAATAAACCTAAACAACGCAACGAGGACAAAGGTAGAGAATAAAACAACGAACCTTATACTAACACCAATAAGACAGGGCGGCAGTTTAAGCCCTCTCCTCTTCAACCTCATTATGGACGTACTGATCGAGGAGGTTATATCATTTAGCCGAGGATACCGCATGGGAAATCATCAACTAGGCATGATATGCTACGCAGACGATGCTGCTCTAATTGCGGAAACTGAGGATGATCTCTAAAGACAATTGCATCGATTCTACCTCACTGCCCAACGATTTAATATGACAAAATTACTCTACTACATCTATGGCGTTTTGAAAGGTAAACATACGCCGTCAAAAGCCAGTTCGTTATTAATTGTCATTAGTCGAAAAACATAGTTCTTCATAGCTTTGAATATATCGTGTTTCGTACCAGAAAAAGACGTTTTGCGGGGAAATTTAATAACCTTCTTTCATTTGAAGAAAACGGCTGCTGAAAGTTATCGATTGTTGGTTGAAGCTTATGGTGAACATGCCCCAACCCAAAAAACTTGGATAGACCCAGGCCAACCTTCAAGATCACAACTAGTGCGCAATATACAGGGAAAAAATCTTTGGTGTGTATTTGATGGGATAGTAGAGGAACTGTGTATTACGAACTACTGAAACCTAGTGAAACGATTTCTGGCGATCGATACCGACAACAATTGACAAAGTTGAATCGAGCATTGAAGGAAGAACGACCAGAATACGCCCAAAGACACGATGAAGTCATTTTTCAACATGACAAAGCTCGGCCCCATGTTGCAAAATGTGTTAAAAACTATTTGGAAAACATCAAATGGGACGTTCTACTCCGCCCGCCGTATTCACCAGACTTAGTCCCTTCAGACTACGACATATTTCAATCGATGCAGCACGGACTTTTAGAACAACACTTAGATTCTTACGAAAAAGTGAAAATTTGGCTTGATGAATGGTTGGCCTCAAAAAGATGAAAAGTTCTTCTGGTGCAGAATCTATTCTGTGACAGAAAGATGGGAAAAAGTCATAGCTAACGATGGCAAATACTTTCATTATTAAGGTAATTCATTTTTCTGAACAAAACCAAGAGCCTAACCTTTTCTAGGGATCCTGTCAGATCTAAACTAATTGTGAATGATCAACCCATCGAATAGATCACGCAATGCAGATACTTGGAAGTAGAGGTGGCTAGTGGTAATAACCCGGGAAGAGAAACAACCATACAAGGAAACAAGGCCTCAGCAGTATCAGGTGGCCTTAGAGATCTAATATGGCATAATAAGCACATGCGAATCGAAAGTAGAACAAAAATATATTAAACATGTATATGGCCTATCCTGACTTATGGAGTAGAAATAAGAGGTGATATAGTGAAAACAAAGAGGCTAATGAGAACAGCGGAGATGAAGACCCTGAGAGCAACAGCAGGAAAAACGTTGCGGGATAGAGTCAGAAGTGAGGAGATAAGAAGAACATGCGGAGTGGAAGACGTGGTTAGATGGAGCAGGCAACGAAGAAGATACCGGTATGAGCCTGTCAATAGAATGGGCGAAAACAGAGTAGCACGCATTGCACTCAGAAGCAAACTACACGGTACGCGCCCAGTATCCAAGAAAATAGTAACTGCTGATTGGTTAAGTAACGGATCTCGCGATCTAACTTAAAGAAGAAGAAGATTCGAGGAGTTAACAAAAAATTGAAACGTTTTTAAACAATGTTGAAAACGCTTCTCACGATTTTGGAATATAAAATATACATAGCCGATACGTAAAAGTTTGCATAATATTGCCATAGAAATGAATAATTGCGTTTGTAGAAGTAAGAATAAAACTGAGAAATAATATACAGGGTACATTTAGAAAATACAAAGTTATTGTCCTTCGTCAAAGAAGCAATGCGTGATTGTTTCTGGTTTAAATCCTTTAAAAACATCTTTTAAAACGCTCCAACTTTTATTGTGTATTTATTATTTTTTCCCAAATCTTCAATTCAGCGAGTTACATAAGCAGTCAATTTATAATTAATAATCCTGCACATTTATATAGACGTGTCCTACATATGGAATATTAGTGTGACGTGAGCGATTCTTGAATCATCTATAACGAAAAAGTTTTCGACGTGATCGCACGACTTGAGTCAGTTGCTAGTCGGCTGTGGCAGCCCCTTAGAAACGGAGCTTTTTTTTATGGAGCGTCCTTCGCTCTCCTATCAAACCTAGCTATATCACTGGTTACAACTTGTCACAACAAAATAGGGTGAAGTTAAATAGAACCATGAATCAGTCCAGTAAAAAATAATAAAATTTTGTGAGATATTAGCTATTATAACTACTATAACCGGATATTAGTTAAAAGAGAGTGAATCCGTATTACGACGGATTTGGTAAAAACAAGTTAAGGTTTATATTGATTGATATTTATTTCTATTAATTTTACCTGCGTGTCTATTTCATCCCGCCTGATAATTATTTCTGTACTTTCGAATGAATCGGGTTTCAAGATAGTGCGCCATCGCTAACCAAATAGCATTCTAGAAAAGGTTTCGAACTATTGGATACCATCAGCTAGATCCAGGCAACACACACTATTCTACAACGTCTACTACTTTAAGAGAGCTAGATGCCAGCGAATACAAGTCATCCGTTCCTTTCATGGCCCACAAAAATAATAATACATATACTTTGTTCAGATGATTAATGTAAAGTTTCTCTGAATGGTTGATAGTAGATAATGACCTAAGCTAAATTATTTAGTTCAAAGTAAGAGTTAAGAGTTACCGCTGGAGGAGGATATGTGCTGGTGTCGAAATTACTCATGACACAAATATCACAGGTACGTAAGCTTTTCCTTTTCGACATTATCTCCGACCTACTTCCCAGTTAATGGGTTTTTATTTTACGACTTTATTTGGGACAGAGTTTGCTGGTGGCCAGGTTTAAGACATTAAAGTCAAAACGATAATGTGAGAAAATCCTATTGTACCTTTATAATTTACCTAAATTAGTGGTAAGTACCTTCTATTAGCACCTTTTTCTCGTTTATATCAGTTTCGAGCATTTTTGATTCCGTTTGCAAAGATTTGCTTCTACCTGATGTTTCGTGCGGGTTGTTACCTTTCGATTCTTAAACAGGTATAGGATAATAATTTTAAGAAAATTCTAAATGGTTAGTCGAACAAATGTAATTAAAATTTCAATTAGGACAATCTAGTATAAAATGCATAGATTTATGTAAATTTTGTTAGTAATTTACTAAATACTTGCACCTCAACTTAAAACACTACAAAGTTTATTATTTTGAAATTTGTTATATGCAATTTACATAAATATATATATATATAAATATATATATATATATATATATATATATATATATATATATATATATATATATATTATTTTAAAATTTTCTTGAACCATCAATATTTATTTTCAATTTTTGAGATTTGGGTTCATTTTATGAATAACATATTTAGTATTCAAAATTAAACTTAAACTCACTACTCACTTGTAAGTAGTAAACAAAACATGTGAGATTCAAGAAATAAAGAAAAAAATGAAAATGCCCTAAACCAAAGGGCGAAACGTCAGTTTAAGTTTAATTTTGAATATTAAATATTCATAACATGAACGCAAATCCCAAAAATTGTATATATATATATATATATATATATATATATATATATATATATATATATATATATATATATATATATATATATAACCCAGCGTAAGGAACAACGTGTTCCTGCGGTGAGCAGTTAATCCACTGCTACGACTCTCATCAGTCACGGAAACCAAATCCGTTTTCGCATCCAATGAGATGCATTCTCACACTACAACAGAACCTCCTCCGTAGGCGACCGTTTCAGGAATGCAGCACTGCGCTCCCCAGGCCTCCTATAGACTCGTCTTCTTCTATCATTCCAATGTAGGCATATTCGGGACTCGTCGTAGAATAAAACGGAGCGCCATTGCTCTATGTTCGACATGTTGTCGGATGCTGCTGTCAATTTGGGTCCGTTAGCTGGTCTCTTCGGAGTTAGGTTAGCTTTTTTAAGTCTTCTTCTGATTGTCCAATGACTAACAGCACGACCACGAACTTATCGTAGCTCCTGCTGGATCGCAACGCTGGTCAAGTGACGATTTGTTGACAATGTAGCGGTCGTCTTGCTCCGAGATACATCTTCTTCTTCCTGATCCTGGTCTCCGTGTAAAGGCGCCAGTCTCTTGGTAACGTCTGTAGACTCTGGAGACAGCTGACTAGCTCAGGTGTATTAGCGCAGCGAATACACGTTTGCTATGCCCTTCTTGCAATAGGGCAATGAATTGTGTCATTTTCCGATGACGTAATTAGTGAGCGGGTATACCAGAGATGTTGACATTTCAAGTTCCGGTAAAGGAATGATAGGAAAATGCGGTTGCATGTGGTTTTATAGGGATGAATAGAGCGCAACGAGTACATTGCTGAGCGAGCAAAAACGGTTCTTTTAAGTAAAACTGTTTTCATCAGTAAAACTTTTTGGAAATCCAAAAGTTTTTGGTATTATTGAAAAGAGTAAAAAATCAGCGTTCTAAAAATCAATCGTCAAAAATAATATGAAACTAAAACTAGAACGAATAAATAGTAAATAAAATACAATAACAATTATACCAAGTTTTCTTTGTACCTCTTTTCAATTAATTATCCCAACATTTAAGTTTATAATTAAAGATAAATATAGTAAAACAACATTAGCATAAAAAGAAAAACAAAAACAAAAAAATTGTATATAAACCGAAGGGACAGAAAAAATAATTCTCCCTAAAAACTGCACAGTAGAAAGTTAAGGTCAGGGGTGAACCACATTTACTTCAGATTTCTGTTTTTAACCTATTCCTGATATATTCATGTCAGTATTTTCAGTTATTTCATGAATTCATAAATGGAATAGTATTAATTTCCTACTAAAAAGATAGTTTAGTTTGGTTTTAATTTGGTTCACGCTCAAGTTCTTGGTGCCCAAATAATATTATGGCATTATAGTCCAATGAGTTTTCGAAAATAGTAGTTCTCTATCTCGGAATCATTAAAACTTTCCCATCTTGTATGATTATGATTTGCGATTATGGGTGAACACCACTGTAAAGTTTTTAAAAAATCGATTTTTTTTTTGATAAATCTTTATGTTATCTAGAATGTGGTGCAGGAGTAAAGGTATATACAAAATTTATTACGTTAAATTACAACTAAAACTTTTAAACGTGTTTTTCTCGAAACCACGTTTTTTCACCTTACCGGAAACATAACTCAAAGAGTTTTCAATCAATCGACTAAAAATTTTGCACAGAGCTTTAACAGGTCATAACTCAGGGAATTAGGTACGGATTTTACGATTACTGCAATTTTTTTTATTAACAATTTGGCTGCTAAATTAACAAAAATGAATCTCGTATCACTACGTCATTCCTTAGATTTTCACTTATAAAACAAGAATATTTTTGTGTTTACATTTTAGATTCATCCCTTTGTGAAAAATTTTTCCGGTAGTGCGAAAAAGGGATTTTTGTTCACCGAGGGCTACAGCTGTCATTTTGTATTAAAAAATTCTGAAATCATGTATATTCTTTGATATTTGCATAATAAAAAAAATTAATAGCAAGTCGATATCTTGCATAGTTTTTCTTAACAAATTTCTTAAATTAAAAATCAGCCGTTTTGAAACATAAAAAATTACTACATTTTCCTCAAATCATGATACTTTCAGAAATATGGGAATATGCTAATGCATAGAAAATCTTCAGTAAAGCATTTATATCAAGAACTCTTTTCAATTGAAGGATAGCACAGTACCACTACAACTGATATTTGCTTCCAATAAAAAAATGACATTGATATAAATTTCCGGAAACTTTGCACTAGCAGTTAAAATTACTGGCGTGTAGGGCAGAGGTTGAAATTTAAATACATTCTTTCTTTTTTCATTTAAAATTAGCTCATTTCTCTCATACCATGGCTAAGCTCTCTTTTCCATTGACTTCCTGTAGAGTAACAGCAGATACGGTTACAGATATGTCGTATACATCGTAATGCCACTATCCCGAATATAATCTGGCACTAGCACAAGTGATTCGAAAATGGAATTATGGAGTCTCTGCTACTGCTCTGGAAGAAGAAAGAAGCTCTAAAATAAACAAGCTCATTCCATATGCCATTATAGAGATTTATTCAAAACGGCTCTACGGATAATCCACTTTGAAGTGAACTTTGCACAATTGCTGGTTAAATAAACTCCGATCTAAAACTAGTTTCTGGCATTTTCAGGGCATGTTTTTCTGATGTAAGTTACTTTAAAAGTACAGTTTCAATTTTTAATAGCGTCCACAACAGAGAGGAGGGGAGAAATCTGTGAAAAATGACAAAATTTTATACGAGAATAGTGGCTAGTTAAATATGAATCAGTCTCATTAAAGTCAGAGGCGATTCTTGACCGGTTTTGGTATCCTCCCTAATAAAACTTAAAAAGGAACTTTTTTGTTATACAGTCTAGTTTAAGCAAAAAATCGTAATGTCTTAAATTGCAAAAAAACACCCTTAATGTTATTATGTTTGATAATAAATTCCGTTATTAAATATTATATATGTATCATGTTTCATTTAGTTGGAGTGCGATCATGCCAACAGACCGACAGATTGACAGACAGACGGCTAGACCAACGAAGATGAGTCACTATGTTTTTCGTGATCAAGGACTCTTAAAACCCAAAAAAGCAAAAACATTTTTTCACGAACACAGTACACTCAATCCTTCTGCTAGGAAAGTCAAAATATAGAGTTTGTGTCATATGTTAAAACATGATACGCGATTGTTTATATTATATTTACCATTTTTGCCTAATTCTTAAAATAAGCTATAATCCTGAACATTATTTGACAGAATAGTTAGTATAGTATTTTTATTACGCAACATTATATCCAGTAAAGAAAAGAAAAGATAGAGCTTTGCATCAAAAGTATGGGCGTTCAAAGTTCTGGGTTACACGACATGCTATTTATAAATTACCAAATCGGGATATGCATGTTTTACTCCTTATCAAAGCTCGTTAACCAGCCTAAGTGCAGGAGAGATTGAAAATGTGTACACCCAAAGGTGCCTGTATCAACAAAGCTCAACTCCACCCGGTGTGAAATTCAAGAAAATACACATGGAAAATGAGATTTAGTACCATTGTTATTTTAAGCGAGTAGGGTAATAATACCGCTATTAAATTAATAACAGTAACTGTAAAAATAGAGTACTAATACCACTATTGCATTCTTGGTGGTAACTCTGAAAAATCAAAATCAACATAAACGGGAACACAGCTGACTCCGGTAAGGAGATCTCTTTTAGTACTTCTCCCTCCGTTTTGCTCTCGAACTACAAGTTCTGGCGCTTTCACACACTTTTGGGTTTTAGGCCTCTTGAATATCTCCTGATAATACTGGGAGCTTGCGATATGGCTCTTCACCTAGGCTGGTTGACGAGTTCTGATATAAAGCAAAAGATCGCACATCCTATCTTATGAGTGGGATGTATAACTCTTAACCAAAACAATTCTTCACAAAGTTAATATTTACCGTTTGTGAAAGATACGAGTATAAAGAAAAGAAAAGTTGAAATTCTTTATTTAGAATTATATCCAAGGTTGAATTATTGTATTATGCTACTGTATTATCTATTAGGGAAATTCTTCAGATACTCGATTTCTTTTACTCTATCAAGAACGTATCATATGTATGTAAAAACCCAGGACTCCTCTAGAGTGTTTTTGGACAACTACAGATTCCAGTTATTCTACATATTAACCAAAATTCCAGTTAAGAGTGTTATTTTCTGATAGTTTGTTTTTTTTTATTTGTTGCCCAATTTTTCTACAACTGGTAACATTGATCTTACTTTTTTAATTCAATCTTGGGAAAATGTTTTTAAACTTAGAGATTAACTAAAACATTGTGTCAGGTAAAAAAGTAGAAAAAGCAGGCATAAAAATAAGTAATCATCAATATGCAGAGCTTTAAAACGGTGCTGGTGATATTATATTTAACTTACTTTCTTACCTTGAAGCGGATTTCTAAAAAAACTTTAAATTTTTATTTTCAGAAAATGTTTACTTTAAAGTAATGATAAATTTTGTTGTCAAATGGTTTTCAGCTTTACTAATTTCTGTCTATGTTATGTTTTTGTCTTCGATTTTCAATATAATCTTTTTTTTTCTGCATATCTTTTCTATTTTTAGTGTTCCGTACGGAACACTTATAAGATCACTTCGGTGTCTGTCTGGCTGTCTGTCTATTTGTCTGTCACACTCGATTTTCTCCGAAACTATTTGACATAGAAAGTTGAAATTTGATAATAATATAGGAATTGATGGCCTCATCAGTGCCGTGTAGTTTTGAGAGTTAAATTTTGACTTAAGGGGTTAGTTTTGGGGGGTGAAATCGGAGATGAAAAAAAAATTTTTTACTAGGTCATCGAGCGTGGTGTCAAATGAAAGCTTGTGAAAACACGAGTAATATATATATATATATATATATATATATATATATATATACATATATAACATATATAACATATATATATATATATATATATATATATATATATATATATATATATATATATATATATACATATATATATATATATATATATATATATATATATATATATATATATATATATATATATATATATATATATATATATATATATATATATATATATATATATACAGTCCCTGGCCAAATTATTAGACGCACTGCAAGATTTCATGTAAAATATTAATTACCGAGTGATATTATACCGTTTTATTATTTTAAATTGATTTGTTTTTTATTTTTATATTATCCAATCAATTACCTATTTATTTGACATAAATAAAACAGCATTAATTTAGAAAAGCATAAGTTTATTAAGTTTTAAAGAAAAGTGAAATAAATGTTAGTAAAAGTCAATATTTAGTTGAGCCACCTTTAGCCGCTATCAAAGCTTTAATTCTGCGCGGCATGCTATCAATGCAAGATTGTACTGTCTCCTCCATTTGAGGATGATGATTCCACACATGAATAATCTTTTCTAGGAGCTGGGTTTTGTTGGTAATCACATCTTTAGCCACTTCTCTTTTCATCAGCTCCCACACATTTTCAATGGGGGTCATATCAGGGCCAATCCAACAGAGGGATATTTTTTTCTGCCAAAAAAGCTTTAACAGACCGAGCAGTGTGGCAGGGAGCTCCATCTTGCATGAAAGTGAATGGTTCCCCATTTGGAAACCATTCTCTGAGCTGCGAAATCAACCGATTTTGTAATACTTCTTTGTACTGATCTTGCCTCATTATTCCTTTGACGACGTACATACGTCCAGTGCCCTTGCCGCTGATGACTGACCAAATCATCACTTTGGTGGGATGTTTAACCGTCGGGACGACACAATCAGGATGAAACTTTTCTCCATGACGACGACGCACATACTGAGCTTTATTCTGCAAAATTTCGAATGTGCTTTCGTCACTGAGGCAGACCTGTCAAAAATAGGAAAAATATATAAACTTCCATGTTTATTTGCTTTATTTAACTGAAAATGATAATAATGTATCAATTATTGATTAAATTGCTGTATCTTACCGATCTCCAGAAGTCCACATCTTTGTCTTGCCATTGTTTGGCCCACTTCAGGCGCTTTGCTTTCATTGCAGCTGTTAACTTGGGCTTCCTGGCGAGGCGACAGGCCTTAAAATCTAATTCTTTCAATTTTCTTCGAACAGTGCGCTCAGAAGCGTTTACGCTAGCATCCTGGAGTTGTGATTTTATTACCTTTGTGGTAGCAAATCTGTTTTCTACACAAATTTTCTTCAAACATCTCTCTGACCGTGGAGTGAAAATTGGTTTTCTACCGCATCTTTTCTTTCTTTTCGGGCTTAATTCCTTCCCTGACTCAATTTTCTTTTTTATGCGTCGTACACTAGCTTCAGAAACCTCCAATCTTCGTGATATTTCTCGGTTTGTAAATGTTTTCGCAATCATAAGGGCCTTCACTTCAGCTTTTTTACGTGGTGAAAGATCGCCTGTTCTACCCATAATGAAAATAGTCCAATTACTTTTTTAATACACTGCATACAAAATAAACTAATAACTGAGTAGTATAAAACTGTTAAACAAACAATCACAGTCCACAAAGCCACAGAAACACGTCCGTACCTGACTCGATTCCGATCGCGACTGATACAGGTTTGTACTTGTTTACGTTCATGTATCACTTTGTCAACACAGTGTTGCAATATGTTAAAAATAAATACAAATATGTAGTCTACAACAATTCTTTTAAATAAAAATCAATAATGTTGTAGTTTAAATATACCATTATTGCATAAAAACTCTTAAGAAACATAAAATTACTAAAAAAAATACAGTGTGTCTAATAATTTGGCCAGGGACTGTATATATATATATATATATATATATATATATATATATATATATATATATATATATATATATATATATATAATGTAATACTGGCATTTTTCTTTGTATTATTTTTAAAAAATCGCTGTCCCCCCGCCTTATCTCGAAAAGTACTTATCGAAAAATTTTGAAAAAATCTTGGAATATTCTCCACGGGGTGTAGATTGAACGAAAATTATCACGAGTGCATTACCTTTAATAATTTATCTGGAATATAAAAAAAAACAAAAATTTCAAGGTCATCAGATTTCAGTAAAGATTGGAAACAAACTTTGTTGAAAACTCATTTGGGGTGTGTTTTGCGAAGTCACTGATCATTTTATACCTCTGTAACAAAATTTGTCATTTTAAAAGCAATCAACGTACGGAACACTAATTGCGCAAGTTCAACTTGCGCTTGACCGGTTATTTAATTTCGGTTGTATAAAAGCTATTTTTTTTTACCATAATAATATTCACTAACAAAATAAAATTTTAGTATGTATTAATGACAAATTTTTAAGTTATTTTCTAAGACCTGAGAGCCTAGGCATCCGACCCCCCAAAAATTTAACGTTGAACTGGAATATAAAAAAATAAACTTGACATATAATATTCTGAAAATTCAACATAATCTGATACTTACATTCAGAAGCTGTATAATTATGCCTTCAAGGCAATATAAAACTATCAAAAATATACTCTTTAATTTAATGGAAAAGGAAAATTCACAAAGTGAAACTACAGTAAACATAAAACACAGTAGCGACGCTCAGGAAAATTTTTAGGTCCTGTTTTTTATCACGCATGCGCCCCTATCATACCAACAACATGACTGCCAACGCGGACCCGGGATGTGTTTACATGTGGATTTTAAGGAGAATTTTTTTATAACGTGCTCCTAAATTCATTAAATGACTCGTTTGGCGTTATAATTGAAAGTAATTATAAAAAAGATATCAAGAAGAAGTTTTTGTTGTGCCGTTAGTTTTTGTAATAATCGATGTCGTATCTCCAAAGGAGTTAGTTTTTTAGATCTCCCAAAGATCCTAAAAGGTAATTTATTCATAATTCTTTAGTTTTATTATGCAATATATTATACAAAGATTATGATAATTCTGTTTTCATATTAGAGATACATTTTAATTGTAAAACAGTTATGTTTAAGTTCAGAAGAAAGACGATCTTATCTTAGAATGTTAATTATAATTATTTTCAATTTCTCCAGATTACTGGGATTCGCTGAAATATAGGGAGAATGATTGTCGACATTATATGCGCAAGGCTGAAGGTGTGCAGAGATATATTCTCAAAATGAAAATTTTTTTCCTTCCTCCTGGAGATCTCTAATAGTTGAGAAATATAAATTCAACAATGAGACATTTAAATGAATAATGTGAAAAAAGCATTGAAGTCAAACGTATTTTTTCCTTGTATTTTTTGCCTTTTTCCCTGCTTTTTATATATCTGTTTTAATAAGAACTTGAGGAAAAAATGTTTCTAAAAAAATGTTTTTACGTTTTTTTCTTCCGTTTAAGCAGCAAAATTCATTTTTTTTCTACAGAATGGGATTTTTCTTGAGGAGAAGAAGGAATTTGAATATTTCAAAAACGCGCGGGAATCTTACCAGCAATATGGCGACAGGTCATGTGGTCATTACAAACTCGAACCCCATGAGATCAAAGGTGCCGAGTTGGACTGTCGTAACTGTGTTGTATGTTTAGTGTGGTGAAACTTTTTACTCTGTGGACGAATATTTTAATTGTTATCAAGTGGATTTTTTTTCAAATAGAATAGATATTTTTTATTGTAAATTAATTGTATTTGGTTGCGTTTTTTACATGTATTGTTATTATTTATTAAGTAATTCGTTTATTTGGAGTGAATAATTCAGTCAAAACAAATACAAGAAATAAATTATTCTTAAGGCTCATTAAGTGTGAAGCACACGTCCAGAACATTAAGTATGTATAAAACATGTCCACTAGAAGTGGGTAATTAGAATAAGCAAAGTGCGCGACGAGCGCAAGGTGCGGCACTTGCCTATGAGTTTACACTTCCGAACTTGTGCAGCTTGCTTTGTGCGTCCAAGCGATACTTCCTTCCGCAAGGCACACTTACAACAAATAATTTACATGGTTTTTCTGTGTTTTTGTTTAGAAGGTAATTTTATGAGGGATAGAATAATGTAGGTTCTGGTACATTAAAAATGATTGGGACGAGAATTTTAAAGTCGGTAATTTTACCGGTAAACTTATCTGTAGGATTCTGGTAAATTACCCATAAAATTAGGATCAAAATTATCAAAAAAAATTAAACAAACAAACGAAAAAAAAATCGACGGATTTCACATTTTATAAGTGTATTTCGATTGAAATGTAGGTAAGATCAGGGAGGACATACTCATCTTCTTTCTCTATCTCGGTTTTAATGGTAATAATTGAAAACATAATATAATAGTAGCTCTTGATTTTAAGGGTCTGCTTTTGGTTTTTTTTTTTTATTTTTTATGGGTCTAGCACACGTGTTGCAGGGAAGTCCCTAAAGCGCTCCAGGAGCGGCAAGTGTGCGGAAAAAGCGATTCACGTTGTTCTTGAATCGTTGTAAATTGTACTCGGTGGGAAACACAGCCCTGGGCAAATCATTCCAAAGTGATGATGTTCTCCATATAAAAGACTGCTTGAAAAAAGCGTTGTACGTGGAGTAACAAGCTGAACCTCATACGGATGTGAAGTATTAGCGCGACGTGTATTTCTAACATGCACCGCTCTGGGAGGAATTAAGCAGGCTACATCCTTCGAACACTTTCCATGAAAATACTTGAAGAACAGACTCAAATCTCCAACCGTGCTTCGATGTTCCAGCGAATCAAGGCCGCCGGTCAGTTCCGGGTCTCTAATCAGACAAACAGTTCTTCTCTGAACATAATCCAACAAATGCAGTGTGTGTTTGGGAGCGGAGCCCTAAACATGGGAGCGGTATTTCATAGTTGGTCGAATTTAGCTTTGTAAAGAATTAACAGTGGTTGTGGAGTGTAAAGCTTTCTGGTTCGAAATAATTTTCTCAACTTTTGAGAAGCTCTCCTTGCTATGCCTGCAACATGTTCATGCCAGGACATATTTGCTCTCAAATTAACGCCCAACAAATTGATTGACGGTGCTAGGGGAATGGAATGGAGTTTGTTAGGGTTCTCTTTTGTGAACAATGTTCAGCCCACGGTTATCGGTTTTTAAATTGAGTGCCAAGTTGTTACAGTTCCATTGCGGATGGACATCAGTGATTTTTTGTGAAAAAATCTCTTTCCTTCCGTCCATCGATGTTGAAAATTAAAGTTTCTCTATAAGTAGAGGTTCCCCTTTGGCCACGGATTTGTAGTTTAGGGTATTGGAAGCCTTTATAGTTCCAGTGCAAGAACCTTTTTTTTCATCAAGATGTGTCGTTTGACACCACCCTGTTTGTCAATGGACGGGAGGCATTTTTATGTTGTATCAATATGACTGGCTGGACCCTGCTTGTGGGGTACTATATAACTAATAACTATAGAAAAAGCAGAGATAGGTGATGTAATGATAGCACATAGCATAGAATAGAATGAAAATTATTTAAAAAAATAAAATTGATTTCAAAACTAAATACTTTTTCTCATTTATTTAAAACTGTGTATGTGACTTGAGATTGAATGTAAGAGAATAGATTTGTGTAGATACTGATAGCTAAAAAGCTAGTCGATCTTTTGACCTGTTTAAATCATATGTATAAGCAAATCTTTGAAAAATATAAAATTTCCATCACAGTATCCAGAGAAACATACTTGAAGAAAAATTAAAATCAAATCAAAGATAAAAAAGGAGACAGAAATAGGAGATAATAAAAGTACAATCAATCACAATGGTACCATAATATTATTCATTCATTTTCTTAGTTATCATTAGCACAAATTCTTCAAGTCGGGGTAGTTGGCACCTTGTGACCTTGAATAATATAAGTTTTCCTACATAAAAATAAGATATTAGTTGCACCTTACTGAAACCAGTAACGTTCACATGTAATGTTTTTGGAAGGAAGCCAGTGAGAAGATCTACTGAATATTCAATTCGTAAGCATTAAGCTCTTCATGTGCAACAAGTAAATAACAAGGAAGAGTGCGGATACCTTCATCTCATAGTAGCACAATATTGTTTTAAATCTTCGAGTTACGCTTTATTTACGACAAAAAAATATACAATTATCGGTGATTTGTGATTTTGGTATTTCACCGGTAGAAACATGAAATGGGAATATGGGCACTATTTCAGCTGCCATGCTATCTCTCTCTCCCTCTCTCTCTCTCTTTCTTAAACCTTTCTCGCCAATAGGAGTATCGGTGACACTGTGCAGTTGCTGCCTCAACAGTCATTCTCCAGGCATCTCTATCCCGCGCGACCTGATTTGATTCGTGCATACCCATACCAAGGAGAGATCTTACTTGGTCGGACTATCTTGTTGGAGGCCGTCTCATTGATCTTTTTCCTTTTACCTTTTCCGTTACTACAAGCTTTTTCATGGCATCTACTTTCCTCATAATGTGACCAAAATATTTCAAGTTCTTTCTTTTATTTCTATTTGAAAGTCGGTCATTTATGCTAAGCTCTTCAAGAATAGATACATTAGTAAGATGTTCAGTATATGATACTCTGAAGATTCTTCGATATGCTCGCATCGATTCGTCTTTTGTCAGCTCGTTTAATGAATATAAGGCTGGATAGCAATCTTTAACTTTGTGTTTTTTGTGACAGCTGGATCTTTCCAGATCTTAGTGAGTTCGATCGTCGAGTTTCTAGCCATAGCCAAACGTTTCCTTACGCTTTAACCGCTTTACAGTCACCATTGTTACCATCATTACTTTGGTTTTTGCTTTATTAATGGTCAATCGATAGTTTTTGCTAGTGATTTCCAGGCACTCCATAATTGATTCTAGGTTTTGTATTGAAGTTGCCATGCCATAAGTGCAGGTAAATTGATTCCATGATGTTTGAGGGGGTTGGAAATCGCTACGTAAACAATTCAAGTCTGAAGAATACTCACTCTATGAAGCAAACCGAGTATTTTTTCTCAGAAAATGAAGAAAGATGCCCTAAAAACCATTAGGGCTGAAATAATTGTTTATTTAAACAAGGCAGGGAGTAGATAGGAGACGTTGCTCACTTAGGCTGACCTATTGAAATCAATATCTCCTTCATCATTGAAAGAGCGAAAAAAAGTGTATTGGATGTTTCCCGCTTGAAGAGGAAACATTTTTTTGTATTATTTGAAGTTTCAGAAACAACCGTTTTTGATAGCTTTTGATATCGTCTCTGTCTGTGGAAGTTGGGTGCCAAAAAAGCTCGTACAGCCTCACAAGTAGAAAAATTGTTGCTGGTAATGGAACATGGGTTCATCATTATGAACCTGAATTTAAACAGGAATCTATGCAATGACATTAAATGGTACAACGTCATCTAAGAAATGCAATTTGCATATTAAATACAAAAAAGCGTGTATTACCGGAGAGTATTTTTTAAGACTACGGAAAATATTAAAGGAAGCATTTAAACAGAAAAGGCGAAGAAATTAGACGAAAGGATAGTTGTTTGACAATGTTCCTGCTCATAAGAACAATGTTGCGAAAACTACTCTTAACAAATGTAGTTTCGAATGATTGGTACGCCCGCCTTATAATCCAGACATAGTTTCTCGTGATTATTATTTGTTTTCAAATTTGATTACATAATTTAGGGAAAGGAGAATTTCAGACTCTGAAGAAGTCAAGGTAGCCATTTCAGTCCGTTTTGAAACTATAATTTAGTGAAGGCATACAAACGTTTAATTTAAAGATTCAAAAAATTTATAAAAATATAGGAATTTAGAAGGATGGTCCGTTTATAATCAGTAACCTTATACTTGATAATTACAACAAATAGAAAAAAGTTTTGGTTTTTTATTTCTTACACAACCTTCATTTTGTAAACTTTTGGACCGCACCTCGTTGCTCTCGTTCAGATTAGTTCAAGTTCTTCTGCTAGAAGATATTGAGGAAGAAATATCGACCTGTAGTTAAAACCAAACGACTCAAATCTTAAGCTGATTTCAAATTATTGGTTCGCTTTATTTAACACAATAATAGCAACAAATAAATAACCTTATTGGAAAATACGACTTGTCTGACACACTTCATAAATTCACTTTGACATACGTATTTAAAAATATAAAACGAAATAATTTATAGCAAAATCAGATACAGTTAACTTTTATGGCGTTATATTTGAGTTTGCTTTACTTTCTTTTGCGTGCTTCTATATTTTTCGCCGCCTTTAATTTAAAAACGCATAAACGACCAGCTCGTAAATAACATAGTTTTATTAGTCAATTTTGTACGGGTAAATTAGCAAGGTTGCCCTAAAAAGGAAAGGCCACCTTGAAGATGATATTTACTTTAAATTTAGCACCAATTCGAGACGTTTAGATTGTTGTTGGTGAAGCATTTAAATGTCACCTGAAGTTCTTCACGGTAGCAACGTTACACGTCTCAAAAAAAAAAAAATGCTAATTTTCCGAAACCGGACGGGATATCAGATATGAGGAATTAATAAAAAAATTGTATTTTCTAGGCATTATTTGTGTAAATATACAGTGAAGTCTGCTTATAACGAACTCTTTTAAAGCGAATTTCCGGTTAAAACGAACTATTTTATAATGCACGAAAAAACTTCCATAAGACCAATGCAAAGGTTTATCAGTTATAACGAACCCGGTTATAATGAACCTCCGGATAAAGCGAACCAAATTTGGATGTCTTGTGTCCGTTTATAACGAACTTGTCACTCCCTGTGTTCGATATCGCGCGACTTGATCTAGGGAATTCACCGAAACTCGCTGGGAACCCCTATTCTACTTGTTCGCTAGTTCGAGTAGTATTATTTTCAATTCACTTGTTGTGTTAGGCGGTTCTAATGCAGCAAAGTAAATGTTTAAATTTTTATTTTAAAATGAGTACACAAAAACGTAAAGCGTTTACTTTAAAAGACAAACACGATATTATAAGGAAAATAGAAAATTGAGTTAAACAAAGTGATGTTTGCAAACAGTTGAATTTAACTAAATCTACAGTTTCTACCATATGGAAGAAGAGGCAAGAAATCTTATTAATCTATGATAAAAGAAACTTTAGTTGCAAAAAAGTAAGAGAATCTATACATGACCAAGTCGATAAAGGACTCCTTAAATGGTTTAGTCAAAAACGACATGAACATGTTTCTATTACCGGCTATACTTTACGATAGAAAGCTAGTGAATTGGGAAAGAAAACAGAGAACAGCAAGTTTAACTGTTCTAGAAGTTGGATTGAACGATTTAAAAAAGCGATATAATATTAGTAGGGGTAAGATAGTAGGAGAAACTGCAGGACTGGACATGACTGTTGTTGATCAGTGGTTGGCCAATATATGGCCGGAAATTTGAGAAAGTTATGAATATGTGGACATTTTTAATCCGGATGGAACGGGTTTGTTTTACAAGATGACGCCTGATAAGACATTAAAATTTGTCGGAGAGAATTGTGCTGGTGGAAAATTATTAAAAGTAAGGATTACTGTGTTGGTAACTGCAAATATGTCTGGAACAGAAAAAAGAAAATTGTAGGTGATAGGAAAGTCCGCCAATCCCAGGTGTTTTAAAAACAAACATTTGCCAGTAAAGTCTGGATGACATTAGAATTTTTTAAAAACGAACTGATCGCATGGAACAAAGAATTAAAATTAACAAACAGAAAAATATTACTTTTGATTGACAACTGTCCAGCGCACCCTGAAGTTGATCTACAGCAAATAAAATTGGTTTTTATGCCTCCAAACACAAGTGAAAAGCTCCAGCCTATGGATTAAGGTGTGATACATTTTTTTAAAATGTCATTATATAAAGATTTTACTTATGAAAATGATAGAGACGATCGATAAAGGTAACATTTTTTCTGTAACTCACTAGGGCGCTATAAACTTAATCCATATGGCTTGGCAAAGAGTTAGTAGAGAAACCATTGCACCGATGGTGAGCTACCGAGTGGACTGAAAAATATCGAGAAGATCCTACTGATTGTCTAGAATTTGTTTACGATGCTAAACAAAGTACAGTGGAAAACGATATTAAAAAGATGTTTAATCACTTTAATTTTGAAGAATATGTATGTGCTGATAATGAATTAATGACGAGAGAAATATTAACTGATGACATCAGTGACTTCTGGAAAGATTTTAAACGATAATGACGACGAAGACGAGCTTGGAGAAGGAGATAATATTTATGTTCTATGCATTTCAGAAATGACTAAGAAAATGACTGAAACTCTGGAATCTCGTGAAGTTTCTGAACATATATGGAGTAGCTTTTGTGACCTTGACAATTATATAAATACCATTTCTTTTTCAAGTAAAATTGTATAAACGAAAATTACTGATTTTATTGTATAAACTACGTATTTTAATGTTTTCGTTTATGCTCGTATATGTACCAACATGCATAATAATAACTTTAGTGTGACTTGTTTTATTTTCCTTTTAACGTTTTTCTTTAATTTAATAATTATGATTATTCATTTTTCTAAGTATTAGTGTCTAATCTAAATAAAAAAGTAGTGAAAAATGAAATTAGATTTTGTTTACTGTTTGTAACGAACTTCGGATATACCAAACCATTTTTAGTGATTTTTTGGATTTCGTTATAAACGGACTTCACTGTATATTGTATAATTATTAGAGGCGGTCATAGCGTAGTGGTTAAGGTTCCTTCCCATCTACGCCTGCGACCCGAGTTCGTATCTCGGCTTGGAAAATGATAATAAAAAATAAAAATAAAAATAAAATTTACAACGTGACTGGCACCTCTCTTGGGAAGGCGCACTCTTAGTATCATGCCTAGTAAAGCCCCCTCCCTTTGACGTTCGGAACCGGCATTAAATTTTAGTTCCTCATCGTCTGTGGAAGTACTTAAAAAAAGGCATCAACCACAGGCAAAGGCTAAAGGGTCGCCTACGTCCGTATTGGATATGGTACTTCAAGAAGAAGTTAATTATCATTATACGTGTATATTACATAAATGCATTAAAATGCTAGGAAGCTATGCCCACTTGTTCAGTGTTTTAACCAGGCAGCAGCAAGTAAAGAAAGAGGTGCCGATACTTATTCGCAGACGTTATAAAAACTAAACAACTAATTACTAAATCATCAATGAAAATATTCTAAAAGGTAACATAAATATTATGCAAAATTAGGAGTTTATGCTATTTCAGATGACGAACAGATAAAAATAAAAGACACATTCACACCCAGAACCCCTTTAGACATTTTCATGGGCGTTTCTTTCACAGTTTGTTAGTTAAGTTTAGTTAATAATGAAGAATGTTTTCCAATTACTGTTTTGTCGTGTTTTCAGTAATCTGTAAGAAGTATCCCATCCTGCTCGCAGAAAATCGAAGCAAGAACTTTTCCTGCTCACTTTTGTAAGGAAAATTTTTTTGGGACGAAGTGAACCAGCATGTTTCCATTCTTTCGATTATTTCTTTACCTCTGGAACATAATAATGGACCAACTTTTCATCCATAGTCACCACTAGATCCAAAAAGTTAGATGAATCCTCATCAAAATGGCTACAAATCAACTTGGATGTTGTGAATCTCAGTCGTTATTCGTTGGCGTTTAGACATTTAGGGATTCATTTAGCTGATATTTTTTTCTTACCCAATTCAGAATGGACAATGTGAAAGATATGTTTGCATGAAATGTTCAGAGTTTCTTCTATATGTTTGAGTCAAATTGATCCATTCTCCAAAATAATTTAATATATAATCTCAAAATTCTTGCGGGTAGACTTCGAAACGGGTCTTTCACACGGTCTTCATTATTGGTATTGGTTCTATCTCTCTTGAAAAGCACAACCCAGTTTTGATAATAACGTAGAATTGATATGGTTCCTATAATGAATATGCCTAATTCATTATGGTAAATTTCTTCTCGATATTATTCTTCACTAAATTCACAATTTTCATCGGTCATATTTTCTTCATAAATTGACTATAAATACCACAATAAAATCTGAACTGCAAAACTGTGACTAAGTACTTATTAAATATAAAGCTACTATCCATAGCAACCGTATTTGTTTTTGACAATGGGAAGTTGTCTACACTAACTACTAACCTGAACTAACTACCAGGGTGAATTAAGTTTGGTAAATTGCTACGAAATAGAAGGAAATTTTGATCAGCAGCATTACTGTTGGTATTCGTGATTCATGTAACGGTTGTGTTTAAGGTTTCAAACAGATGCAACGCACGGTTGCTTGTTGGTAAGTGTTCGGGGTTACACGTTTCGTAGAAAGTGACTTTTTTTGTTTCCTAACCTCAAAAAGTGGCTTAGGAAGAAGGCATTTTCTTTGAATGAAGAGGTTTTCTGTGCTATAAATGAATATTATGCACAATTCGAAAGAATTTTTCCCTGAAGGAATCAAAAAATTTAAATCTCGCTGGACCAAATGTATTGAGCTCAGTGAAGACCATGTTGAGAACTAAATTTTTGTTTTTCTAAAAAAATTATTTGCCATGCTTTTACAAGATTTTTTAATCCATCCTCGTAGTTATAAGTAAATTAAATGGGCTCTGAAGCCATAACATTATTTATCTATTGCGCAATAATTTTTTGGATCATCGGCTACTCGTAGATGCGGCGTAATGAGAAAATAAGAGAGGTTGAACTGATACCTCTCTCAAATGGGTAGCGCAAAATTGTTGAATAATTCTGGTGGCATTGTTGCATAACTCAAAATAAAAAATACAGTTTTACCGATAGAACGGGTAAAGAACAAAAATAATTCGTGTGAAATAGAAATTGATAATTTTAAATTAAAAATCGCGGTTATATTTTTTTCCTTTCATTACTTATTGACAATTTTTTAATACATGAATGACCAACATGTTAATAATAGTTTGATTGGTCAACTTTGGATGAGTCACTTAGCAACATGGCTCTAAAAAGGAACCTGGAAGATGACATTTACTATAAATTTAACACCAATTCGAGATGTTAATATTATTGTTGTTGGAATATTAATTGTCACCTTAACTTTTTCTCGGTAACATTGTTGTAAACCTCAAAGTTAAAAATGCTAATTCTTCGAAAAAAGATAGAATAAAAATAAGAATTAATCTAAAATATATATTAAAAAAAAACTATTGTAATTGGCTTCCTAAAAATTGCTACGTATTTTTTCTTTCGGTTAACTATGCCTATATGTTTCATCTTCTTTAGAATAAAAAAAGCATTAATGGCGAGTGCGTAAAAATATAATTTTATTAGTCAATATTCTACGGGTAAATTTGCAAGGTTGCTCTAAAAAGGAAATGCCACCTTGTAGATATTACTTAGTTTTAAATTTAATACTAATTCCAGACGTTTAGATTGTTGGTGTTTCAATATTAAGTTATTTTCAACAGCAAAACCTAAAAAAATGGTCATTCTTCGAAAAGAAACCAGATAAAGAATGTTATAGATTATTATAAAATACAAATTATACAACTAAATTCATATATATTGTGGAAAGTGGTATAAATGAAATTTTTAAAAAAGTAATCATGTTTGGAAAGAACGTACAAAATAGTTTGTAAAATCAGAAAATGCTTTTATGTACAACGAGTAAGAGGAGTTCTAAGGGTTACATGCATTCTATAGATTTTTTTGTACATTTGTATAGATTAATGTAAAAAATAATAAATCAATAACGTAAGGAATTTTAAGTAAAACTAAAATTACAAAATAAAAAATATTTTCGTTATCGTAAACTAAATGGCTACTTTTAGAATAAAGGTTATTTCTAAAATTAGTGATAAACCCATCAAAAAGTATTTACATCAAATCTTACTTTAGTCAATGACAACTTTTGTTTTTAATTATAACCTCAAAAATATTCGGCAAACTTTGCATTAATTTATTAGAATTCCAATTTTAATTCTCTGTTGTGACGTATTCAGTGTAAGTTCGATAAGAAATCAGGGAATGGGATGTCCATTGCATCATATCTATTAATTTTCTTGATATAGTTTTAGAGAGTGTTTAGAGTCGTTATCTTATTAAAAGATAAAATCTTGACCACTATTATTTAGTTTAGGTGACGTGGCATGTTCTGCAGGATTTTGATATCATATTTTATTTCTCGCCTATTTTCGTCTTCAACTTCCTTGCTTACTGTGCTAAACCATAATGCTGCCTCCTCCGTGCTTAATAGTTAATATAGTGCTTTTTAGTAGTTAAGCAGCGTACAAATATTATTCTGTTAGATCCGAGAACTTGGAATTTTGAAAAAGATTTAATTCTATCGTTCTATCGTTCAGATTCTATGTGTTTTACCCTATTGCAATTTGTCTTACTTCTGCCTGATTGTTAGTTTCGGTTTCTTAACACATAATATATCACAGTAATCGCCTCTTAACAGTGGTACTTGAAACTAGTTTTACCACGAGTTTCATTAAAAAAGCAGTAATTTGAGGAGCAATTGAACATCGATTTCATTTAGACATTCCGGTGATAATCTGATCTTCACGTTCTAATGTGGCTTTAGGCCGACCAGACCTTTTTCTTTCTTCATTTGTTCCTTTTATTTTTTTACTTGTTTGCTGTGAAAGCTGTAGTGTGGTTCTTTATTTGATTTGTCGCTCACTATAACCTGCTGTTTTCTTGACTCCATGTTAAAAAGAAATTTTGGACTAACCAACTGCACGAATACTTTGAAGCACAGTAAATTCACTAATCGTAACTTTAACCTTTGAATGCTTAATTATGGCGGCTGAGTTTTTGCTAAATACAAAGCTATTTAGATTGGGTAATATAAAGGGAATCAAACATGTGAGCAGTCGAAAATTGTATAATTACATCAGATAGCAGAGGTATTAATTAATAAAGATTTATTGCAGGTATTTTGTTTTATTATATGCTTTCTAGTACTAGTTTAACCCTGCAAGTCGTGTTCAGACGTTATAACTTCATTACGGCGGTCTTTCTAACTTTCTATTATTATCCATCTTGTAATTTGACCGCTCCATTTCCCTGTGTGTGAACAAAATGTCTTACTTATTGCCATTTTAGAGAGCCTATCTGTTTGATTATATTCTTAACTTGGATTTTCTTGATATCTTTCTTGCCGTAGCTCTCTGAGGTACTAGTAGTTTGTTTATCATTCATCTACTTAATATCGAAGTTTCTCATCCATAAGTTGGCTTGGTTGGTACTATCATGCTAATCAAAGAACTGAGTTTCCCTAACTTAATCTTATTCTTCTTTTAATTTTCTTTTTAAATGCAGTTGTTTTTCCAAGCATATAAATATTGTGGCCTCCCCTATATATATATATATATATATATATATATATATATATATATATATATATATATATATATATATATATATATATATATATATACACTCCTGGACAAAATTAACGCAACAATATATTAAATCATACAAATCTCTATAATGAATTAATTTTAATAATTTTTTATGAACATTGGTTACACTAAAAGTTAGAAAAAACTTATTCGGATACTTTAAAAGTGAATTAGCTACCAAACTTCTCTATAAGATTCGAATTAAAATTATTCTTAAGACCTAATAACACAATCGTTGAAATTATGTAATAATGAAAAAAATAAACTGGGACACTAGTAGCAAAATTAATGGTGTAACTGGGACACTAGTTGCGTGTGTTGCCTCCTCTACTTCGGATGACAGCGTTTATGCGCCTAAGCATGCTTCTAATTAAATTTTGGATAAAATCTATTCCCATTCTGTGATAATTGCATTTTCAAGTTTCCTCAGGTTTCTAGGTGCAGGTATATGACGTTTCACATTTTTCTTAAGGATGTTCTATCGGATTCAGATCCAGGCTTTTTGGTGGCCATTGCATAATCGGTATATCAACTTGATTAAGATAATCGAGTACCTCCCTAGCCACGTGAGGTCGAGCGTTGTCTTGCATAAACAGGAAATTGGGCCCCATGAAATGACCGAAAGGTATCACATGTTCTATTACAATATTCACAAGATAGTAGTCAGCATTCATGGATCTCGTGCGGACAGGAACTAACTCTGTGCGAGCATCAAAGCAGATGCCACCCCAGAACATAACAGAGTCACCGCCGAATGGAATCCTTGCAGAGATATTGCAAGGAGCAAACCTCTCTCCTGGTCTTCGCCATACTCGCTCACGACCATCTGGATGGTTTAGACTAACCCTAGTTTCATCTGTAAAGAAAACTTGTTTCCAATCATCCACAGACCAGTTTTCGTGATTTCGAGCAAAACGTAACCTGGCAACTCTGTTCTCTCTAGTAAGCAAGGGCGCAGTGGCTGGTCTCCTACTGTTTAATCCAGCTTCATTTAACCGTCTTCTAACTGTTTTAGAAGAAATTGTGACATTGCGAACAGCTTCGAGTTCGTTTCTTATTATAGAACTAGTGACAGTCCTGTTTCTTAAAGCATATTGTCTTATAAAACGTTCATCTAGGTCGCTAGTGCATCATTTTCGCCCTTGCCTTAGCCTTCTAGAATAAGTTCCTACTTCATTCAAGCGTCTTACCATACGACTTATTGTGGAACGATGTTTGCCTAACAAATTGGCAACATAATTCTGACAATATCCCTCGTCCAATAAAACTGAGGCTCTCACTACCTCGTGTTTAGTTAAATTCCTTGTTCGATTAGTTTATCTAATTCTTCGAGGTCAAAAATAAAACAGTCTACCACAAAAACGTATTACTTTGAAAAAGGGAACAATTTATAAGCTTACTTTTAAAGAAAATCTATCGCATTATTACAGAAAATTGTTTATCTTTTTTTTTTAAAACTGTAAATCTAAACGAATTGTTTTGATTTCTCTCATGAACAACGAAACAAAATATGCATATATATATATGTATATATTATATATATATATATATATATATATATATATATATATATATATATATATATATATATATATATATATATATATATATATATATATATATATATATATATATATATATATATATATATATATATATATATATATATATATATATATATATATATATATATATATATATATATATATATATATATATATATATATATATATATATATATAAAATACATCCCTTAGAAACGGAACATTTTTTTAGGCGGGATTACCTCGACCAATATTTACCCTCTAAGACTTTTAAATTGATACTAAGTTTTTAGAGTTCCATTAAAGGTACGTTTTCAGAGTTCCGTTCTAGGTAAGAGTTTATTTTGGCGCAAATTTTCCCCTCGCAGGTCATCGATTTTTATATTGGGTGTACATTTTTTACAGGTTCTGTTTTTTGAAAAATTTCCCTCTATTGATAATCGATATTTAAAAACCGTTAAAATTTTTAGTGTTTCACTGTAGGAAACAGTCCTTCTTTATAAAAAAATCTGCCACCCTTGCTAATCACTTTTTAGTTAACTGTGCTAGGCATAAGCTTTTAGAGTTCCAATACATGACGATTTTTTTTTAATCAATTGGATTCTCAGTCCAATTGTTGTTTGGCGAGCTCTCTGTTCGTCATTTCAGACCTCGCTCTCCCTGTAAATAGCTCTGTCCTCAGGATACTCTTTTTACATGTTTTTATATAGAAATATTTCTTAGTTCCTAGTTCCTAATTAGTGATTGTCTGGGAAATAATTGTATTATTAAATCGATAATCGGCAAAACCGAAAATTGCTTTAGAAATATTTGTACAAATTTTTGCCTTAAAGAGCTTAAAAAAAAAACAAATTTCATTTCAAAATTGTATACAAAATGCGCTGTTTCTCTCCCACTTGCAAATGTAGTTTTTCTAATAATAAAATTTTCATCAAAATTAATTTAAAACTTCACCGTTTGTTGACATCTATCAAAATTAAACTTTCGCTGTCATTTTATAAAGTCATAAATATTGTTTAAATATAGACAACGGGCAGCAGGTTCTACAAGATACTCATATAATGGGTGTTGTATGTCTAACCCATGTCAGAGGTCACAACGAGTTAATATTCCAATACGTCTTTCTTAATAAACCAACAAATCGATAGACAATATCATCAGTCAGGTTGATATGTTACCATTGAAAAGAAAAAATGTTATACAGGGTGATTCTTAGCGATCGAACGATACGTATATGCTTTTTGTACGTCAGTTTCCAATTTTTGCAATTTTAGACGTGTCGTCAAAGTATAAAATATGTTTCTCTATCGCCTTGACTATTATATTCGTAACTACGACATCTGTCCAAAAAAGCCGAATGATTAATAGAAAATAAAAAACCAGCCAAGTGCAAGTAGGACTTGCGCAATTAGTGTTCCGTACGTTGATTGCTTTTAAAGTAAAAATTTTTCTTAAGAGGTATAAAATGATCAGTGACTTCTCTAAACACCCCCCAAATGAGTTTTCAATAAAGTTTGTTTCCGATCTTTGTTGAAACCTGATGATCTTGAAATTTTTGTGTTTTTTTTTTTTATATACCAGAAAAATTATATAAAATGCACTCGTGATAATTTTCGCTCAGTCAGTCTGCAGCCTGTACGAATTATTCCAGAAGTTTTTAAAAAATTTTTGGTCAGTACTAGTCGAGATAAGGGGAAGGACAGCGATTTTTGTAAATTTTTTAAAAATAATACAAAGAAAAGTGCGCGCAAGTATTACATTATATATATTTTTGAACTTGTGTTTTCACAAGCTCTCATTTGACACCCCACTCGATAACCTGGTAATTTTTTTTTTCATTTCCGATTTCACCCCCCAAAACTAGCCCTTTAAGTGAAAACTTAATTTTCAAAACCACACTGCTCTGATGAGGCCATTAATTCCTCTATTAGTGCCAAATTTCAACTAAACAGTTTCGGAGAAAATCGGGTGTGATGGACAGACGGACACCGAAGTAATCTTATAAGTGTTCCGCACGGAATAATAAAAATACCCTCTTCTTCAGTTTGGGAGCACTGTTAAGAGTCGTGGTCGCTGCCACAACCTGAACATTTTTAAAAGTCTCATCGCTTTCTCTTTATTAACGAATGGAGGGAAGAGAAAGAGGTCAGAGTGTGCTAAATCATGTGATATGGCAAGTTAACCCAACTTTGTGTTTGCTTAAGGACTGTCTCGGAATGGCAGAAATATTAAATGGTATGTGAACTTGCCAACAGTTGATACTCAGTTCATCTTAAGTCAATCTCATGACCGGTTTCAAATTTTTATCATAAAATCACGTATTTGTTGTACTAGCATCGTCCAGTATTTGGCCTGTACAACTTTTCATGGTCTTCAAACGTTTACTACTCGTACACATGGTTACAGGAGTTTATAAAATAATTATTCCTATAAGACTAAGTAAGTAAAGTAGTAGGTAAACTTTTAGAATGCAGGAGGGAGTGCGGATATTAGGTGTCTTCGTATTTTATTAGTATGTAGAATTCATCAGAAAATGTGTTAAGAGAATAGGCGCATTTAAAGTTATCACGCCCGCAAGGGATTTTTACTTCCTTTTGAGTAGTTACCATTTGAGTTCTATATCAGTTCATTCGTCTATGATACGAGATAAGCATTCATTATACTATGTTTTTTAAAGCACTGGATCGTAACCAAGTAACCAAGCTTAACACCAAAGTCAGTAACAGTTCTCTGTATGAAACTTATACTCGTACATCTTTATTTATTAATAAAGCAGATCACTAATGTACCTGAACTATTTTCTTGTTTGCTAAACAAATGCTTTAGTATAAAAATATCATCGTTTTACTTGATTTCAAAATTAACGAGTTCTGGATTTAAAAGGGCTGAGTTCTTTAAAAAACTTTTTTTATATATCAGAAAACTCTGTAGATCCTCTTGAATCCAGCGAGAGCATTCTGAGTGCAAAATTCAAAAAAGTTTTGCTGCAGGTGCAATTTTTGATAGAGCGAGTATCACCGACCCCCAGCTTCTAGCATCCGCCTCTCCATTTACCCTACATGAACTTGCTGAGGAGATCAAGTTTATGGTGCTGGAATTGATTCAGAGTACTGAGTACACTTGGAATCTGAACTTTATTAGTAACCTCAGTTTTCTCAAAACACCCTTTTTTGATATTGTAAAAATAATTTCTCAAGTACCGTTAGTCAGAATGTCCTGTCACTGATATCAAAATTTTAATAATACCTGTCCTTTGGGCCCCTCCCAAAATAAATATTATTTTGCTCTTACGGTAAATAAAAATTTTATAATAACGAGGTTTAAATATTTTTCAAAATTATTTTAAAATGGTTGAAAAGATCTTGGAGCTTAAGTTAGAGTTACATTATGGGAGTAAATTTGGAGAGTTGATTTTATTTTTAACCTCCATTCACTTAATGAATAAAAGGAGTTTGAGGAATATGGTTATTTTTTAGGGATAGACATATACTACCTGGTCTGTATAGCAGCATTAGTAATTACTTTTTACATTTAATCTTAGTATTTCCGGATATTAAATACTTCATACCAAAGGTATTTGATTCAACAAATATATTGATTCAACAAATATATCCAAAAATATTTAATAGTTGAACAATTTAAACACATTTTAGTTGCATTTATTTGAACACAATTTATAAGTATTTTTCGAATATATTTCATTAGATAATTGTAGTTAATTTGTATTACACGTAATAACTTATACTTACGCATATTGATTTATTGACCGAAGACACGTCTTCCATATTTTTTGTCAACAGTCTGGTGAGAGGGAGCTATCAACACTCCTTGAAGAAAACTACCTACTTTCATATTTTGTAATTACATAAATACAGTCTGTCAAGTAAGAACGTAGCGGCTTGTATTCTTGAAAAAATATGTTTTTAGAACATTTTTTGCCATCAGTATATTCTTTGGTGTGCTAACAACAGCGCAGCGCAATTAACTTAGTAAGTTGTCTAATCACCTGGCATCTTCAAGGCATGTTGTCGACGAGATTTTCTGCATACTCTGCAAATTTTTCGAATCTCGCGAGACAACTGAGTAAAAGTCAACGTTGGCGTTTATGAGGGGTACTCTAGTATCTTATCGTGGGCCCAACTGAGCCGATTCGCGACGTAATTTTCGCTCAGCAAATGTTTCCGCAACGTGCTTCGAAATTTGACATTATGAACACGAAGATGGTCTCATAGGACACATTCAAACCTGATTTTCTTAATTTTGTCGCTCCTTGAAGCACCGTCAATTTCGGGTCCCGTGAAAAACAAAGACAAAATTAGTTTTTTGACATTCGGAGTGAACCGAACCATGTTTTGGCAAATCGTCGACATTTTTCGTCTCGTTAATATAATTTACACACTTCTTCATAAGTGACAACTACTATATTTAGCGGCCGCGGAGTGTGTGATTTTAGGCCCCTTTGGATGGGAACAAAAAAAGACTGCCTCGAACCGACGCGCAAACAAGTGACTCATTTTGGATTTTACATGATTTCGGCAAAAGTTCTGAATCGACTGATACTTTTACTAATATGCGTCGTAGACAAAGTTTCCCTCTACCGATTTTTTGTTAAATGGTTAGAATCGCAGCTACCAAAAATGCACTATCGCGGGCATGTTCTTACCTGACAGACCATAACATAAAAAATTTTTGAAAAAGAATAGTTTATCAATTCTTTAAATTTAATTAAAGTTCGTCTACAACGAATCATCCTGTATAGTATCATGGAGTTTTACAGTCAATGTATATTTCTCTTGTACTATTTATCTTCTTATTGTTCTTTGATTAATGTATAGAAAAAAAATCATAACATCGCACCAGCACCGCTATAAATACAAATGGGTTATTGTGATGAAAGTATCATTTATATTTATTTTGTTTATAAGAATACTTTGAAAATAGTTGCATATTTTATTGTTACTTTTCGAGATACGAAGAGGAATGTTTTATGCTACGACTTCACGGAATGATTTTTAAGGTTTGTTCTAAATATACAAAAAGGAATAATTAATAAGCAATTTTAAATAGTAAATAATTGTAGTCTAACCTGTTAATGATATTTTTATAATAAATAACCGCCCAAGTACAAGTCGGACTTGCGCAATTAGTGCTCCGTAAATTGATCGCTTTTAAAATAAAGATTTTTGGTACGGAGGTATGAAATGATCAATGACTTCACAGAACACACACCCCAAATGGGTTCTCAACAAAGTTTTGTTCCGATCTTTACGGAAAACTAATATTCTTGAAATTTTTGTTTTTTTTTTATATGCCAGATAAATTATTAAAGGTAATGCACTCGTGATAACTTTCGTTCACTTTACACCCTGTGGACAATATTCTAGAATTTTTTCAAAATTTTGTGATTAGTACTTTTAGAGATAAGGGTGGGGCAATTTTTTAAAAGTCATACAAAGGAATGTGTGCGCAAGTATTACATGATATATATTCTTGAACTCGTGTTTCTACAAGCTTTCATTTGAGACCCCACTCGATAACCTGGTATTTTTTTTTTACTTCGGATTTGATCCCCCAGAACTAACCCCTTAAGTTAAAATTTAACGTTCAAAACTACACGTCTCTGAAGAGTCCATCAATTCCTATATTAGTGCCAAATTTCAACTTTCTATGTCAAATAGTCTCGGAGAAAATCAGGTGTGACAGATGGACAGACAGACCGACGGACAGACGGACAGGCGGGCAGACGGACAGACAGACAGACAAACGGACATACACTTAAGTGACCTTATAAGTGTTCCGTATGGAACACTAAAAAGAGTGGAGCTTATGTCCACTAAATATATTCAAAAATGTTAATTTCCGATTTAATTGAAAAAACTCACTTACTTAAAGCAGTCGTATGGCAGAAATCTAATATTTCTAGTAGAGATGAAAATTACGATGGATGTAGAATAAAAAAACAAAACGAGAATATGTAAATTATTTTGACTGCTCAGCCTATTGACTGTACATTATCGATGTTAGAATTAGGTAAATCTAAAACTAAAGCTTCAAAAGCTATGCTGATTATCGGGACCGCAATGCCGACATATGGATTCATCAGTTCGTACTTCTTCGAGGATGACAGAGGTCGCACAATAACTGCTAACTTGAAGCGACACGTGGAAATGATTAGGAACGTCTTGCTTGTTATTGTTTCAATAAATTCTCGAATAAATCGTTTTCCAGAAGAGGTGAGATAAGTTGGTCTCCACGTAGGTGATGGTTGATGTCGTCTAATTTTTTTATGGAAATATCTCAATATCTGGTAAGAAATGGCAGCGTTAGGCTCAAATATTCCAGAAGCCGTTGCCCCAGTTTTAAAAGATTACAAGTAGGAGAGAGAAAGAAAGTTTCTCGTGTTCTCTGTGGTCCTGGAAATGAGGACAAGAATATATATACTTACTAGACTCCTAATAATGTGCACAGCTTAGACAAAGCTAAAAAAGAAAGCTCATAAAAATAAGTTGAAAGTGGAAATGAAATTATTTTCATATACAGGATAACTAAAGAAAACAGGATCTGAGATGAGATAATGAGGGGAATAAGTAAAGTTATGTAAATATCGAAGAAGATAAAAAGCAGAACACTGTTGACAGAAGAGAGATGACAATAGAAATGATTGGTAACAGAGGTGGAAGGAGGTCAAAATGTTTTTGAGGAAAAATATTTAGTGGAGGCTTTCTGGAAAAAAAAACAGTTAAAAAGTAGACTTTATTTAAAAGTAGAGAAGGCAAAAAGAAGGAAGGAATAAGAAACTTTCACCAGTATTTCTCCAAATAAAAAACATTAGTTTATATAAATTTTCAGATATTTTATAGTTATAATGATTTTGTTTTTTATCTAAATTACTAACGTTCTCTTTATATGTGACATTTCTATTGAAAAAGACAGAGAGCATTGTATTTAAAACATTTAGAAATAAAAAAGTAGGTAGAAAACACTGAAATTAATATTACAAACGCAAAAAAATTGTTGGGGACGATTACAGCTATTCTTTGTCGTCGTTATGCTATGGTATTAATTCTTTAGGGTGATTTTTATATAAAAAAGACGAATGATTAGGAATTAGCTATTTTTCATGTTTTTTTTTTTTTAACTTGCTGTGATGATTTTGACGTCTATTCTACACTTTGAAGTTTTGTTTGGGTTATATTGAAAACGCCTTTTCGCGTTATTAGTAACAATGGATCTACAGTTTGGATTGTTTTGAGGGGCTCATATGATTTCTCTGGAATTTTTTTCTCTCATCTTATTTGTTGATGATCATTTCAAGTATATAAAACAAAGAATTATTTGGCACAAATTTTATTTTAAAATCAATCATTTGCTACGAATTCTCGAACTTTTTGAACCCATGGAGGATTAAGGTCAATCTAGGAAAGGTCATCATCTTCGAAAAAAAAAAACACCCGGACCAGAGATCCTCCTCACCTTTTACTCAATGGAACTAGGCTCAGATGGATGAAAATCCTGAGTCTTCCATACGACAAACAGCTCGTATGGAAGGATCAAGTGATAGCGGCCGTGCGTAAGGTAAATCAGCTCCTATGGAAGCTGTACCTGCTTCTGAACCATCGAGATAAATTATCAACTCATAACAACTTCCTAATTTAAATTATAAGGCCCGGGCTTACGTACGGTGGCCAGATATGGTGTCAGATGCCTGGAAAGCATCGGGCCAAAGTCAAGATAGTTCAAAACAAAATCCTACGTATCATAGCAGGAGCTTCCTTGTTCGTCCGCAACAACCAATTGCACAGGGAGTTTCAAATGCCCACAATAAAATAATTCACCCGAAATACCCAGCTTTACTTTCTTGAGAAAGCGACAGCTCACCTTAACCCTGAGATAGCTAACGCCTTCAGATACAACGCAAATGTCGATAATCGCTACTTACGCCCCTAAGACATACTACAAATAGACTAACAATGGATATGACTAAAACTCAACTACCAAGACGGTCTATATTTCGTACTTAGTATATAGGAATAAGGTTGTAGTGTAGTTGAGCTACTCGACTCCAAAAAATAAGCTAAACATGTAAACATCACGCACTATTGTAACATAACATTCCGAAATAGCCGGGAATTTAGCTTTTAGTTTTTAATTAGATTTAGTTAGGTTAAGGGGTAATGGCGCTCCAAAAATTTGAAAAAATCAACATTTTTTTTCTTAAATGATGCTTTAGGGACCTAGAAATAAGATACAAAGGATTTTATGAGGTTAAGAAGGTTATAAGTAGAGACCTTATTATATGCAATATAAAAATCTTGAAATATGCATGCAAATATGCATGAGAAATGCTTAAAATATGCATGAAAAGGGTCAAAAAATATGCAATATTAAATAATAAAAAAAGTAGTAATTTTTAGCTTTTTATTTCAAAATCAGCATAAAATTAATAAGTTATCGACGATGTTTAAATTTAATTAACAATTATTTAACCTTTTTTAAAATTAATTAACATTTGTATTTTTGTACACGTAAATAATAAGGTATTGTTCCAAATGTTGGGTAGTAAGATTGTGTCTTCGATCACTTAAAATATTTTTATAAGTGAAAAAAGACCGTGCCACATCCACTGAGGAAACTGGACAGTATTTGAATTTGGGTGCTATGTTAGCACTTGTTTCTGGCAAAAGTTCACCCGTCCCATTAATAAAACTATCAATTTGACACAAAGGTTCAAAGCCTGGGTTATTGCACAAAATGTTTGCAAACTTTTCATTAACTCTACGCGGGAATACATCTGGCAATGTGGAGTTCATTTGACGGATTTTATTTATTATCTGAATTGATTCAGTCAACGCCAAACTTCGAGTTTCAAGCTTTTTAATACCCGCAGATATGTGGGAAAAGTGAGTGCTAATCAAAGCTATGTTTTTTTTTAATATCAGAATCGTTAAATGTTTACTTGGATTAACGAACTGCCATAACCTCTGCACTATCGAAGTCATTTACTACACCCTTGATGGCCTCGAAATGTTCATTGTAAAATAGTACAGCTTCAATCCATGTTCCCCATCGAGTTACCACTGGTTCGGGAGGTAAAGGCACATTTGGCAGTTTATTGCGAGCAGGTGCCTTAAGAACCACCCACGAAGAGACACTTTTTTTTGCGGGTGGCATGGTACACGTTAAACTTTAACACAACGCGTTAAAAAATTGCAAAAATGCTACACTGATGCAAGCGAGTCAACAATAATGTTAAAACTGATATTTTGTTTTAAAATAAAAATTCGTCTTCGAGAAAATTATTTATTTGATCCACGCTCAAACAAATATTGTTAGAAACTAACTACTTATCACTTAATATCCCGACCAAGAAACAAAGGGATAAAATACCGTCGTAATTTTCGGTATTCCCTTGGTACTATAACCTAATCGATGTTTAGACTATTGCAGGTATTGTTCCGGCGATAAGATCGGTTCCAGACGGCGACATTACCAATACCCTGAGCAATTCAATTGCCTAGTAATACCGAGAAATATTGTAAATATAGGGAAAATATGCATCATTACTAGATTTTGGGTAAAATATAATAGCAAGCAATAATCGGTGAGAATAGTCTAAATATGCAAATGCATATAATCCGGTCTCTAGTTATAAGTGTGTATTTTATCAAGTGCGCGTAAGTGTCTGGCAATGCTCTCCAACTCTCCGAGAGTCCTTATGCTTCGCCCTGCTTAAATGACTGTACCTTTCTGAATATTGAAGAAATATATTATCTACAGCATTTAAGTTCATCTAGAATTTATCAGCAAAAGATCAATTTAGAAGGCCAGTTATATGGCGCAGGCATCGTAGATTAGAGGTATGTAGAAGATTTATATAACTTTAAAACACGTTTTTCTCAAAACTACATTTTTCAAATTGTCCGGAAACATAACTTCTTCAAATTATCACCGATTTATTTGAAATTTTAACTGTACCTTCAAAATTACGTTATCTAGCTAAATACGTAGGGATTTTACAATTTGTTTTGAACTTTTTTTATATAGACGATTTTTCAAGTGATGTTTTACCGAAAAATGAAACACTTTCTTCAAACATGTACCACCCTTAAAAAAATCAATATTTTTTTATTTTTTCTATCTACTTCCCGAAAAAAGTAGAATTCAAAAACTTTGCACTTTGTTCCAGGTAAAAAATTGGAGGAGAAACTTCCCGGTCTGAGTCTGGTGCCGCATTTTGTAAAAAAAATGTTTAATGTATAATAAAAGCATTTGAGTAAATTTTAGATTGCGTTCTCTATATTTCACAAAAAAAACAAGGTGTTTAAAACTCACACTCCCTATATAAAGAATAATCATCGCATTGTAAGAGGGGTAAAGGGTAGCAGACCTAGCTCACAAGGAGGTTTAATGGATATGCCAGCCACTCCGGCTGGAGAACCACCACATAACTGGAGCATTCTGGGGCTCCCATAAGGTGACGCAGACTGCTTTATTACCCATTAGGTTTACCTTCCACTTGAAAAACACTTATATCATTCAAAAACTTGCGTTGTTCATTATTTCTGTGATATTTTGGGCGAAATCTTGTATGCAATTTAATAATAGCTTTGGCATTCTGTTTGATGTTTTCTACAATGAAATTTTTTGACTTTTAAATAAAAAATACCACATGTGACAATGTTTCGTCCTAAAATTAAAGAAAAACTTAGAAATACAGCTTTAAAATGACACATTAAACTAGTTTATGATATATAGAACCAGTCTATAAAATTAATTATTACACTGTGCACGTGATAAAAATTTTACTAAACCACAATTATAACTAAAAATTATTTGTTTTCAAGCACATGTAGAAATTCAAAAGCGTCGAATTTTTTTAATAAAAGACAACATAAAGGGTACCTGACCGCGACGACCTGAACCTATAATTAGTTTACTCTTTCATGTGGGAAAATGCAGTGTCGTTTGTATCGAAATCGTGAGAGGGTAAATAGTTGGGTGCTTTACCTTACCTACTAGAGGATGCACCTGTTAGTCGCTGTTTGAAAACTTGATATTTTTGTCAATATTCCCACAGATTTACCTCTTTTTGCTGGTTCTCATACACTGTATAGTCGCCAGTACCCGATGCTGAACCCAAGTTTAATACGGATGCACTCACAATATTCGCAAGCGCATAAAAGAGTATAGCAAGGTTCATTGCTAATGTTATGCCTACCTGCGTTAAGTTTACCTTTTATTTTCATAATAAAAGATTTTCGTAGTGTTTGTAACATAAGAACTTATAATGGTTATAATAGTTTCCCAGATATTCTTTAACTGATACAAGGTGTTATTTTTTAAGTAAGATATTATTTGTACAGGGTTATAGTATTCACTAAATAAAGCCACAGAATGAATAACCAACACGGATCCTAGAATTTAGTGTTCATATATTTTTACGGATTTTAGTATCATTTGAAAGCTTACTCTATTCTTTCTAATGATGCCAAATTTCATAGCATACCTTATGCTTTTTATTGATTAAAATGATTGAAAGGGGAAATAAGGAGAACAAGGATTGAAAATAGGGGAAAGAGAAAAGAAAAATTAAACAATTAAACTAATTGATAAAAACCAAAACTAATATTTTGTATTACCCTCACTAGCCCTTATTATTGCTTCCAGCCGGTTTTTCTCGGAGCGGGTGAGCTTTTTCATCACTGTCTTTGGGATTCTTCCCCCTCTTTAAGTCCCTCAACGATGCAGGAACTGGATTTCTGGCTGGAACCCTTCCTTTGAGGTCTTCTCAAATGTGCTCGATTGGATTGAGGTGACTCCGCGCAGGCTATACCAGTCTAATGTGGATATTCTCACTTCCGCTAGGTATTGCCGCACTGACGAAGCAGCATGTGGCCTCGCATTGTCGTGCATTAGTAGGAAGCTATCGCTAACAAACCCAGCGTAAGTAACGACGTGTTCCTGCAGGATCTCCTCGATGTACCGGTGAGCAGTTAATCCACCGCTACGAGTCTCATCAGTCACGAAAACCAAATCGGTTTTCGCACTCAGTGAGATGCCTCCCCACACCATGACAGAATCTCCTCTGTAGGTGACCGTTTCAGTAATTCAGCTCTGCGCATATCGCTCCCCCAGGCCTCCTATAGACTCGTCTTCATTGCCATGTAGTATTCGGGACTCGTCGGAGAATAAAACGGAGCGCCAAGGTCCAGTCGACATATTCTTGAGCAAATCTGAGTGGAGCTTGTCGAGGGGCTGCTAACAATTTGGGTCCGTTAGCTGGTCTCTTCGGAGTTAGGTTAGCTTCTTTAAGTCTTCTTCTGATTGTCTAATGACAGACAGCCCGACCACGAACTTATCGCAGCTCCTGCTGGACCTCGACGCCGGTCAAGTGACGATTTCTTAGAGTTGTGTTGACAATGAGGTACACCTTCTTTTCCCTGATCCAGTGTCTCCGTGTAAAGGCGCCAACCTCTTGGTAACGTCTGTAGACTCTGGAGACAGCTCAGGTGCGACTACACGTTGGCTATGTCTTTCTTGCAATAGGGCAATGACTTGTGCCGTTTCTTCCGGAGTGGAATGACTTAATTAGTAAGCAGGCATAGCAGAGATGTTGATGGTTCAAGTTCCCATAAAGGAATGAGAGGAAAATGCAGTTGCATATGTTTGTATAGGGATGAATAGTGCACAACAAGTACGTTGCTGAGCGAGCAAAAACGGTTCTATTGAGTAAAACCGTTTTAATGAGTAAAACTTTTCGGAAATCCAAATGTTTTGGCTATTATTGGAAAGAGCATTCTATTATTACCAAAAATAATACTACTGTTTGAAAATTAAATTCAAGGATCGGTGTTAAATGATAATCGTTTGAGTCGATTTTTTTGCTCACCACTGGAGTTCTCCTATTAAATTGGTAATACAAGATTACCAAAGAGAGTAAACACTACTAAGGTATTAAATCGACTATAAACACTAAATATGTTCTCACAACTAACTACAAAAATATTTTCTTCTACTATTTTGCTCAAGTTGAGAATAATAAAAAAATAATACGACTTGCGTATAACTCGACTACAAAACCACTGGAAAGGACATACATCACGATATATAGAAGGAAACCATCCTGACATCATCCTTCAGCTCATTAACTGCTTATTCGTTTGATCATAAATAATTAGGCCTTAAACTTGTTTATTGTCTTAACCAATTGATATCTCACGTTCTTTCGCTAAAGCACTATCATTGAAAAACTACGAGTATAAGTTAAATGCTTTTTCAAGTATTATATGTGCTCCACATTTGTGATCGATAACTGATATTTTTCGATAGTAATTGTGCCAGACCACTAGGCTGATCGACAGATTAATAGACCGATGGAAATAATGGACTATGTTTCTCATGATCTAGGGATCAGAAACGCATAAAAAAACTCATACGGTGATTTTTCAAGAATAAAAAAATAAAATCGTGAAAGTGATACATCCAGTACTTACGCAAACATGAAGTTCTGCAGTAAGTACTGAATTTGTCTTTCCCAAGTAAAGAGAAAATCAATTTCCCTAATACGAATAAAATCATATAATATATCGTTCCTTTTCACGCTATTTTCTTAAAATGATATCGCTTAAAAACTATAGGTTTTATCCCTATTTAAAATATTACAGACGGATGTACTGATGGAAATATTTTTCGTGATCGTGATCTAAGAACACTAAACGTAAAGACAGGAAAAATTGTCGTGGGTAATTCTTTTCTTTTAGTAACAGACGTAAAAACAATAGTTTACCTACTGTGAGATAAGTAAGTTTTGGCCAATTTAATTGTTTGTATTTCTAAAACTTTTTCTATTATCAACTTCACATTTCTTAGATTTATATGTAACCAGATCTCAATCTCTTCAACATAATATTTCTGTTAAAATTGGAAATAATGGACCTCATTCATTTTACGTTATATTTTACTTTTACTATAAATGGTTAGTTAAAATTTTGTACAATATCTCAACCAAAGACTAGGCAAAGTTTTTTATAATAATCGTTAGTATTGCAAATAGTAGAAAAATAATGTAATGTTTCATTTCCTTGACTTAAAGAACTCTGAATAATACCTATCCTGTTTAAAGATTGCTTTAGTTGTATAAGGGCGGTGAAGTGGAGGATCCCTTGAACTTTCGACCGATTTGTCCACTTTGTCCAAGGTTATTGAGAAAATTGCCAAATATAGGGTGTGGAACAATTTAAAATCCCATGGGATGTTGACTGGGAGGCAATTCGGGTTCCAGAGTGCCAGGGGGACACATGATAACCGTCTTTGGCTTCCTGGAGGGTGTATATCATTATATGAATCGGGGAGAGTCGGTGGCGGCACTGTTTTGTGATCTGTCTAAGGCATTTGACTGCGTGAATCACGGGGTACTGTTGGCTAAGCTCGAGAGGTCCTATCTCGGGGACCGAGGCCAATCGGTGGTGGTTTCTGGTCGGCGATCGGTGACACTGAGTGTAGAATGTGAGTGTCTCGCAGGTATCTGTTCTGGGACCGCTTCTTTTTTTAATATACATCAATGACCTTGGTGGCATCAAAATATCAGGCCAATTTACGCTTTTTGCCCATGACACCTCCGTTGTATGGCATAATAACGTTATTAAAACCTTTAGGTCAAACATTTCTATCGGCTTATTGGAAGTTATTAAGTGGTGTAGCGCTAACCGATTGTCTTTTAATGTTGGTAAGACAAATGTTATTGGTTTTGGATGCGGTATGCAGGAGATATACTTGGGTGACGACTCTTTGCGTGAGGAGCCTGCGGCCAGGTTTTTGGGTGTTCTCATTGATACTGATCTCCGATTTAAGAATTACATAATGAAGTTGAGTAAGCGATTTTTTTCGGGTTGCTTTGCTTTCAGGATTCAGAGAGGCACTCGACGGGCTGTGGATGGGCCTTTGCGTGTTTCAGTTAGGGCACTCATGAAGCACTCATTAACATATGAAGGCAGAACATTTTTTAACCATTTGCCAACTTACATCAAGACTGCTAACTCAGAAAGTTTCGAACGTGTCTTAAAAAATTCTTAATTAACAAATCATATTATGATCTGGGTTAGTTTTATGCCGATTGGATTGCATGACTTCCTTTGTCTGTTGTTGGCTTTCGTTTCGTTTGATAGTGAAGTATCTGTGCTGTCTTGGTTTGAATGGTCCTTTTTCCCTTGCTAATGACAACTACGTATTATTGTTTTAGTTTTATATACTAGTGTTAATTTTACTTTGACTGGAATTAGTTCTGTGTTAACTAGGTATCTTGCTGTTTGCCTACTGAATATTTGATGTTGCGTGTTCTACATTTTGGATTGGATTGGATTTTTAGATTTCCTTATTATTTATTTTGTGTCGAATTAATTTCTTTATGTTTTATTTTTTGCATTATAAATATGTTTTTATATTCCTTAGATTTAATATGCTTTGTCAAAGAAAAAAACATTGATTTTATATGACATTAAAGTACTTTTGATTTGATTTGATAGCACAATAAATCGAATTCACCCTTCTAACGCTCTCCCTCTTATACGTTGGGTAATTATATACGGAAAATAAATAATTATGCTTAAAATTTGTCTACTATCACAACCAAAAACCTGAAAAAAATTACAGTAATACAAAGTAAGTAATAAAAAATAACTTAATTTACAGATGTCGCGACTCCACAAAGAAACCCCACTAAACCTTTACCCCACCGTATTCTATTATCTATAATATATATAAAATGCAACGTCTCTCTGTCTGTCTGTCTGTCTGTCCGTTAGTGCGCTTATCACTGGAGAACCACTTATCCGATTTACGTACTTTTTTTTTTAAAAACATACATATGTTCTCTGGCCAGGTTATAGGCTATATTTTTATTACGATAGGTAGCATAAGGAATGAGCAGTGACGTAAAATAGTGAATGAATTCGGAAAAAAGTTTGCCGCTAGCGCGTTCCTTTGCAATACACAGCCTAAACCATCAAATATGGAACAATATTATGTAGCAGAGAATATCTATAATCTATAATCTATAATAGATATTAAATGCAATGTATCTCTGTCTGTCTGTTCATTAGTGCGTTTATCAAGCGGGAACCACTTATCCGATTTACCTGTCTTTTTTTAAATTCATACATATTCTTTGGCCAGGTTATATAATAATAATAATAATCTATATCTATAATATATATAAAATGCAACGTCTCTCTGTCTGTCTGTCTGTCCGTTAGTGCGCTTATCGTTCGAGATCCACTTATCCGATTTACATGATTTTTTAAATTTATACATATGTTCTCTGACCAGGTTATAGATATATATTTTATTACATCTATAATATATATAAAATACAACATATCTCTGTCTGTCTGTCTGTCTGTCCGTTAGTGCGCTTATCACTGGAGAAACACTTATCCGATTTACGTGTTTTTTTTTTAAACATACGTATGTTCTCTGGCCAGGTTATAGGATATATTTTATTACGTTAGGTCACATAAGGAATAAGCAGTGACGATAATAGTGAATCCAGTCGGAAAAAAGTTTGCCGCTAGCGCGTTCTCTTGGAATACACTGCCTAAAGCATTAAATATGCGACAATATCATGTAGCAAAGAATATAATATATATATATATATATATATATATATATATATATATATATATATATATATATATATATATAAAATGTAATGTCTTTTTGTCTGTCCGTTAGTGCGCTTATCACTCGAGAACCACTTATTCGATTTACGTGTTTTTATAAATTTATACATATGTTCTATATAATTCGATATAAGCCTAGATAATGGGAGATAAGGTGAGATAATGGGAGATAAGTATAAATAATGGGAGATAAGGAGAAATAATGGGAGATAAGCAGAGATAAGTCTAAATAATAGGAGTTATGGTGAGATAATGGGAGATAAGGAGAAATAATGGGAGATAAGGAGAAATATTCCGAGATAAGTCGAGATAATGGGAAATAAGGTGAGATAATGGGAGATAAGGAGAAATAGTGGGACATAAGGAGAAATAATGGGAAATGAGCAGAGATAAGCCTAGATAATGGAAATTATGTAGAGATAATGGGAGATAAGGAGAAATATTGGGAGATAAGGGGAAATAATGGGAGATATTTTATTACGTTGGGTAACATTAGGAATAAGCAGTGAGGATAGTAGTGAATCAAGTCCACGCGAGCGGAGCCGCGGGCCCGGCTAGTAAATAATATGCTTAAAATTTGTCCAGTATATCAACCAAAATATTTCAAAATGCAAAAGTAGAAGTAAGAGAGCTAGGGGCTTGTTGTAACAGGAGTAAGTAGTAACACGCAATTTTTGCTGGGAATCTGAACTCTATAAACCTATATTTTTTGCTCAATATAATTCTTAGGTCATTTGAGATCACGTCATCACAGTCAGTGTCCCGCCCGGCAGATCAGTGAATAGATGTGTGTACGTGCTTCATTTTAGCTAGGTAAGGTAAAATATTGATTTCGTAAAATTTGGCTTTTCGTGTCTATAATTAATTAATTTAAAACTTTTAGCTTTGCATGTAGTTCCAAAATGTACCATATTTAGTTTTAATATTCCTTAAAAAGTTTCACGTTTAGCGACATAATTTTATGAAATTTTTGTGAAATGTAGAAAACTATGGTACGGGGCTTGTAACAATATCTTGGGGCACATTGAAACATGTTATCCCGCATATGGCCTTTCAATGTCGATATCTTTCAATACAGTGTCTTTGCATCATCTTATGTCACTGATCATCCAAATCCTATTAGAAAAACAGAAAAATTTAACGTTTCACCTTGAAAATCCAAAATTATTACAATCTGCTCCCGAATTTGATATAAGCACTTCTGAAATTATCCGTGACATTGAAACTGCAAAATAACCAACTCCAAGTTTTTCAGGTTTGCAAAAACATTTTTCACCTTTGAGGGTTAGACCTGTTCCATAGGCTCCATCGCAGAAGCAAACAACGAATAGCAGAAGCAAGAGAAAATTTACTGTTTTCACTGATGCATCTGAAAGGAAGCTTTAAGAAAATAATAAGAAGAAAAAATGACAAAGAGACAGAAAAAAGATGGTAAAGATGGATCAAAAGGAAAAGGAAAGGGGAAAGGAAAAAGCAAGGGCAAATCAACAAAAAAGAAAGATGATAAAGAAAAAGTTGAAAAAAGAATTTTGAGGTCTGATTCAGAACCTGAAACTGAGGAATGACATTGTCTAGTATGCTGTAAAAGCTATAGCAATTCTGATGAAGAGGAATAGGTAGAATGTATATCATGTAAAATATGGGCACACGTGAAATGTGTGACAGGAGATACTATATCATTTATTTGTATTCATTGTTACTTTGACGAAGACTGAATTTAGTGTCTATTTTTCGAGGGCTGATTATTTTTTTAGATACTGGTAGTCTGTTAAGTAAATGAATATGATACAAAGTGCCATGTTGATTATAAATATAGCTTATCTAACTAAGAAACTAGTTAAGCACTTCAGTCTTTAATGTTGATTGTTTTTATAAAAGTATGTTTTAGTTACACTGATGAAAAATATTATAGATAATGTGAAGTGTTATGTTGGTTTGGAAAATAACAAAATTAAAGCTAAAATAAGTATCAAAATTTACTGTTACTACCTGCCCCATGGCTGTTACATCTAGTCCCAAAAGACTGGGCAAGTTGTACCAAGGATTTTTTTTAAGAAAAAGTCTGGTGTGAAGTATATATTAATACGAGGCTGGTTTGAAAAGTCCGTGCAACAATAAAAACTACTTATGTGTTTGGGGTAAACCTTTTTTATTTTTTCGACATAGTCTCTTTTTTAGGCTTATACACTTCGTCCAACGATGTTCTAGTTTGTTGATCCCTTCCGAATAATAGGATTTGTCCAAGTTTGCAAAATATCCATTAGTGTCTGCAATCACCTCCTCGTTTGAATAAAATCTTTGTCCCGCCAGCCATTTCTTCAAATTGGGGAACAAATAGTAGTCCGAGGGAGCCAAGTCTGGAGAATAGGGGGGATGTGAAACGAGTTAGAATCACATTTCCATTAATTTTGCGACCACAACTGCTGAGATGTGTGCTGGTGCGTTGTCGTGATGGAAAAGGACTTTCTTGTGGGCCAATCGCGGGCGTTTTACTTGCAGCTCGGTTTTCAAGCGGTCCAATAACGATGAATAATATTCACCTGTAATAGTTTTACCCTTTTCCCCCTAGTCGATGAGGATTATCCCTTGCGAATCCCAAAAGACAGTCGCCATAACCTTTCCGGCCGAAGGAACGGTCTTCGCTTTTTTTGGTGCAGATTCCCCCTTGGTAACCCATTGTTTAGATTGTTGTTTGGTCTCAGGAGTATAGTAATGTATCCATGTTTCATCCACAGTGACGAAACGACGCTTAAAGTCCTCTGGATTCTTCTGGAACAGCTGCAAACCATCCTTGCAACACTTCACACGATCCGTTTTTGGTCAAGCGTGAGCAATCGCGGCACCCATCTTGCGGATAGCTTTCTCATGTCCAAATGTTTATGCAAAATATTATGTACCCGTTCAGTCGAGATGCCCACAGCACTAGCAATGAGCACCTTAATCATCCACACCATATCATGGATTTGATCAATGATTTCTGGAGTCGTAACCTCCACAGGCCGTCCAGAACGTTCAGCGTCACTTGTGCCCTTATGGCCAGTCCGAAAATTTGAAACCACTTATAAACTGTTCTAATCGAAGGTGCAGAGTCACCATAATGTTTATCAAGTTTCTCTTTAGTCTCCTGAGGCGTTTTGCCTTTCATAAAGTAATGTTTAATCACCCACACGAAATTCTTTTTCGTCCATTTCTTGAAAATCACTCGACTTCCTTGATTCACACGAATGCCAAACACAAAGAAATAGACCAATATGGCTGAAACTTGGTGTGCGTTCATTCAAGAGATGCTACTAACTAAACATGACCTCGATACGCGCCGGTGGTGCCATCTCTCGGACTTTGCACGGACTTTTCAAACCAGCCTCGTAATTTTGATCTTATTCCTTTTGGTATATTAGAGGAATAGTTAGACTGTCGATGGATGCTCTTTTAATGCTAAAACAGCAAACAGATATTAAATTAAATTATTTATTCTAAAAATTATCACAACCAGCCCCTCGCTCCCTTAGAAGGAGAAGAAGAACTCGTTGGACTAAATCCACTGATTTTCAAGGTGACTATATAGAAACATATTTAAAAAAGGAAATCTTGGGTTCCCTTTGTTAGGCCGAGAACTTTTGGAACGACCCTCGTAAATTCCCAGGTATTTAAGTTTACAATATGAAGGAAATTATTCCTCAATTTGATATACTTTCTCCAAATAATTTATTTTATATTACACTCTAAAATGAAAAAAAAAATGTTCACAACTGTAGTAAAATTACCTTATAGTTTTTTTTTTATAAACTAACAATGATTTTTTAACTTTGACCTAAAACAGCTATAAGCTTCCTTTAAAGATATTTATTATTTTATTTCGGTATTCAGATGACCAGATAGATACACGATACTTTCAAATACTTAAAATTCTTTAAGATCGACATAATCTTTTGTCTTAAAATTAATGAATCAAGTGCACCTAGATAAGTAGTTTTTTAGTCATGACGAAAAAAAAAAAGAAGAACAGGATTTTCACGATGATGTTAAAGGATTATGGCTGCCGAATGTACCGTATTGTTCATCCAGATAATTTTAAGAGATTAGTTTTTTAAGTGCTGTCTTGACAGTTCTAAAAGCTGTACGTTATTACACGTAGCGAGCTAGATTAACATTTAAGATTTTGATGATTTAAAATGTTGAGCGACCTTGCTTCTAATAAAAATTTAGACCAGTCAAATAAAGATAAGTTTAAGCACTCTCGTGGTATTAAAGAAAAAGAGAATTTTAGGTAACATACTTCAGCCAAACAGCAAGTTAAATATTAGGAGAAAATTATGCAAAGTGGTGGTGATTTAACGGTCAATGAGCATTACGTTTTTTTTTTAGAACATCAATATTTTGTCACTGGTAGGCTTTCCTCTTAGGCTAAAAATTTAGGCAGATTTAGGTTAGATTGTGCTTAGGTTTGTCGTTCTCATGCCCGTCCGATAAACTACACAAAGTTTTTCAAGTAAAAACGTGTCCGCGATAATTCATTTTTGGTAGATGCAATTCTAATGATTCAACAAAAAATCGGTTTGTCTACGATGTAAAGTATCAGTCGATTCCCAACCTTCGTCGGAATAACGTAGAATGTAAAATGAGTCACTTGTCTGCGCGTGGGTTCGAGGCAGTCTTTCTTGGTTCTCATCCAAAGGGGTCTAAAATGACACATTCTGCAGCCGCTAAATATATTAAAAAGTCGGTATCGTTTGTGAAGAAGTATGTAAATTATTTTAACAGGGCGAAAAATGTCGATGATTCGCCAAAACGTGATTCGAAAAACGAATCTTGTCTTTGTTTTCACGGGACCCGAAATTGACGTTGCGTCAAGGATTGCTAAAATTAAGAAAATCGAGCTTAAATGTGTCCCATAAGACCGTGATGTCAAATTCCGAAGCACGTTGAAGAAACGTCTGCTGGGCGAAAATCACATCGCGAAGGGGCTCGCTTGGGCCCATGATAAGATACTAGAGTGGCCCTTACAATCGCCGGACGCCAACCCTATTTAAAACCTTCTAAAAAGGAAGCTCAGAGGAAAGACTCTGAGGACTTTGACTTAGTTATCGCGCGAGAATCGAGACATTTTCAGAGTATGCAGAAAATCTCATCAACAACATGCCTCGAAGATGCCAGTCGATTATTGATACAGGGAGTGATTAGGTTGTATGTTCTCGAAACCCATAGAGAGTATATATATATATATATATATATATATATATATATTTACATATATATGTATATATATATATATATATATATATATATATATATATATATATATATATACGTATATATGTATATATATATATATATATATATATATATATATATATATATATATATATATATATATATATATATATATATATATATACAGTCCCTGGCCAAATTATTAGACGCACTGTATTTTTTTTTAGTAATTTTATGTTTCTTAAGAGTTTTTATGCAATAATGGTATATTTAAACTACAATATTATTGATTTTTATTTAAAAGAATTGTTGTAGACTACATATTTGTATTTATTTTTAACATATGGCAACACTGTGTTGACAAAGTGATACATGAACGTAAACAAGAACAAACCTGTATCAGTCGCGATCGGAATCGAGTCAGGTACGGACGTGTTTCTGTGGCTTTATGGACTGTGATTGTTTGTTTAACAGTTTTATACTACTCAGTTATTAGTTTATTTTGTATGCAGTGTTTTAAAAAAGTAATTGGACTATTTTCATTATGGGTAGAAAAGGCCATCTTTCACCACGTAAAAAAGCTGAAGTGAAGGCCCTTGTGATTGCGAAAACATTTACAAACCGAGAAATATCACAAAGATTGGAGGTTTCTGAAGCTAGTGTACGACGCATAAAAAAGAAAATTGAGTCAGGGAAGGAATTAAGCCCGAAAAGAAAGAAAAAGATGCGGTAGAAAACCAATTTTCACTCCACGGTCAGAGAGATGTTTGAAGAAAATTTGTGTAGAAAACAGATTTGCTACCACAAAGGTAATAAAATCACAACTCCAGGATGCTAGCGTAAATGCTTCTGAGCGCACTGTTCGAAGAAAATTGAAAGAATTAGATTTTAAGGCCTGTCGCTCCGCCAAGAAGCCCAAGTTAACAGCTGCAATGAAAGCAAAGCGCCTGAAGCGGGCCAAACAATGGCAAGACAAAGATGTGGACTTCTGGAGATCGGTAAGATACAGCAATTTAATCAATAATTGATACATTATTAACATTTTCAGTTAAATAAAGCAAATAAACATGGAAGTTTATATGTTTTTCCTATTTTTGATAGGTCTGCTTCAGTGACGAAAGCAGAATAAAGCTCAGTATGTGCGTCGTCGTCATGGAGAAAAGTTTCATCCTGATTGTGTCGTCCCGACGGTTAAACATCCCACCAAAGTGATGATTTGGTCAGTCATCAGCGGCAAGGGCACTGGACGTCTGTACGTCGTCAAAGGAATAATGAGGCAAGATCAGTACAAAGAAGTATTACAAAATCGGTTGATTCCGCAGCTCAGAGAATGGTTTCCAAATGGGGAACCATTCACTTTCATGCAAGATGGAGCTCCTGCCATACTGCTCGGTCTGTTAAAGCTTTTTTGGCAGAAAAAAATATCCCTCTGTTGGATTGGCCGGGTAATAGCCCTGATATGAACCCCATTGAAAATGTGTGGGAGCTGATGAAAAGAGAAGTGGCTAAAGATGTGATTACCAACAAAACCCAGCTTCTAGAAAAGATTATTCATGTGTGGAATCATCATCCTCAAATGCAGGAGACAGTACAATCTTGCATTGATAGCATGCCGCGCAGAATTAAAGCTTTGATAGCGGCTAAAGGTGGCTCAACTAAATATTGACTTTTACTAACATTAATTTCACTTTTCTTTAAAACTTAATAAATTTATGCTTTTCTAAATTAATGCTGTTTTATTTATGTCAAATAAATAGGTAATTGATTGGATAATATAAAAATAAAAAACAAATCAATTTAAAATAATAAAACGGTACAATATCACTCGGTAATTAATATTTTACATGAAATCTTGCAGTGCGTCTAATAATTTGGCCAGGGACTGTATATATATATATATATATATATATATATATATATATATATATATATATATATATATATACATATATATATATATATATATATATATATATATATATATATATATATATATATATATATATATATCTATATATATATATATATATATATATATATATATATATATATATATATATATATTAAAACTAACTGTTTTATAATGTACGAAAAAACTTCCATAAGCCCAATGCAAATTTTTATCGGTTATAACGAACCCGGTTATAACGAACTTTCGGGTAAAGAGAATTTGGATATTATTTTGTGTCCGTTTATAACGAACTTGCCACTACCTGTGCTTCAATTTAAAATAATAAAACGGTACAATATCACTCGGTAATTAATATTTTACATGAAATCTTGCAGTGCGTCTAATAATTTGGCCAGGGTCTGTATATATATATATATATATATATATATATATATATATATATATATATATATATATATATATATATATATATATACATATATATACATATATATATATATATATATATATATATATATATATATATATATATATATATATATATATATATATATTAAAACTAACTGTTTTATAATGTACGAAAAAACTTCCATAAGCCCAATTCAAATTTTTATCGGTTATAACGAACCCGGTTATAACGAACTTTCGGGTAAAGAGAACCAAATTTGGATATTTTGGGTCCGTTTATAACGAACTTGCCACTACCTGTGCTCGATGTCACGCGATTTGATCTAGGGAATTCACCGAAACTCGCTGGGAACCTCTATTCTACTTGTTCTATATATATATATATATATATATATATATATATATATATATATATATATATATATATACTGTTAAAATACCACTTAAATTTCCACAGTATTAAATGTTTCCAATAAATATTACATTGTTAAAAGACTCATGTACTTTTAGATTTCATATAACATTTAACATTCAATTATTTTTTACTTAGCAATGATAAACAAACACAGATACTGTTAATTAAAAAAAAAAAAATCAAAATGTTAACGCAAATTGTCAAATTGAAATTTTCACTTTTTGGAGTAAAAATAAATGCAATTAGTGGAAATTATATTAACATTTATGGATTTTTAATATATTTATATGACGATAATGCGCTGTCACTTACAACGATCACCTGGAGCTGTTTGATTCTACGATACTGCTTTGATTGCTGAAATATTCGGTTAGGAACGGAAGCAAATTAAGTAATTTTGTAATAGTAAACTATTTGTCCAAAAAGAACTAGAGCATTTTTTATGACTGGTATTATTAATCATTTTTTCTTTTTTAATCAATTATAACGTTTATTCTCTTGTAGTACCAATTCATGAGCAGTCAATTATGGTATATAACTTTTATTTTAAAAACAATTTTAAACTTATTAAATTAATTAAATTTATTGTCGAGATGATTTACTAAAAGAATTATCTGTTCATAAATATGTGTCTATGATATTAAGAATCTGGATTCTTTTTTTAAAATTCCAAACTGGAATATATATATATATATATATATATATATATATATATATATATATATATACCATATATATATATATATATATATATATATATATATATATATATATATATATATATATATATATATATATATATATATATTTAAATTTAAACAGGTTGTTTTAAAGTAACTGCCCATTACATTGAATTTGCCCTTGTGTTATCAGTTGCATCAAATGATGTTTCTTTCACCTTATAATTTCATCAATATCATGACTTTCTCTAGCCATTTAATTTGCTGTAACAAACAGCATCTTTCCAATGCCTTCAACTTACAAATATCCAATTTCCTAAGCCTATGTTATGAAATTTATGTTATGCAAGTCATTTTTACATAAACTTTCCATGGTATTTGGTTATCATGGATTATTCTAAGAACTTTACACTTTCTATTTTAATAGTGCATTGTACATCACCGAAACAGTTTTTGGTGATAACTTTTGTAAAAGAGAATACTGTGAAATCTCCTAGTATTTTTGTATATCTCTAAAATTCCGTGGAATAACTTATCAGATAAATACTGAAACTCCTATCAACTGAAAATAGTTATTACCTCTAACGAACCTTCTGTAAATTGCTTCCAACTAGGAAACGTTAAAAATATTTTAGACCTTAATCGAACTCGGCAATCTTGGCAGTTTGTTTATTCTATAATGACCGGCCTAAGGAACACCTCTCGTGCATTACTTAAGCGAGCATTACTGTGTTTGGACTTTTTTGATTGACCTGCTTGACCTCAATTTATTTAAGCATACACACTGACTTAAGTGAAAATAATGTTTATTTACATACACTTCTAAACTAAATTGCAGACCACCTATTAGATCATCCTTATAAGTATGTTTTTAAAAGTAGATATTTTAAACCGAACGATTTAATCTAATACTATTTAATAACAGTAAATGAGCAATACAGACTGCGTATCAAAAATTTTATTTTTGCACTCGGCTCGCTTTTCGCTAACTGTATTAGCATCATCATGAGCGATAATTGATTCATCAATCAATCATTTCCTTTGATTATGCTAACATGGTTGTCGTGTCAAGTGCAAAAATAAAATGATTCGTGTAAAGGTGACAATTGTGGTGTAGTTCCATTGCGCTAAAGCTCTAAACGTAGTTAAAATAATGGTAATTAGTAGACAATACTTCCGATTATAAAACATAATTTATTAGCTCGTTCACTTGGAAAAAAAGTTAATATACTAAGTTAGGTCCAGCAGGACATCAGGAACTATTTTCGAGACCTTTGCTAAAGAAGCATGATGACCTTTTTTTCATGACTATCAGTCTGAAACGAGAGATGTTTCTGATTTATAATCCACATGTATGTGGTTTGGGGACATTATGTAATGTTTTTTTTTTAAAAGTATGAACACTAAAGTCAAATTTGTCATATATCAAAGGTTCTATAAAATCAAAACTGCATTTCTAATGATTAATGTGGTATGCCTTACAGCTGTTGATATAAATGATGAAAACTAGCGGATAAGGTCATCATGCATCTTGGGCTTGTTCTCGAAAAACTGCTGGTGCTGCCATGATTCTAGAACTGAATGTATCCTTTGTATTTTATTAGTAAAAGAATTAACATATTATGCATTATTTCTAGACTTATCTATTTTTTTCTTTTTCTCTCTGAAAATTATAAAATTTTAGTTCAAGTCAAGGCTGGATATCGTCTCATCAACATCTTTGGACTAGACGATTTATATATAAAATTAATGATGTTTTAAAGAACGTCGATATGCAGTAAGGTGTCGTACTTAGGAAATATATTGAAAGATACACCATACTAAAAGTTTTAATACAGAAATATCGAAAGATCGCCGGTCAGGCAAAAACAATATTCGTGGATTTTTAATATAAGAAACTGGTGAGGTTTAATGGATGCTGAGACCATATTCAGACAGGCTGAGAAAGGCTCTTTGGCTGTATTGTAATAAACGATGAAGACAGGAGTTGATAAGTGATTAAAGACGAGCAGCACAGAATATGATACAGATCAACGGAAATTAATTCTGACTGAACCTCATAGCAGCAATACTCAGCTAATTAATAAATACGTATTTTAAAGTCAATTTTCCCTCTTCTATTTTATCATAGGTCAAATTTTTGGGAGACAGATTCTTAGGCTATTCGATTTTTCGAGTTTTCAGTGATATCATTACTTTAAAACTGTTATAGTGTAGATATAAAGGGCCTATCAATAGGGACGATATGCGGCCTACTTCGAAATATCAGGGCAGAGTTACATTATTATTTTTATTCATCAAGGTCTCACAAATCACCATGTTTTGCTATAGCCTCTAGAACGCTTTAAAAAAACGTACTTTTCTTGAATATTACGGTTCGCGTAACGCGTAATCTGTGATCGCTATCATAGACAAGGAATTCGGGTTGGTTTCTATCATATAGATAGGCCATTCAGTATATAAGTTTGTTTCTTTAAAAGTGGCGACATTTGCGCCTGGTTGAAAAATTAAGTATCAAAGTTGCGGGCGATTGAAATGAACGACGATTTTTTTAAATCGCTTTTAAATGTTTTTGAATTTAAAAGGTTTCGCGTCCACAAAAATAGGATGCAAAAACATTGAATTCAAATGAGTATTTTCTGGTAAAAATATATAAAATAAATTGTTTTAACTTTTATTTATAAACTAAAAATATTTTCCAGGAAATTACAATCAACGAAAAATAATGTTAAACAAATAAATTGCTGGTGTTTACGCTTTTTCTTTTTCTTTTTCTTTCTGTGTTTTTCTTATTCTGTTACCGTTAAAGAGAGTGGGAAATAGATAAACTCATGCAACCGGCACATATAAATAGCCTTTTTTTCGCTGTCAATCTAATAAAAAAAATATTTTATGCCTAAAATTTTTCGATGATGGTGCTCCAGACATCTATTTAATGAACGACCTTGACTTTGAACTTGAATTCACTTTACAAGATACATCAGTACTCATAAGATGCAGAAATGCTAAAAATGTGGACAATATTTCTGCTGTACAATCAGCGTGGGTGAAAAACCCATGTCTAAACCGTTTCTCTCCGTGTTCAGGAATAGGGACTATCGTCAATAACTATATGGTGTATTTTGAGCTTAGACTTGGGCCTGCATCTATATAAGATTATGCTGACTGAAGAACTAAAGCCAATAGATAACAGAGTACGCCAGAAAATTGCTGATTAGATATTGACACAACTTCGAACAAACCCCGATTTCCAAAAAAAATAATCATTTCTGATGAAACTCATTTCTAGACCAATATGTATGTAAATAAACATATTTGTCGTTATTGGGGTGAATCCAACTCACAAGTTGTCCAAGAGCAGTTTAAAAAGAAAAATGAAGCCGGAGCTATTGCCGAGCGTTATAGCATAATAATGAGGTACTTGATTTAATCTAAATTAAGAGACATGAACTTGGATGAGATCCAGTTTCAACAAGAAGGCCCCCATAAGCCCCATTGCACTCGCTACCAACAACTTATTGCGAAAAAGCAACCGATGCTACACTACACTAACAAAAATAAACACCAACACCGACAATTTTCGATGTAAAGCTAAACTTTGTTGCACCCGTTCATAATCATTATATTTCCGTTAAAAACATTCTTTAATTTCCATTGTAGTTGGATTACGATGCGTTATAGAAAGATACAAGATATAATTTTTTATCATCGAGACACAAAATAGCCGTTTTAACGTTCTCGTGTATCTTCTACATGCTTTTTGGCAATTGTCGTTCTCAATCCAGCTCAATAGTTGCTAACCACATGTTACGCGACGGTTAGCGCCATAATCGGAATTTTGCTGCTAGCTAACGATAGTCATCTACTGCGTATTTTAAGCGTTTATATACCGTGTAGTTTCTTAAGATTTTAATTAGGAAACAATCATTGAATGAGTTTTTAATATGGCGTGTTATAACAGCAGGTGGTTTGAAACATTCTAGCGTTTTGAAAAGCAACGTTTTTTTTTTTATATCAGAAAGTGTAGTACAATATTTGTTACTGAGATACACGAATTTAGATGCAGCTTGTTTTAACAGTATATTATTCAATAGTGTAATTAGGTAAGGGTTCTTTTATTGGTAAGATATTTTATTATATTATTATTTAGCAACAGTTACTTACTTACTTACTTACTTACTTTCTCTTCTGAGTAGGTCACAGACTTGTTCTACTTCGTTATTAAGTCTCTTGTGATTCGGATGTCCAGCTGTCTCTCCATCTCTTTGGTGGTCGTCCTTTGGTCTTGTTTCATGTGGTTTTTTTGTTCATACATATTTTTATCATTCTCGTATCTTCCATCCTTTGTACATGTTCACGTCACTCTCTTACTTCTCTTTCTTCCCCATATAACTATATCTTCTACCTTACACTGTTGTCTTATGGTGTTATTACTCACTCTGTCTAACAAACTTTTTCCTGTTATTGCTCTCAGTATTTTCATTTCATTTGTTCTTAGTAGCTGTTTGGTTTTGTTTGTGTCTGCTCGTGTTTCTATGCTATAAGTCAGTATGGGTCAAACGCAAGTTCTATATATTCTTGTTTTTGCTTCTAACTTAGATCTGTGTCTTTTTCAAAACTACATCTCTGAGAGCCCTTAATATTGCTGCTGCTTTATTTGTTTGTTGTCTCACTTCTTTTGTTATATCTCCGTAGTTAGTAATTAGTACTCCAAGATATGGGAATTTCATTATTTGCTTTATTAATTTCCCATTTATTTCTAATTTATACCTTACTGGTTCTTTAGCTATCGTGATGCATTTTGTTTTGTCGGTATTGACTTCCATGTTGTATCTTTCTGCTATTTGTTTGAATTTATAGAGCAGTCTTTGTAGGCCGTGTTCCAATTGTGATATTATAACAATATCATCTGCGTATCCTAGTATCTTTATTTGTTTATCTCCTAGTTCGTATTCCATTGTTGACTAGTTTTACGTCCTCAATGATTTTGTCCATTATTATGCAGAATAGTAACGGGCTTAAGCTATCTCCCTGTTTTATTCCTACTTTTATATTTATTTCCTTTGTTAATTGGTTATTACTTCTTATTTTTGTTGTGTTACCGTGATTGAGTTTTTTAATTATTTGTGGTATTGAGTACGGAATTAGGTCCTTTACTAATTCTAATATATCTTTCAACCTGGAGCTGTCGAATGCTTTCCTTAAGTCGATGAAACAAAAAAATGCTAGTTTCTGGTATTCTATAGCTTTTTCTCTTATTTGCCTTATTGCAAAGATAGCGTCTGTAGTTGATCTGTTTTAGCGGAACCCTGGCTGCTCGTCGCTTATGTGTATATTGTTTTCTATTTCACTTTTCAGAATACTTGTGAACACTTTCACAATACTTGCTAGCAGTGTTTGCTCTATAGTTGCTCGGATCTTTTTTGCTGCCTTTTTTAAATATTGGTATCGTGATACTTTTTGTCCATTTCTTCGGTATTTCCACTTCCTGTAATATCTTATTAAAGAATGTTGTCATTTCCGATGTGTAGCTTTCTCCGGCATATTAAATAGCCACAGTTCTTATTTGAAAATTTAATTGTTTTTAGCCAAATATCATGTTATTAAAAAGAAAAATTTTTATTTGGCAACAATGTTAACAGCCTTCCACAAGAGCCGGCAAATGATATTAATACATTTTTTAAACTATCCGAAATGGGGAAAAAAGATGTAATAAACATTTATTTACTTCTCAGTATATATCACCACTACACCAAACACTTTATTTTTGCACTCGACGCACGTTTCGCTAACCATGTTAGCTTCATCAGGAGCGATGATTGACTAAAGCTAAACTACAAATCTACCCTATTTATACTTAGCCTAACCCTTGAATTACTCAAGCGGCACTAATGACATAGGCAAGGCCGTCAGTTCCGATCAAGTAACCAGTAGAGGGGACTATAAGGAATAGGCCCTCTGTCTTTATTTAAACTACTTTTACATTTTATGATTTCCATACTTTCGTATGCGTTTCAAACAATCTCCTATCAGATACATTTTTTATTAATTTTAGATTATCTAATGTTACAGTATGATCAGCTTCAAGGGCATGTTCGGCAATGCTAGACTTTTTCTGTTCTACTGTATTTTAAGTGTGCTAAATGTTCTTTAAATCGTGTTTTAATTGACCTTCTAGTTTGCCCAACATACTTTTTGTCACAATCATTACAACTAATTTCATAAATTCCACTTTTCTCACAATTAGGAATCTTATCTTTGGGATTTCCTAAGATATTCCTCAGATTGTCTGATGACTTATAGACTAAGGTGAGGCCTACCTTATTAAATACCTTATTGAGTCCCTTGCTATATTTCGGATTATATGGTATGGAGACATATTTAGTGTTATTTTCTTCGCGTGTAAAAAAGGTGGAATTCTGAATATTAAACCTAAACTTATGTCTATTTATTAGCTTATTTACTAAGTCATCGTCATAACCATTAACTCTAGTTATATTTCTAATACGATTCCTTTCTTTATTAAAGTTTACTCTATTCAGAGGGAAAGTGACCAAACGATGAACTAAAAAATGTAATGAGGCTAATTTATGTTGTTTGCAATGAAATGAATCAATAGGAATATATCTATCTGTTATTGTGTCCTTCCTATAGATATCAAATTCTAATCTATTATTATTTTGAATAATTAAAATATCTAGAAAAGGCAATTGTCCTTTGTTCTCAACTTCGTAAGTGAATTTAATGGAATCATACCGGCTATTTAATTTAGAAACAAAAACATCAATATTTGCTTTCTTTGTATCAAAAATCGCGAAAATATCATCCACATACCTATACCATACCTTTGGGAAATATTCGAATTCTTGACTGGCTTCGATTTCAAACTTACTCATGAATAAATTGGCTATGAAAGGTGATAAGCAATTAATAGCTGTTCCTTCTTTCTGAACATAAAATTGATTGTTATATTGGAAATAATTTTGTTCCATACAAAGTTTAGATAATGTTAAATATTCACGAATAATTTCGTCTTCAAAGTCATTCATTCTAAGTAATTCTTCGAGATATTGTAAAGTTTGTGGAATTGGCACACTTGGGAACAAAGAATTAACATCAAAAGAAATTAAGACTTCACCTTCATTGAAAACTAGATTTTCTGTTTTATTAATGAATTCTAACGAATTCTTTACTGCGAAAGTATTTAATGGTAAATTCTCAAGTTCTTTTGATAACCATTTGGATATTAAATATGTGGGTGATCCGACCGACGAAACAATGGGTTGCATTGCTTTTCCAGGTTTGTGAATTTTGGGTAAGCAATACAATTTTGGTATGGTCGGATTACTCACATTTAATTTAAATTTTAGCGAATCGGAGACAAGGTTCTTACATTTTTTTAAAGAATTTTTAACCTCGGATATCATTCTCGGTAATGGATTTCTTATTACCTTTTCATAAGGGCCAGATTCGATAAGAGTATCTACTCGTTCAAAGTAATCTTTCTTATCCAATATAACAACTTTATTTCCTTTATCCGCTTTTAAGTAGAAGACATTTTTCTTTTTCAATCCTTTAACTATTTTTATGTTTTTTCGTGAATTAGAATTTGTATTGTTAACCATGTTTTTCGATATTTGATTGCGACATGCTTCCCTAACAAATGATTTACTATTTTCTGGAAGTGTACTAATGCAACTTTCAATGTGAGCAACTATTTCTGATAGATTATCTTTAGGGGGGGGTACTGCAAATTTAAGACCTTTGTTTAGGATGCGAATTTCATTTGGTGTAAAGGATTGAGATGAATGATTTTCTACAATATTTACGAGTTCCTGAGGACTATTCTTCTTCGGTAAGAGCTTTTTTAATTTTTTACTTAGAATAGAGAATTTCTTTTTATAGTGAATATCAATAACTAAAAACATTTTCCTCTGGAACTCGCTCCATACTTCATATTCAATATTGTTTAATCCTGAAGTAAGTTTTTTGAATATGCTGTATGATTCTACTTCTAACAAACTACGTTTTGTGTACAAATTCTTGATTTCTAAGTCAAGCCATTTTTGTTAAGCAAAGCATGAAACTTTTTCTGAAATGTTTGATTTTGGTAAATTAACCTTAATAAAATTAGGAAAAACTTTAAATTTCTTGCAAGACTTTAAAAACCAAATATCTGCACCTACTAATCTAATCTTACTATTGTACTTACGATAAAGGTTTAATTCCGTTGACCGTGAAGCCATCTCAACTAAGTTGGGAATGTGGAATCTTTGGCACAATGATACTACTCAGTATATATCACCACTACACCAAACACTTTATTTTTGCACTCGACGCACGTTTCGCTAACCATGTTAGCATCATCAGGAGCGATGATTGACTAAAGCTAAACTACAAATTTCTTTTTATAGTGAATATCAATAACTAAAACCATTTTCCTCTGGAACTCGCTCCATACTTCATATTCAATATTGTTTAATCCTGAAAAGTGGAATTTATGAAATTAGTTGTAATGATTGCGACAAAAAGTATGTTGGGCAAACTAGAAGGTCAATTAAAACACGATTTAAAGAACATTTAGTACACTTAAAATACAGTAGAACAGAGAAGTCTAGCATTGCCGAACATGCCCTTGAAGCTGATCATACTGTAAACATTAGATAATCTAAAATTAATAAAAAATGTATCTGATAGGAGATTGTTGAACGCATACGAAAGTATGGAAAATCATAAAATGTAAAAGTAGTTTAAATAAAGACAGAGGGCCTATTCCTTATAGTCCCCTCTACTGGTTACTTGATCGGAACTGACGGCCTTGCCTATGCCATTAGTGCCGCTTGAGTAATTCAAGGGTTAGGCTAAGTATAAACAGGGTAGATTTGTAGTTTAGCTTTAGTCAATCATCGCTCCTGATGAAGCTAACATGGTTAGCGAAACGTGCGTCGAGTGCAAAAATAAAGTGTTGGGTGTAGTGGTGATATATACTGAGTAGTATCATTGTGCCAAAGATTCCACATTCCCAACTTAATTTATTTACTTGACCAATTTAAATATATTGAACGACTTTTATAACATCCTGTATATATGTGTCTGTATGTCTACTAAAATTTAACCTTAATATAAACTAAACATCTTATTATTCTTGCATTTGCTTGCACAGAAAAGTATAGTATTACCGTAGACGAATAACCTGTAATAGAGTTGAAACTCAAATTAACTCTACTCAACGGAATTTAAACAACCCTAGAAAGGATAAGAACTTCGAAAGTATCTATTTTGTTAGTAGATTTTGTGATGAATTTGACATACTATTGAAATACGGGATCCCATTTCATGTGCATGCCGCCTCTGTTGTTACGTCCCACCCAGTGAAAACTTTAGCTCTTGGTTGTCTAAAATTGATAAAGGAAATAATTCTTTCATTTAACATTTTTTTTTAAGACCTTCCTAAATGATTTTTGTCTATTTTTATTTCAATTGTTAAAATTTTTTCTTCGTACACGTACCGTTATATTTAAAAACCTTTTACTTAGACCTAAATAATGATTTTCGTACTTTTATTAACATTTAAAAGATATCCAGGAAAAAAGAACTCTATTACCTTTGCTACCTGTCAAAGTATTATGTCAAAAAGTATTTGGTTGACTTATCTAAAGATTACGTGAAAATAATATCTAAAAAGGGAAAATAAAGAAAATACCGAAGCAAACCCAGTACAGTAGCGAAACTCATAGGATAATTAAGTCTCAATTTTCAAGAGGTTTGTGGCAGTCGGCCATGTTAGAAAGAGGACCAACAGGAGATTTTAAATAGAAATAATGTCACTGTGCAAAATTTTATCATTAAAAATCATGGCTATTATACAAATCTTTTGAAAATTTTGGATTTATTAAAATGTCAATTTAATGCAACATGAGTAATATAAAAAAACAAAAAAAAATGGAAGGCTTTGTTAAAAAAGAGATGAATACAAGTGAAAAACTTGACAGGAAGGCATTTTTAGGAAAAATCTTGCAGAAAAAAGTTTTACCATTTTCTCCAGGGAATTGAATAGGCATGTCAGATTTTGGGCCCAACTCTTTATCGGGACTCTATAAGGCCCAAAAGTGAAATCTGAGACTGGAACCCACATTTTTAAAAACATATTTGAATTCAGTAAGGAATTTTATGTCCGAATACAAATTGAATGTTCCTGAGCCTGATTCGGCCTCTTATGAGGATCTTTACCTGTGTTATTAGACTTTGACGCACGAAGTATTCTTTATTTGATCCTATATTAACGTCTGGATACGCATGGTCGAATAAACGATTTTTCAAATCATTTTTAAATACTTTTCGAGAAAAATATAAGGCGCATATCTTATAATTTTGTCACAAATTTTTAATTGGTTAATTAATGACGAGTTTGGTTGCTGCCAGCCAAATCTTTGCTCTATAACCAGACAAATGTCATAAGAGAAAAGATTCTCAGAATTATTCAATTTATCCTAGTACGAGTTCTTACGCAATTGATATTCTTTAATTAAATCATTTACCTTTCCACATCTTTGAGGGAGAAGAAGAAACTAACTCCCGGAGTACTGTTTGAATTATTTTTACAATTGTCAACGGCATAATAATATCCTCCTTTCTCCATGATTATATAAATTGTTTGTCAACCTTTTCGATTCTCTTGACTTACAAACGATTTTAATTCTCTTTTTATACAAACTCTTTCTCTTCGTTCTGTCTTTAAATTCATATAAACTGCAGTCACATCAAGAAGCGATCGACAATACATTTCAAAAGACATATTCCGAGATCAGATGTAAACATTGAGCGACCATGATGAGAGAGGGACCCGTTGACGCACGAGCTATCAAAATCTCGTCACCAATTTGGAGCTTAGTTTCGCTACTGTACTACTGGCATTTGTCAAAAATTCTGCTGCTGACTGTTTGTTGTAGATATACATAGACATGACATTCCATTAATTTTGTTAGGTCTGTTATGAACTATAAATTTCACTAGGTTCAAAACATGTTTCCTTTTGATATGGGCTACAAAAAAATTTCTAAATCGCTACAATAGCGATATGTGTGCACAAAGAGCCATTTCCATTTGTCTTGAATCGATGCAGGTTATATTTGGTGAAAAACTCACACCAGAACAATACAGACCAAAAAGATGAGATCCTTCTTATAAAAGAGTATTTGAAGACAATTTGTGAATAGTGATAAGCTGAATCTCATACAGATGTAATGTATTAACACTGTTCCAGCATGCACTGCTCTAGGAGCAATCAATTGGGATAAATCCATCGAACGTTTCCCATGTAAATATTTATAAGGTAGACTAAAATCACCAACTTTCTTTGGATGTTCTTAAGAGTCAACAAATCCTGATTCTAGCCGGTAGTAGAGTTCCAAACATGGAATCAGTATTGCAGAGATCGTCGAGGAGCTATAAAATTAAAAGTTATTGTTAAGTTTCCTGCGTTCTAGTACGATTTATTATTTTCGCCGACTACAACCTGTAGTGATTTAAGATTAACTGGAAATACTAGTTTTGCCCACGCACCATTTTATAGCGGCTTATGAATTTTCTTTATACTAGAATTTAAAAGCATTTTATTTGAAATTTCTAATAAACCCTTCAAAAACCTAGCAAATACTTAATTTTAAGTAATTACTTTAAAATTCATCTAAAGTTTTTTAAACAGTGAAACCTAATAATAATAATTTCAGTCGTCCGGTACGATTTTATGTAGTTATAATAGTGTCTATATTATCAGAATTTCGATTTTTTTTGAGCTTTGAAAATGTGTTAACTTGTTCGGGTACAAGCGAGGTGGTATTTTATTAATTAAGGTCTAAATTTTCCAAAAATACCTTGAACAGACGCGTAGGACCCAAAACTTGGGACTTACAGTCTTATTTATTCAAAAACACGAAAAACAACCGTTTTTGGTTAGAAAAAGCGGATTCAGCTTCGTCCTCCGGCATTGGCGGCATTTGCCTTTTTCATGTTCCCTCTTATTTTATCAAGAACAAACTAAATTTATTGATTTTATATGGTTAAAACCATAGACCATTTTTAGATCGATGTTTTTTGGGCCCTAAAGCTGCGTCTGGTCTCGGCGGCGCCTGCCCTTTGGGGCTCTCGATTTTTTTAGTGTCAAAAATGTTATGGTACTTGATTCAAGTGATTAAACGACAGTCTATTTTTGGATGTACCATTTTGGGTCTTATCTGGGCATTCCAGGGCACGGGTGCCTCAAAATCAACAATATTCGATTTTCCCGATAGACGGTTAGTCGACATAAGCAAAGAAACACAATGGGCATTAAAAAATTTGACAGATACAAAAGTAAAAGGATCAAAATTTGAGTTACACTTGATGATTTTTAAGAGTAACTATGCATCGTCATTATCACTTAATTAAAACACAAAAGATCACATGCCGTGCATCCTAAATATAAAACTGGGATATGTCATCTGTTAAATGTAGTGCCTAACACGTGCCCACGAGGTACCACTAACCTGAACATAACACGACAATCAATTTACCAGAGGCAATTAAAACATCTGACTGTAAAGAGAAGATCATGACACTGCTTTTTGCCATGGTAACGGCGGCTAACATGTGCACTGTTTTGTTCATTTGTTTTTCTTTAACCGACCGCGATAAAGATTAAAGTTGATGCTATTCTTCGTCATATTAGAATTAACAGATTTTGTCAGCATTGCGATTGTTATCTTTTTAATCGACTCCATTAGCGAATGATGCTAATACAACTACCGGGGGTCATGAATCTACGATATGAATAGGTAATAATTGTAATGCATCATTAAAAATTATAGCGACTAACTTCTAAGCTTTATTGTCTGAAGTTAATAGGATGAAGTCATGATTTAAAAATATAATTTAGCTTAATTGATAGTAGTATTATTGTTTGTTTGTTATAAGTCAGTGTAATCAATTTTTTAACTTCCACTTTCTACTTTAAAGAAAGGAAATATTCCCAAGAAAGTATAAATGTATTGCCATAAAACAATTTTCTTTTTTATTAAGACAATTGGGGTTTTGAAAAAAAAAAAAAAAAAAATTGCCATAAATGGAAAGATCATGTGTAAGTTTAATAACAAAACATTATAACGAAAAACAAAATTTTATTATTTTTAAAAAGTTATATCAAATTGAAAATAAATTTTTAAATTTATTACCGATGATGCGCAGAAAAAACCCGAGTGCGTGTGACGTCAAAATGTTTATTTTTCCCCAACAACACAGACAGCTGATACGACTTTTTTAGTTTTCAATCAATTTATTCTTGATATTATCATCAGTCTATTGATAAATTTATTGAAAATGTCTAATCTATAAAGTTATCGTGTCTGTTTCGTACCATTTTGTACAAATATTGCAAAAATAACTCCCGAAAAAATGTTTTTAAATGTGCCACAAGACGTTATATGTCGAAATCAATTGTGAAGATCACTTCGATGTAAGTATTTTAATATATTAATAATTATTTTTGCGCTTAAGTTGAACATAACTACCGTAACTTTCGCGTGACACCCTACAAATACTTTAATTTAATTGTACGAGGATGGATTGAAAAGTTCGTGGTCTAGTCAAGAAAACACAATAAAATAAATACAAAAATATTTTTATTTTTTGAACGTAATCTCCACCTAGCTCTATGCACTTCTTTCACCTGCTTTCCAAAGCTTCCACACCTGTTTGAAAAAGAGATTCCGCAAGGTCTTCAAAATACTGGTTAACTGCAGCTTCATTTGATGAAAATTTCTGGCCACCAAGGTGTTTTTTTTAGGTTTGGAAAGAGATGAAAGTCCAAAGGTGCCAAATCCGGGGAATAAGCCTGGTGGGGCAGCAACTCGAAACCACAATCACGAATTTGAGCCATAGACTCAACAGACGTGTGAACGCGAACGTGGTCCTGATGGAACAAAGCTTTCTTTCTCAATAATCCTGGGCGTTTCTTTTTAATTTCTTGACGTAAACGACGCAAAAGGGTGCAATAGTAAGTCTAATTTATTGTTTCGCTTTTCGGAAGGTAGTCCACCATAATAATACCTTTAGCATCCCAAAAGCTGACGCCATCACTTTTCCAGCCGACAGAATTGCCTTCGCTATCTTTGGGGTCGGTTCACCAGATTTTTTCCACTTCTTGGATTTTTTTTTATGTGCTGCAGGGAAGTCCCTAAAGCGCTCCAGGAACGGCATGTGTGCGGAAAAAGAGATTCGCGTTGTTCTTGAATCGCTGTAAATTGTACTGGGTGGGAAACATAGCCCTGGGCAAATTATTCCAAAGGGATGATGTTCTCCATATAAAAGACTGCTTGAAAAGCGTTGTTTTGACTTTGGATTATAGTAGTGAACCCAGATTTCGTCCATTGTCACAAACCTGTTAAGAAAATCTTGGGGCTCAGCTTCAAACATCTCCAAATAGTCGCGAGAAATCGTCAGTCGAATTCGTTTTTGTTCAACTGAAGGCAATCTGCGGACCCACTTAGCGGAAACCTTAGAAAATCCGAGTTCGTTGGCAATGATGTTTTGTGTTCGTTCATACGAAATGCCTATAGTGTCTCCAATCTCCCTGATAGTTAATCTACGGTCTTTTAATTGAATATGAGTTATCACGTGGGCCTGCCGGAGCGAGGGTCATCTTTGATGCTTTCGCGTCCACGTTTAAATTCTGCAACCCATTTTTTCACAGTGGTATATGACAGAGCAGATTTCCCTAGTGTTGCTTTCATATCATTGTGGATCTCCTTTGCTGCTAATCTTTTTTTAAACATTGATGATAACACTTTTTCCAATTTTTTCCATTTTTCCAAAAACGCTGCACTTGGTCTCACTAAACTCGTTCTAACCTAAAAACCACAAATTCTACAGCAACAAAATTTTACACTGTGACAACCAAAGAAGGTATGAACTTATTGAGGGTACTATAAATAAAAATGTAATTATTTTTTGGTGAGGCCGCGAACTTTTCAATACATCCTCGTATTTAATGAAAATATTTTGTTTCTTACCAGATGTACAAGTATGAAAAGCGGATTTTTTTCTAAAAAAACATTTTTTCTAGCATGCTCCAAATCGCTTGTTATACATTTTTCCCATCTTTCGGGCAATTTGTGAATACCACGCCAGTAAAAATTTTCCCCTTTTGTTGCGAACCATTCATCGAGCCATTTTTTCACATCTTCGTACGAATCAAAGCGCTACTCAGCAAGTGCGTGACCCATCGATGCAAACAAGTGGTAATCGAAAGGAGCCAAGTCTGGTGAGTAAGCCGCATGGGGTAAAACTTCCCAGCTAAGTGCTTCTAACGTGTCGCGAACTGATTTTGCCGTATGTGATGGAGCATTGTCATGAAGAAAAATGACTTTGTGTTGCCTCTTTCGGTATTCTGGCCTTTTTTTAAGCAGCGAACGGTTCAAATCGGTCAGTTATTGTTGGTAACATTTAGTATTAACCGTTTCCCCAGGTTTTAACAGCTCATAATAGATCACGCCCCTCTGGTCCCACCAAAGACAGAGCATCGTCTTTCTGCCAAAACGATTCGGTCTTGTGGTCGATGTGAATGGTGCGCCTGGGTCTACCCATGATTTTTTGCGCTTAAGATTCTCAAAATAAATCCACTTTTCATCCCCTGTAACTATACGATGCAAAAAACGACTTCCTTTTGTACCGAGCGAGCAAAATGTCACACGTGTTTTTCCGCTTTTCCATTTGCCTGTTGTTCAACTCATGTGGTACCCATCTACCGGCTTCTGAATCTTTCCCATGTCTCATAGCCGATTGGAAACAGCTTGTTGACTAACGCCCAATTGCTCGGCGAGTTGTTTTTGTGTTTGCGAATCATCTTCGACCAACGATGCTTGCAATTCCACATCTTCGTATTTTTTTGGCGGTTTTCCACGTTTCTTGTCTGCAACATCGAAGTCATCACTTTTGAAACGCCGAAACCATCGTTCACACGTATCTTGCGACGGAGCATGTTTACCATAAGCTTCTCGAAGTAATCGGTATGATTCAATAGCAGTTTTCTTCAAATGAAAACAAAAAATTAATGCTGTCCGCGAATGCTCTTTGTTCGGTATAAATTTCGACATATTGAACACAACAACACAACACTATGCACACACTCTTCCAATTTATCACTCGTGTGCGTCTGACACTTGTTGATGACACAACAAAATGGGCGCAGTGTCAAATCTTTATAGCACAAACTGCATTGATGCACCATCTGTTGTCTGAAATCCTCATTTCATTCTTGTACACCTGGTATTTACATTTCCATTTTTAACAAATATAACAAAATATAGCATATTTAAATAATTTTGACAGTATATACAGCTGAAGACAGTACTTACGTGAAAACACTTTACCATAATGACATCACAAACATAGCAGCCACTCATGGCGCTTTCGTAGTCACGAATATTTTTTTTTAATGTTATAAATTTTTATTTACTTATTGTAAAATTTTTTTAAAAAGTCTTTCGCATCGATTATTAATATTATTTACGATAAAGTTTTAAAATAAAGTAAAAAAATCGATAATTATTTTTTATTCAAAAACCCAACATTTTGACTCAAAAAGTTGAATATGTTTTTTGTCGGATTGAATTGATTCAAAGTATTCCTCAAAAACACAAGTTTTTTTTTATTTACTTACTGTACCTCAGTTTATTGGTGTAGGCACAACTCTAGTTATAAAATCTGAGTTCTAGCAATTTGGGTAAAAGATACACCCGTGTGTTTTGTCTTGGTAATCATTCTTCTTCTTTTAGTGCCCTATCCGTTTCGGATGTTGGTTGTTAACATGGCAGTCCTGACCTTATTGACGGCGCTTCGAAACAACTGAACAGACGTAAGTCTGAACCATTGTCTTAAGTTATGTAGGCAATAATATCTTCTTCTCCCTGGACCTCGTTTGCTATCTGTCTTTCCCTGTATTACCAGCTGCAAGAGACGGTATTTATTATATCTCATGACATGGCAAAGATATTGAAGTTTCCGCCCTTTAAATGTGGGTATAATTTCTTTGTCATAACCTATCCGGCGCAGTGGTGATATGTTCCGTCCGCGAAATCTTCAGAATCCGGCGGTACATGCCGGTATTCATTGCGACATTTAATGTTATTTAATACTAACTTTTTAAAAATTTACCTTTTTCAGTTTAAATAAATCAACGGATGCTGAAGAAACAAGCTACATCTGAATTTTAGTATTATCAAAGAAATTATTCATTAACAATAACATAAGTACATCAACAATTTCACACCTATTAATAATTGCTACATACTCGCTAAAAACACTGTTTAATTACTATTGCAGTCTTATCGGAACGCAATGAAGAACGATATAAAATAGAATTTTACCCCTGCAATAGAAAATGTATGTTTACGTGGAACTTTTACATGGTTTGCTTGCTATTTGGCCGCTCGCACTACTGATCCATTGCCATTTACATGCTGTGCGATACTATTTTTTTTTATGGGCATAGTACATGTATCCCTAAAGCGCTATAGGAGCTACACATGTATGAAAAAGGCGATTCATGTCGTTCTTCAATCATTATAATATGTGGTCAGTGACAAACATAATCCTGGGCAATTCATTTCAAGGGTTATACAGGGACTGGCAAGCTGATGAAATATTGGCGTGACGTGTATATTAGAATGGACTATTCTGGAACGAAATAAGCAAGCTACATGGAACAATTTGCTTGATAGGAATCAAGGTTGCTGATGAGTCTTGGGTGTCCAATCAGGTTAATTCTTCTGATTAACATTTAACAAATGAAGCATATGTTACAGAGCACAGCAATATTTCGTTGTTGGTTGAATTTGACCCATGTAGAGGATTGAAAGTTGATGTAGAGTATGAAGGTTTCTAGTACGAAATTTCCAGATATTAAGAAGCTATTTTTGCTATGCATGCAACAGCTTCCTACCCAGACATATTTGCTCCCAAGTTAAGGGGTTACAGGTTACGGACACTTCTAAGAATTATTCAAAAAAAATTTTTTTTTCAGAAAATTCCATTCCATTACAAAATTACACATTAAATGTGACCTGGCGTCAGATTGGGACTGTTATCTGTTTTCAGACAATGTTTGCAATATTACTCAGACATTTTTTAATATTTTTTAACTTTTTTTTTTAAATCTTAATAATTACTTTTTTTATAAAATGTCCAGAGTTTTTTAAAAAATTTTCTAATAGACAACTTTTTATAAATAATCAAACATAATTTTTTTTGGTCCAAACATTGAATACTAAAGTTTGAAACACCAATTATATTCTGATAAAATGCTTAAAACATATAAAATGTGTTAATTAAGATTTCCTTTATCTAATCGCACCATTCTGCATATTAGCATATAAAGTTTATAAATATAGGTAACAAACAAAAGCAGAGTGAGTGTGTCTGATGTATCAAGTGTCTTAAAAAGTTTTCCAAAGAACTGAAAAAAAATAAAAGTTTTTGAAAAGCAAACACCTTTTTTTTAAAAAAACGTTATAATCGGCCCGACGATTATAACTCACCGTAATTTTTTTATTTTTGTAAAAAAAACCCTTCGATAATTTTTAACTAGTTCATTATTTTACAAGATTAATTTTTATATTTGCAGATTGGATTTTTTTTTATGGGTCTAGCACACGTGTTTCAGGGAGGTCCTTAAAGCGCTACAGCAGCGACATGTGTGCGGATTGTTTTTTTGTGAAGTTATCCCGCAGACAAGAAGGTCCATAGTTTTCATTAGTGGTCCATTTAACCCGATAAAAATTAATGTTAACATTTAAAACATATTTTAAACATTTTTTTTTCTGATAATTTAACGTACAATAAAAATATATAATCGCCATTCTTTTGTATTATTCACTTAATAACCTTTAAAATATTTTTTAAAATATATATAGTACGTTTTGCGGTGCTCAGGTGTATGTAACCTCTTAAGTAGCGATGCTACAGGAATGGAGTGTCTCGACATAATTATGTCAGGTTTCGCAACGTTTACTGCTGCCTGGCATTTGTTACGTTAAATTTTACTTGGTTACTGTCACTTCAAGATAGAGTTTCTTCCAAGTTTTTGTAAAAGTTAACTGATTTTCAGAGGACCTTATCTTAGAAACTATTGATATTTGTCATAGGAAATGGTACAAAAAATGAGTCTGGAATTTTTATTGATTCCAAATAATTACCAATATGTAGCAAAGTTTTTTTTATAGGCATAGCAGCAGTGCTGCCGTAAAATTCCTAAAGCCCTACAAGAAGGTATGCCACATTTCTAGTGAAACCAAAAGTGATATAAAATGGGTTTCTACTTGGAATAAACTGTTATATTAAATTTCATTTTACTACAGGGCATTTATATATTTCAATTTAAAAAATTAGCTTTTTGTCAAGTTAATTTGGTCATGATAACTAATCTTAAAACATCATTTTCAGTGTATAGAAAAAAGTAATTAGTATTTAAGGTAGTAAATCGTCGGGTTCTTTTTTAACATAATACCTTGAATAAACTCAGGTTTTAATGGTTTTGTTGCTAAAAAAAACAAGTAATTTAAATATTTTAATAGGCACCAGACCGTTACCGTTAACATTTACTACTATTTGAATTAGTGTGATGGTATTATTATCCAAAATAGAAAAAAAATTATCCAAGGATTTTTAACTTTAACACCTAATCAATAAATACTTTACTACATACTTACAATGTGCTTTTACATAAGTTAACAACAAAAAAGACTAAAGCAATTTGACACTAAATTTAAATACCATAATAGTAAACATAACTATGAAATTAAAGAAATCCTTTCGCAAATCGATAATGTAGTTTAAAGATTTGTACAACTTCCTTTCTATTTCTTTAATATGTATATATCAGTTAGTGACTTCACATGCTTCTTATTAAATTGATTAACCAAGCTAAAATTGAACCGTTATTTATAAATTTAATATTTTATTTTTGCCATAAGAATATTCGAAATGATCAAAAAGTATATGGTAATGATTACTTATTAAGAATATATTTTTTTTTAGATAGAAGAGATAAATAAGCTTGAGGATGATGAACATACAGGAGAACCAATACTAATAACCGGCCAGATAAATTATTAGAGGTAATGCACTCGTGATAATTTTCGTTCAATCTACACCCTGTGAAGAATATTCCAGAATTTGTTTAAAATTTTTTGATCAGTACTTTTTGAGGTAAGGGGGGCAACTTTTTAAAAATAATACAAAGAAAAATGTGCGCAAGTATTACATTACATATATTTTTCAACTCGAGTTTTCACAAGCTATCATTTGACACCCCACTCAATGACCTGTTAAAAAAAAAATTTTTTTCTTCCAATTTCACCCCCCAAAACTAACCCTTTAAGTCAAAGTTTAACTTCCAAAACTACATAGCTCTGATGGGGCCATCAATTCCTATATTAGTGCCATATTTCAAGTAGTTTCGGAGAAAATCGGGTGTGATAGACAGTCAGACAGACAGACGAGACGGGCAGACACCGAAGTCATCTTACGGAACACTAAATATGAATTAGAGATCGTGAATTCGTAGTAAATGTTGACAATACGTGATTGAAAATTATGAACGAAATCTTGAGCATCAACTGCGAAACAATTTAAAAGAAGATTTAGGCAAAAACAAAGGTAAGTACAAATTTTCTTCTACACTCTTTAAATAGAGATCGAAAGGTATTGAGAGTGTTACTTTTCAGGAAAATGATAGGACCGTCTAGAAGTATTTCAAACTACCTGAAATCATGTATTACTGGTAACGCGACGTGGTGTTTTTAATATGATCTAGACACAAATGGTCAAAGTACAGAAATATAATACATAAAGAAACACCTATAGAATTATCTAGTAGTTTAGTTGTATAATTAATATGGAAGAACTTGCTCCTTGTAGATGGAGAGATTATAAGATATATTAGCAATAAGCACGAAGTGTACTCAGGGTCATTAATCATATATATATATATATATATATATATATATATATATATATATATATATATATATATATATATTTATATATATGTATCTATAATATATATAAAATGCAACGTCTCTCTGTCTGTCTGTCTGTCTGTCTGTCCGTTAGTGTGCCTATCACTGAAGAACCACTTATCCGATTTACGTCCTTTTTTTTTAAAACATACATATGTTCTCTGGCCAGGTTATAGGCTATATTTTATTACGATAGGTAGCATAAGGAATGAGCAGTGACGTAAAATAGCGAATGATGTCGGAAATAAGTATGCCGCTAGCGCGTGCCTTTGCAATACACAGCCTAAACCATTAAATATGGAACAATATTATGTAGCAAAGAATATCTGTAATCTATAATCTATAATATATATAAAATGCAATGTCTCTCTGTCTGTTTGTCTGTCCATTAGTGCGTTTATCACGCGGGAACCACTTATCCGATTTACCTGTCTTTTTTTTAAATTCATACATATATTCTTTGGCCAGGTTATATAATAATAATAATAAATATATCTATATATATATAATATATATAAAATGCAATGTTTGCCTGTCTGTCTGTCTGCCCGTTAATGCGCTTATCCCTCGAGAACCACTTATCCGATTTACGTGATTTTTTAAATTCATACATATGTTCTCTGACCAGGTTATAGGTATATATTTTATTACATCTATAATATATATAAAATGCAACGTATCTCTGTCTGTCTGTCTGTCCGTTAGTGCGCTTATCACTGGAGAACCACTTATCCGATTTTCGTACTTTTTTTTTTTAAAACATACATATGTTCACCGGCCAGGTTATAGGCTATATTTTATTACGATAGGTAGCATAAGGAATGAGCAGTGACAATAATAGTAAATGAAGTCGGACAAAGTTTGCCGCTAGGGCGTTCTCTTGCAATACACAGTCCAAACCATTAAATATGGAACAATATTATGTAGCAGAGAATATCTATAATATATGTATAAAATGCAATGTCTCTATGTCCGTCTGTCTGTCTGTCTGTCTGTCTGTCTGTCTGTCCGTCCGTTAGTGTGCTTATCACTGTAGAACCACTTATCCGATTTACGTGCCTTTTTTTAAACATACGTATGTTCTCTGGCCAGGTTATAGGATATATTTTATTAGGTGACAAAAGGAATAAGTAGTGACGACAATAGGGGAATCAAGTCGGAGAAAAGTTTTCCGCTAGCGCGTTCTCTTGCAATACACTCTCTAAAGCATTAAATATGGAACAATATCATGTAGCAAAGAATACAATATATATATAAAATGCAACGTCTCTCTGTGTGTCTGTCTGTCCGTTAGTGCGCTTATCACTCGAGAACCAGTTATCCGATTTACGTGTTTTTATAAATTTATACATAGGTTCTATATAATTCGATATAAGCCTAGATAATGGGAGATAAGGTGAGATAATGAGAGATTAGGAGAAATAATGGGAGATAAGTCGAGATAAGCCTCGGTAATGGGAGATAAGTATAAATAATAGGAGATAAGGAGAGATAATGGGAGATAAGCAGAGATAAGTCTAGATAATGTGAATTATGGTGAGATAATGGGAGATAAGGAGAGATAATAGGAAATAAAGAGAAATAATGGGAGATAAGTCGAGATAAGCCTAGAGAATGGGAAATAAGGTGAGATAATGGGAGATAAGCAAAGATAAGTCTAGATAATGGGATTTATGGTGAGATAATGGGGAGATAAGGAGAAATAATGGGAGATAAGGAGAAATAATGGGAGATAAGGAGAAATAATGGGAGATGAGCAGAGATAAGCCTAGATAATGGAAATTATGTAGAGATAATGGGAGATAAGGAGAAATATTGGGAGATAAGGAGAAATAATGAGAGATATTTTATTACGTTGGGTAACATAAGGAATAAGCAGTGACGATAGTAGTGAATCAAGTTCACGTGAGCGGAGCCGCGGGCCTGGCTAGTATATATATATATATATATATATATATATATATATATATATATATATATATATATATAATAAGGTATAGATTTGACCGATCGTGTTCTCACATTAACGTATTCATAATTTAGACCTATTGTCCCCAAAAAAGTAAAAGAAGTTCTGTCATCAAATGGTTTTAATATGAACGATATAAATCAAATAATTAAAAAACGAACGTACCGACTCTATAACAATGCAAAGACAACAACTCAAAACCAACCCCAAGCAATCAAACCCAAAAAAAATACATAGCATTACCTTATATAAAAGACCTATCTGAAAAACTAACATACACACTAAACAAATATGACATAACTGTTTGTCACAAATATTATAACAAGCTAAATTCACTGTTCTGTTCACGAAACTGAAAAGCAAAACTCCCATAACAAAAGGCTCTAGCGTAGTATACTCTATTTCATGTGAAAATTGCTCAAAAAATACGTAGGTATGACTAGCCAACTACTAAAAAATAGATTGAACGGCCATAAATAGTCAAAAAATGCCACAACAGCACTTAACATACACGAAAACGAAACAAATCACACATTTAATTACAAAGAAACTAAAATCTTAAAAACACACCACAACTACCATAAATTAGTAATTAAGGAAATGATAGAAATAATTAAAGACAAAAACGCAGTGAACGATAAAACTAAGTTTAATTTACATCTTACCTAATTAGTTATCAATTATTTAAAAGCAATAATTAAAAGAAAAATTAGTGCATATTTGCAAAAATAAATTAGTAGAAATACCAACAAAAATTACACATCTTAAAAAATATTTTCGCCAGCCTCACCGTTGGCCATAGACCGAAATGTATTGGCCAGGTTCGCTTATTTTCGAGGTAAGAATAATATAAAACATGTCAATTAGTGAGATAATTTTAAACTAATTGTTATTGCTAATTTTAAAACAAACTGTTCTTAAAAGAGAAAATTTCATATATGTATATTTTGTGATTTAAATTATTGTTGTGTCTGTAAATTGAAATTGTGACTGTATTTTTAATTTTATTTCCAGAAATGAAAATTACATTAAAGTAAAAAAAAAAATTGAAAATGCCCAAATCTAGTGGAGAAATGTCAAATGAAAAAAAAAATTAAAACGAAAAACCCAAGTGTGTTAATTAAACGACCTTACACCCAAGATTAAAATTAAAAGATTTATGTACATAAGGGTTCCAGAAATCAATTTCTATATTTATTTATTTATTTATTTATTTATCATACATGCCTTACAGGTTACAAGACCCAACTACAAGGCCGGAGATACAGATAAGAGCCACTATACATAGAAATGTAATACAATAATAGAGTATTAAGCAGATACAAATTCCAATCACAATAATAATAATAATAAAAACAATTAGATATTAAAACAATAAGAAAAGAAAGATGCCACAGCCCCTCAGTGTTGCAATATTTTACCTATCGTTAACATAGATGTGTTGAAAAAGTCGATGTTTATTTCTTGATTATACATACTACACATTGAAAAAAGTGGGGGAAAATTTTAATATATTTGTTCTTGGAACAGGTAGATAAAAAGTGTTATATTGTCTGCTAGTTATACGCGGCACACTAAAATTTATTCTTGACAGAATAGCGGGAGAATCTATATCATTATTCATAATTTTGAACAGAGTCGTCAGCAGCAAGTAACCACGACGAACCTTTAATAACGAGCAGCCGTTATCTGCAAGTAGTATCTCATACGGAAACTCCTGTTGTGGATAGATACCATCTCGTTTAAAGCTAATATATTTTAAGAATTTGCGCTGGACCCTCTCCAGATTATCAGTATGGGTGTCATAGCCTGGAGACCAGACCGCAGCAGCGTATTCCAATTTAGAACGAACATAACAAATATATAAAGTTTTAATTACGTCAGGATTATGAAAGTCACCGGTCAGCGTGCAATAAAGCCATATGTTTTAAAAGCTTCGGAGATTATGGTGTTTATATGATCTGTGAAAGAAAGTTTTGGATCAAATGTTACGCCCAAGTCCCTGAAGACATTCACACAGGAGATACCACTGTTATCCAGCAAATAGTTATGAATAATCGGTGAGATTTTATTTGAGAAAGACATGATGTTACATTTCTTAATGTTAAGCTGTAAATTGTTTGTTACGCACCATTGGCCAATTATCTGTAAGTCCTTCTGAAGATTTATGCAATCCCGAATACCTCTCACCCTGCTGTATAATTTTACATCATCGGCATAGAGTAAATAACCAGCACCTAAACCCCTCCCAATATCATTTATAAAGAGATTAAAAAACAATGGTCCCAGTACAGATCTTTGGGGAACCCCAGAAGTAGCATCATAAGATCTTGATTTGGAGCCATAAATTTCCACATATTGCTTACGATTAGTAAGGTAAGAATGAATCAAAGATATTAATGAGCCTGAAAAACCAAAGTTAGTTAGTAGTTTATTAAGTAGTAGGAGAGAAAAATCCAGCCGATCAAAGGCTTTGGTGAAATCTAAATAAATGATATCCATTTGGCAACCCTCGTCAATTGCCTCTGCTATTTCTTGAGTTATAGTAATTAAGTTTGTAGATGTAGACCTACCCTTGTAGAAACCATGCTGATGAGGGGTTATCAAGTTTTTCGTAGCATAAAATATATGATCGTGTAATAAAAATTCAAAGATTTTACTAAAATTAATACATTGACACTGGCCTATAATTACTGATATCTGATCTATTTCCTTTTTTAAAAACAGGACTGACTTTAGAGGTTTTCCATAATTCCGGGAAAGTACTCGTCTTCAAGCTTAAGTTGAACAGAGTTAACAGTGGTTTGGCAAAAACAAATCTGCAATCACGAATAAAAAATGCTGGGAGTAAATCCGGGCCCGCAGTAAATTTTGGTTTTAGTCTTCTAATGGCATTAATAACGTCTGATTCACCAAAGGTACTGACTGTGACAATAGGCCAAGAAGCCACGACATCCTCACTGATTAATCTATCCAAGGTTGGACGGAAAAATGATTGTTCGAAATAAGTTGCAAAAGCGTTTAGAATATCTGATGCCGAGTTCAAATTACTCCTGTCATAAGTACTACTAGGTATACCCTTCTGTTCTCTTTTGTTTTTGACAAATGACCAAAACTGCTGAGGATTAACCTTTATATTCTCTTCTGTTCTCTGAATAAAGCATCTATAAGATTCTGTAGTATCTCGTTTTATTTCCGATCTCAACGTTTTGAACTTTTCAAACTGATCCATGTCTCCATACTTTTTATATTTTTTATGACATAAGGCTTTCTGCTTTATCTTGAGTATTACGTCACGCGAGAACCACGGAGGGTATTTCTTGCTATAACCTTTTAAATACTTCGGTACATGCTCATCTATTATTTCATATAATTTTTTATAGAAACTGTCACAGGCTTCATCAATACATGTAATATTGTTTAGAATTGACCAATCGATTTTCATAAGGGAGTTATACAACATAGTATAATCTGCTTTTTTGAAATTATAGTTGCCTTGAAAATTTATTTGAAAATCGCTTTTAGCATTCATCGATTGGCAGTATTTTAATGTAACTACTAGTGCCGGATGATGAGCGTCCTCTTCAATAAACACATCGACTGCCCTTTCAACTTCGCACTTTTCATTATTATGCATCACCAAGTCTAGTATTCTATTATTTGTGTTCCTGATGTAATTGCTTTGAGTAAAACGGACGCTATTTAGGAAATTTTTAAGAACCTTTGTAAGACTATCTTCCGTTTTGTTATCTAAGAAGTCAGAGTAACGAGATACATTGAAGTCACCATGTATGCATACATTCGCATTAGATAGGCATTGCAACGAAATTAAGCAATCAAACAAATTTGCCAACAGAAAAGTAGTTACCGGCGGGGGAATGTAAACAACAAAGATATATATATATATATATATATATATATATATATATATATATATATATATATATATATATATATATATATATAGACGAGTAGTCAAAAGTATTTTAACGCCTATTAGATCAATTTCCGGGCAAAGTTCTGTATATGGAATTGAAACCATGCTTGCTCTAAAGCTTTGATCAACACCAATCAGCACGCCACCTCCACGCGATTTATTTATTTCTGAAAAATTTCTATCTTTACGAAAAATATTATACCTGTCACAAATTATTTCGTTGTTAGTAATAGAAGAGTCCAGCCACGTTTCTGTGATCGCTATTAAATCATAACAAGAACAAGTTGAATTACTAAGCACGTCAACTGTTTTAGTTCTAAGTCCACGAGTATTTTGATAATAGACTGAAAAACAATTATTAAGCAATAAGCGATTTGCTGAAGTAGGCACTACTTGAGACAAGGCGATCGATCTATTCTGAGCTACAATAGGTGTGGACGTCATGGTTAATTGCTATTGCGCCAAAATATTTGCACGAAGTATTGAACATGCATTTTTATAAACTAAACATTTATTTATATCCCAAGCAGCATGGGCAATATCTATAGCGTTACCTCGACCGGCTGCATTAAATGCTACGCAATTAGAACAGCTTAGGGATTGAGATTGACATTCTTTAACTGGATGACCATTACCACATCTGGGGCAACAGATAGATTTAGAACAGTTTTTAGAAGTGTGATTAAATTCATTACAATTATAGCATCGACTTACCTCAACACCATCAAAACACACTACAGGCATCGTATCCGACAAAAACATTTCCCACCCTCATTACTTTATCATAAGTATTTCTATCCAGTTGCAACACAGCTTGAAAACGCTTGGCATCCCTCCTTAATTTACATATTTTTACTATTTCACAAGTTGCTGCAGTGGAAAAAATGTCCGAGTTGAGTTTTCTAATGACAGTTAAGAGGCTTTCTTCATTGTATAATTCGGAAAAACCAACAGTTCGAACTCTCGGGTTAATGCCACGTAATTCTCGTATTTCATATGAGTCGGCAAGCGTTTTTTTCGGCCAATTCTTTAAATCTTTTGTTTTCTTCCGAGTTTTTGCAACCAATAAGTATTGATCCATTATTAGATGATTTCACCTTTGCTAATTGGATATTTGAGACTGCGGGATCAATTCGTTCAGCCATGTCCAGTTTTGTTCTTTCTACGTTTTGCTCTGGATTCCGAGGCACAACCAATATTGCAGGTTGAGAATTATTCTTGGCAACACATGAGTAGCTAACAGGCTCACTACTTTCTTTCATGCTTAAAGTAGATAATTTTTCGGAAATTACCGAAATTAAATCAGCTTTTATACATTCCACCGCTGTAGTTATAGAAGCGAGAGCTTCTTGTACTTGTTCATTCACCAATTTCGTTATATCTTTTCTGTCTACTAGGGTAAACCTAGACACGCAATCTGGGCACCTCTAGGATAATCCAGCGATCTCTGAGACTAAGTTGGCAACATCGACAGATTTATGAACGCAGTTTATCTGGCAGGCTGTTTTGCACTCACAACAATACAGCTTTTTTCTCGAGGTTATTGCTTCCATGCAAAAAACACAAGTTAAAGTCATTATGTTTGCTACGCGTTTTGAATCAATTTTATACTTTGTCGTGAGTTTTGAACGAGGCACTGAAGTAATGAACACTTGGCGCCAAATACTGCATTTAGGTTATAAATTATTTTATCTTACTGTTGACAGTACAATGCAGAAATTGCCAGTCTTTGTTTCAATAGCTATACACTACACTTAGAACTTTCCTCGACAATGCTTTCCGTGGTTTAAAATGTCCTTTCCCACTAAGAAAACAGTTTTTTACTGGATCACCAACAACAACATCACTATTAGACTATGTTCGAGAACAATATATATTAATATATATTGTTGTATATATAATAATAAGTAACAAGAATTGTAGTAAAATCCCTAAAGCGCTACAGGAGCGACGCGTGTACGGAACGAGCATTTCACGATGATCTTGAATAGTTGCAAGTTGTATTCGGTAGGTGCCACAGTCTGGGCCAAATTATTCCGAAGCAATGGTGGCACGGGGAGTAATAAATTGAACCTCATAAGGATGTGATGGATTGACGAGACGTATATTTCTAGTATGTACCACTCTGGAGGAATTAAGCGGGCTACTTCCATAGAACACTTCCCATGAAAGTAGATAAAATACACCCAAGTAACCAATCGGACTTCGATGTTTCAAGAAATCAAGGTTTACTGGTGATTTCTGGGTCTCCAACCAGGCGAACAGCCCTATTCTTAATAGAATCCGACAAAATATTTGCATTTTCTCTGTGTTATGCATGCAAGAATATATAAAATATATAAAGGGTCTAGCTGGATAAGGTACTAAAACCGGCCCTAAAAACAAATGCAATATAAGGATATACATCTTGTAGGTATTGTTGAGAAAAGCCTATTCTGAAATTTTCAGACCTTCAACTCACTCCTGTCGGGCATAACCTCAAGATTAGTGTTTGTTTTATTTGTTTCGTACTCCTATAGCATTTGGCCATTTGATTCTAAATTTGAGAAGGTAGTAGGTAATAGTTAATATTCTAACCTGATTTTTTTTTGGCGCGAAATTCAAAAAAAAAAAATTAAAAATTTTAAGGGAAAAAATAAAAATTTTGTTGGAAAAATCCGTATATATCGAAATGTATATACCATGTACATACGAAACTCACCAATATGTGCAGGTATATGTCACAAACATGCCTGTCAAATTTCAGAACGATCGGAGTACGGGCCGCAAAGTAATGCCCAAAATAACAATTAACTAATCTAAAAACCCTCATTTTTTAGCTGTCTAAGTATAATTGTAATAGTATTTTGGACATAACTTTGCGGCCCGTATTCCGATCGTTCTGAAATTTGACAGACATGTTTGTGACATATAGCTGTACATATTGTGTGAGTTTCGTATCTACACGGTATATACGTTTCAATATATATGGATTTTTCTATCAAAATTTTTAATTTTTTTTTGAATAACTCGTAAAAAGAATCAAGTTAGGCTACTAACTACCTCCTCAAATTTCGAGTCAAACGGCCAAAAGCTGTAGGAGTACCAGACAAATAAAAAAAACACTAATTTTGAGGTTCTGGCTGACAGGAGTGGAAATTTCAGGATAGGCTTTTCTCAACAATACCTACAAGATGTATTTACTTACACAGCATTTGTTTTAAGGGTCGATTTTAGTACCTTATCCTCCTAGATCCTTTACATGTATATGCTTAATACTATGTTTAAAATCTAATTATGACTTAAATGTATATATTTTAAAATATAGAACTGTCTTGAATTTTAATAACCGGCCAAGTGCAAGTTGAACTTGCGCAATTAGTCTTCCGTACAGTGATTGCTTTTAAAATAAAAATTTTTGGTGTGGAGGTATTAAATTTAGCAAAAAATATGTATTGATGAGATGTTACAAAATTTCATTCAAACACGTCCATCTTACATGAACCAGCATGTAAAATAAAAGGTGACTGCCAAAACGCCTTTTTATATTATATTAATTAATTGTTTTGACATGGTTTGTATAAAATCCATTAACCTTTTACACTCAACTGTTTTTCAATTAATGCATTCACGGTGATTGGAAAAAATCTTTTATCGAAAATCACGATTTTTAATATGCAGTATGTAATTTAAATGTTGAAATTTAATCTAGGGCTGTTACCAAGGTAACTACTAAAGAGAAATAAATAGTTATAAAATTATGTTACTTAATAAATATTTCAATTATTTAGGCCTGGAGTCTATAACTTGAGCACATCTCACAAAACCGCAAGATTAAGTAAGCAAGTTTTCACGGGCTTAGTAAAATATTGGCGTTTTACAAAAGTACAATTGTAACAAATTATTTTTTACCAACTATGGATTTACTAAAAAAATGTAGTCGAACTTTTTTCTTTAATAATCACTTTGTACCTAATTTAAAAGATAGGTAGACAGATTTAACAAATTAAAATTGTTTCATAGTGTCAAGACGATGTTTACTTCTTTATGAGAAGCTGAAAATGAATATATATACAGTTTCGGATCTTGAACTTTTCATAAGGGTGTAAGCTACCTTTATTGGAAAATCATTATTAGCCAGCCATTGACCTGATATCAGATGTGGACTGGTTTGGCGGTAAAATCCAGTTTCACCTTCCTTTTTAAATTTCAAAAATAGTTAATTAAAAAAAAATATCGAATGTGGTTTTATACTACCTCGTTGAGTCACCCATCTCAATATATTAAACGATTTTATATATATATATATATATATATATATATATATATATATATATATATATATATATATATATATGTCTAATTATATAATGTTTTATTAATTTAGTGAAAAATAAATTCTTTCTTTTTCTTTAATAATTAGGTTAATAAGTGATAATTTTTAAATTGATCACTGGCTTTAACGTAGAAATATAAACTTCATGCCTTGTTGCGTCTTTTTTTATCCACAGACTAAAGTCGAATTACGGGACCAGTGCGTGCAAAAAATGTATTTTCCTCTGTCCCTACTACCAATAAATGATTTTGCATTTGCGTGTGTCATAATACCAATAAATTAATAATAAATAGAAATTAGCAATAAATTAAATAAATAAGTACGTTACGTTGTATTATATAAATTAATAATAGAATAAATTAAAAATATGACGTATCAATGTGAAACATATCACCATGGTTAACTCTAGTAAAAAACTTTAAGAATTTTATTTTCCTATTATTAGATTTGCTACAGAATAAATGTTCGTTTTAGTTTTTAAAATTATTTTATCTTTATTAATCTGTCTTGCTCGCAGACTCTAAGGGTTAAATGAAAGGGTAAATATGAAAGATTAATGCTATAAATATATGTTTTGTGTTCCAAGTCATGTTCTAACGTTACGTTATCGATTTACTGAAAACCTGGCGTTTATCCATCGCGAAATTTTAATTTCCGTTTTAAGGCGCAAAAGTCCTGATAAAGCAATGTAGGTCGTGTCAGTAAAATACAGCAATATAAGATGTTGTTTAAAAAAATATAAATTATAATTAATTTCTTTTTAGCACAATTCTATGTTCAATATATATATATATATATATATATATATATATATATATATATATATATATATATATATATATGTATATGTATTATATAATATATATATATATATATATATATATATATATATATACATATATATATATATATATATATATATATATATATATATATATATATATATATATATATATATATATATATATTTATATACATGTGTGTGTGTTCGTCTATTTTAAATATATATGGAAAGAAAATCTCTAAACTTTGTGAGAATGTTCCCTTCCTTTAGATTTTAGATATTAATGGTTCTGACGTAGAGCAGTTCAAAGTTGACCAAAAATGTAATATCTGCTAAAATCGTATTTTCCACCTCTAAATTGAGCGAAAACGAAGTAAACATAGAAAAAAAATCAAGAAATTTTTTTAGTAAATTTCCCGTACTTTTTTTAAAAAATTGCCATATCGACCTTTCAAATATATTTTTGGTCATTTTAAGTGCCAAAATTGGGTGCCGCCATTTTTTTTTAACAACGAAAAATGGATTCATCGTTCAAAAATCTATAGGATCTTCAATTTTTAGATTGGGATCATAAAAGCTCTTAAAATTATAGCTTTTTTACTAAAAATCTTATTTAAATGCAAAAAAAAATAAATTTTAAACTAAATTTTTTTAAAAAATTACATCATATTTCATTTATTGCTTTATTAATTTGTAAAAAAAATAATATATACTCGTACCTACATATAGGTTTAATTGCTTAATTTTTTGAAAACGAGAAAATTAAACGACAAAAATATTAAAATATTTTGTAATATTTATTTATTTTTACATAGAATTATGCAATATTTACATTAAAAATTATTATTTAGTATACCTAAGTAAAAGTATTTTACCATAATCCATATGTAGTTGGTAGTTCAAGAAGGGCTTCTTCGGTAGAATTTGAGTATATTTTTGATATATATGGTATAATTACATGTTGATTTCTCAAATTTAATATTCTGCTTGTATTCGTAAATTTTTTTTTTCATTAAATTATTATAACAAATACAATGTAAAAAAAGTTGTACATAGTATAAAACAAATAGATTTTGTTGTAAAGCATGATATGAAAAATAATGTATAAATTATATCTAAGGTACAAAGTGCTGATATAAATATCATTCTTAATTAAAATATATACGAGGCTGGTTTGAAAAGTCCGTGCAAAAATAAAAACTACTTATGTGTTTGGGGTAAACCTTTTTTACTTTTCGACATAGTCTCCTTTTAGGCTTATACACTTCGTCCAACAATGTTCTAGTTTGTTGATCCCTTCCGAATAATAGGATTTGTCCAAGTCTGCAAAATATCCATTAGTGTCTGCAATCACCTCCTCGTTTGAATAAAATCTTTGTCCCGCCAGCCATTTCTTCAAATTGGGGAACAAATAGTAGTCCGAGGGAGCCAAGTCTGGAGAATAGGGGGGATGTGAAACGAGTTGGAATCCTATTTCCATTAATTTTGCGACCACAACTGTTGAGGTGTGTGCTGGTGCGTTGTCGTGATGGAAAAGGACTTTCTTGTGGGCCAATCGCGTGCGTTTTTTCTTGCAGCTCGGATTTCAAACGATCCAATAACGATGAATAATATTCACCTGTAATAGTTTTTTCCTTTACCAGATAGTCGATGAAGATTATCCCTTGCGAATCCCAAAAGACAGTCGCCATAACCTTTCCGGCCGAAGGAACGGTCTTCGCCTTTTTTGGTGCAGATTCCCCCTTGGTAACCCATTGTTTAGATTGTTGTTTGGTCTCAGGAGTATAGTAATGTATCCATGTTTCATCCACAGTGACGAAACGACGCTTAAAGTCCTCCGGATTCTTCTGGAACAGCTGCAAACCATCCTTGCAACACTTCACACGATTCCGTTTTTGGTCAAGCGTGAGCAATCGCGGCACCCATCTTGCGGATAGCTTTCTCATGTCCAAATGTTTATGCAAAATATTATGTACCCGTTCAGTCGAGATGCCCACAGCACTAGCAATCTCACGCACCTTAACTCTTCTGTTATCCATCACCATATCATGGATTTGATCAATGATTTCTGGAGTCGTAACCTCCACAGGCCGTCCAGAACGTTCAGCGTCACTTGCGCCTATATGGCCAGTCCGAAAATTTTGAAACCACTTATAAACTGTTCTAATCGAAGGTGCAGAGTCACCATAATGTTTATCAAGCTTCTCTTTAGTCTCCTCAGGCGTTTTGCCTTTCATAAAGTAATGTTTAATCACCACACGAAATTCTTTTTCGCCCATTTCTTGAAAATCACTCGACTTCCTTGATTCACACGAAAGCCAAACACAAAGAAATATACCGATATGGCTGAAACTTGGTGTGCGTTCATTCAAGAGATGCTACTAACTAAACATGACCTCGATACGCGCCGGTGGTGCCATCTCTCGGACTTTGCACGGACTTTTCAAACCAGCCTCGTAACTTTCGAATCCTTAATTTTTTCTGTTGCAATTCTTTTATTGAATGATTTTAAAATATGAAAATTCCGAAAAATCAAGCTATAGCTAAAAAAAATTAAATAAACATTCTCGAATATAATTATTAAAAAAAATAAATTTTATTAGTAAACAAACCGTGGAGCATTAAAAAATTTAAAGAAAAAAACAAAATAATTTTCATACTGTAAAGTTGACAGAAAAATGTTAACTTGATAGAGTAAACAATAATTGTGTGTATATTGAGAGTGAGAAAGCAAGATAAATATAAAGCTAATTGCATTCCTGCAAAATAAGTGAATATAAACACAAAAATACATGCTAAAACTAAACTTAATAATTTTCACTTAATAGTATAATGCATTGTCATTGTCTTACAACCAAATAAGGTTTAACTACTGATTTCTTTTAATCTTTGTTACTTTATTTTTAATCGAAATGCCACATATCTGGATACAATTTTATTTAATATGGCAGATCAATCAGAAAGAAGAATATATATTATATTAGCGACACTCTATACTCACTCTGGTTATAAATAAAAGCTAGTGCCAGATATTTATTTATTATATTAATTTACGAGCATAAGCCCATTTGTACAGCTATAAGATTATAATTTATTAATATTATAAATAAATTTAAAGTAAATTAAAACGACATTTAGCAATAAATTAAAATATTAATGCAATATAACAATATAAATTGTATGAAAACTTATAACTAAAAATTATAATGTTCAAATTATAAAACATAGTAGTTAAAAAAATGTAATGAAAATTTCCTATACTTTTTTGCACAGGATTAGTTGAAAAAATTGGTTAAATTTAGATATGCTTGAACTATGTTAGCAATGTTAAATTTTATCAGCTGTAGTAAAATTTTGCATTTTCTTTTCATTTCTTATGCACCAATAAATCAAAATATATTCAAATTCTATCGAAGAAGCCTTTCTTGAACTTCCAACTACATTTGAATTAAAATAATTCTACTTAGTTATAGTAAATATATAATAATTTTTAATGTAAATATTGCATAATTCTATGTAAAAATAATTAAATATTACGAAGTGTTTTAATATTATTGTTGTTTAATTTTCTTGTTTTCAAGAAATTAAGTAAGTAAACCTATGTGTATATATATTATTTTTCTTATAACTAAATAAAGCAATAAATGTTATATGATGTAATTTTCTTAAAAATTTCAGTTTAAAAATGACTTTTTGCATTTGATTATAAAAAGAAAAATGGAAGATTTTTAGTAAAATAGCGCAGCCGCTCGGAACTGCTGCAACCAAACCAATCTCGCAGATTTTTCAACAATGAAATCCTACGTCGGCCAACACTTCGATTCCCTTTTACCTTCCCCTGCATTATCACGTGTAGTAGAGTATACAGTCTGTCAAGTAAGGTGACCGCTCGTATTCTTGAAAAAAATGTGTTTCGAGAACATTTTTTCCATCAATGTACTCTTTGGTGTGCTTACAACGGAGCAATTACCTTAGTAATTTGTCCAATCGCCTCCTGCATCAATAATCGCCTGTCATCTTCGAAGCATCCTGTTGACGAAATTTTCTGCACGCTCTGCAAATTTTTTGAATCTCGCGAGACAACTAAGTCAAAGACCTCAGAGTCTTTCCTCTGAACTTTCTCTTTACAAGGGACCAAACGTTTTCAATAGGGTTGGCGTTCGGCCATTGTGAGGCTCACTCTAGTATCTTATCGTGGGGCTAAGCGAGCCGCTTCGTAACGTGATTTCCGCCCAGCAAAGATTTCTTTGATGTGCTTCGGAATTTGACATCATGAGCAGGAAGATGTTGTGGAATGGTCTCATGAGACACATTCAAACCCGATTTTCCGCTCCTTGACGCATCGTCAATTTTGGGTCCCGTGAAAACAAAGATACGATTCGTTTTTCGACTTTCGGAGTGACTTTGCCTACCGAGCTACGTTTTGGCCATCGTCGACATTTTTTGTCTCGTTAAAATGATTTACCTATTTCTTCACAAACGGCTCACTTAACGGCTGCGTCATTTTAGGCCCCTATGGGTGTAAATAAAGAAAGGCTGCCTTGAACCGACCAGCAAACAAGCGTCGTAAAAAAAGATTCCCTCTACCGATTTTTTGGTGAATCTACCAAAAATAAATTATTGCGGACACGTTCTTTCTTGACAGACTGTATTTAGATCCTCTTATTACGTTGCCAAGGTTTCGCCTTTTTATAAGGTTGGCTATCTCGTATTCCTTGTTCATCTTTGCAAGGGCTTCATGATGTGTTATTTTATCGCTCAAAGGGATGCGCCACATTCTGCGGTAACACCACATCTCAAAAGCTAGTAGTTAATCCAGCTGGTTCTTTTTCACTGTCCAAGTCTTCACTCTATACAACAATACAGGGAAAATGTAGCACCGAAGCAGTTGTAACCTAAGCCCAATGCTAACACCTCGAAACATAATAATTTTTTTAGCGAAACAAACGATGTTCTAGCGATTTCTATTAGTCTTCGTTTTTCCAAAGTTTGATCTCCCGTGTGTTCCATCCAGACTCCACGGTATTTGTAGGTATAAACTGTTTCTATCACGGTGTTTGCAATAGTTAAACCTATATTATTTTGTGGAAATTTTGTTATTAACATCCATTTAGTTTTATTAAGATCGATCTTTAATCCATATTCAGTACAGCTATTATTTACTTTTTCCAATAAATGTTGTAATCCTGAAAGATTACGCGCTAATAAAACTGTGTCGTCTGCATATTGAATATTATTTATTGTCTTTCCATTTATGATAATACCATACCGGCTTCCTCCTCTTTCAGTGTCTCATTAAAGATAACTTTAATACATGATTCATAAGTGCAATAGTTCTATAGTCGGAGCATTTCCTTGCACTAGCCTTCTTTAGTATCAATACGCATGTAGATGTCAGCCGTTTTTCTGAGATTATACCAGTTTCGTAGATAGTGTTGAAAAGATTCAGGAGGATGCCAACCGCTTCCTCATCGAAAAGACTGAACAACTCCACAGGAACCACAGCTTTCCAAGTTTTTATGTTACATAGAGCATGTATTAGTTCTGTTTTTAAGATTCCTGAGCTTTCATCATTAATTTCCATTGCATTGTTATGTGCTCTTTCCTTATTGAAGTTCTTGGATATAAGTAATCAATCTCTTCATCTTATCTTTCAATTCTCTTAATACGTCTCCATTTTCTTCTCTTATGTTGTTATTATAATTTCTGTTCTTTTTATGTCTTGTTACTTCCTTTATTTTCTTGTGCGTGTAAAAGCTATCACATTCTCTGTCCGGCTGCTCCATTTCTTCACATTGCGTGGAACAATATGTCTCTCTAGCAATTTTAATTTTTTTCTGGTATTAATTTATACAGCTCCTTGTACTTTTCGACGTTTCTTTTTGTTTTTTTTTTCTTTCGTCCATCAGTTCTAAAACCTCCTCGGTCATCTAGTGTTAGTTCTTTGTTTTTTTTTCTTTTTAGTTGATCGTTAGTTATAGTTAACAATACCTGGATTCGCTCCCATCCTTCATCCATATTGACTCTCGATTATACGTCCAAGGTTTCAATTTGTTGATTTTTTGTTTGTTGTACCATTTCACATATGTTAGGATCTTTTAAAAGTCTTGTATCTATGTAATTATTCTTCTGCTTTTTATGCTTTTTCATTCTTACGTTGATCCCGGCTATTACTGGATAAATTAATTTAAACATGGTCGTACGAACACTGCAGATGCTGCACATTCAGGAGGTCCGATTGAGGTTTCTTCTTAAAAAATGGTCGATAAAATTTATGGTATCATCATGGAAGATGGTCGTATTAAGCTTTGTAAGATTACTGAAATAGTAGGTAGCTTATATGAAAGAGTATATAATGTCCTACATGAAGTTCTAAAAATAAAAAAGCTGAGTGTATGATGGGCGCCGCATCGGTTGACTCCTGACCAAAAACGCACGCAAAAGAACATTTCGAAATCGTGTATGGAAGAATTAAGGATCCAAAATTACATTCCGGAGACAACATGGCAGTTAAGAAAGTGCACCAAAAAAGCGAGAACAGTTTTATCGGCGGGAAAAGTAATGGCTACTATTTTTTTGGGACTCACATGGTATTATAATGATAAGCTATTTGAAAAAGGGCAAAACAGTAACTCGCTAACGTTATTAGACCATTTGCATAGTGAGTTGAAGCAGACGCGACCAAATTTTTTTCATTCATTATTTTATTATTGGTATACGAAGGTTGTATGATAAGTACCTGACCTCAGCTAGAGATGGGGCTACTAAAAAATTGTATTTTTCGTAAACATAACCTTTCACAATTCTGATAAATTTTCAAGTCTTTGCGTGATTTACTTTGCGAGTGGCAGACATTTAAATAGAACAATTTTTGTGATTTTACAACAATGGAAAAAAATTGAATATTGAGCAGTAATAAATATATGTGTTTTTGAAAAAGAAAACGAATGTTGAGATAAAAAAAGGAACTCAGCGAAGTTTATGGGGACCGTCGTTATCGACCATAAAATATTGGACAGCTGAATTCAAACGCGGCCGTACAGGCATTTTTGATGAAGAACGTCCAGGTCGTCCAAATGAGGTCACCACATCAGAAATGATTGAAAAAATCCATGATATACCAGGTGTACAAGTATGAAATGCGGATTTTTTTTTTAAAAAAAACATGTTAAATTCGGAAGAATGATAAAAAGTGCTCTATTCAAAGTATCTTTTTATCGCTTGTTATACCTTTTTCCCATCTTTCGGACAATTTGTGAATACCACGCCAGTAAAAATCTTCCCCTTTTGCTGCGAACCATTCATCGAACCATTTTTTCACATCTTCGTAAGAACCAAAGCGCTGCTTAGCAAGTGCGTGACCTATTGATGCAAACAAGTGGTAATCGGAAGGAGCCAAGTCTGGTGAGTAAGCCGTATGGGGTAGAACTTCCCAGCTGAGTGCTTCCAACGTGTCGCGAACTGGTTTTGCCGTATGTGATGGAGCATTGTCATGACGAAAAATGACTTTGTGTTGCCTCTTTCGGTATTCTGGCCTTTTTTCAAGCAGCGAACGGTTCAAATCGGTCAATTGTTGTTGGTAACGTTTAGTATTAACCGTTTCCCCAGGTTTTAACAGTTCATAATAGACCACGCCCCTCTGGTCCCACCAAACACAGAGCATCGTCTTTCTGCCAGAGCCATTCGGTCTGGCGCCTGGGTCTACCCATGATTTTTTGCGCTTGGGATTCTCAAAATAAATCCACTTTTTATCCCCTGTAACTATACGATGCAAAAAAAAAACGATTTCCATTTGTACCGAGCGAGCAAAATGTCACACGTGTTTTTGCGCTTTTCCATTTGCCTGTCGTTCAACTCATGTGGTACCCATCTACCGGTCTTCTGAATCTTTCCCATTTCTCGTAGCCGATTGGAAACAGCTTGTTGACTAACGCCCAATTGCTCGGCGAGTTGTTTTTGTGTTTGCGAATCATGTTCGTTCAACAATGCTTGCAATTCCACATCTTTGTATTTATTTGGCGGTTTTTCCACGTTCCTTGTCTGCCACATCGAAGTCACTACTTTTGAAACTCCGAAACCATCGTTCAGATGTATCTTGCGATGGAGCATATTCACCATAAGCTTCTCGAAGTAATTGGTATAATTCGACAGCAGTTTTTTTTCAAATGAAAACAAAAAATTAATGCTGTCCGCGAATGCTCTTTGTTCGGTATAAATTTCGACATATTGAACACAACAATACAACACTATGCACACACTTTTCCAATTTATCACTTGTGCGCGTCTGACACTTGTTTGTCTACAACAAAATGGCGCAGTGTCAAATCTTTATAGCACAAACTGCATTGGTGCACCATCTGTTGTCTGAAATCCGCATGTCATACTTGTACACCTGGTAGTGATAAATGATTGAAGAGTGAATGTGC
>CM032447.1:205014449-205026949 GCA_019049505.1 Pachyrhynchus sulphureomaculatus
CAAAATATTAGTCGGGGGCGCGAATTCCCCTCCCAGTTTCCAAACTTGGTAACAAGGCAGAATGTGCTTGTTGGACGGATATTGAGACTTACGTTTTAACAATTGTAAATGCCCTGCAATGATGAACTTGAAAAATAGATTTGAAGATTATTCTGACGATGGACATGTACCACCCATGGGATACATAAATCCAATTGATGGACACGGAAGTGGCGAATGTGAGTATAACAAGATGCGCGGGATACACGAGCTTAGGCAACAATGAGGAGTGACCGTTGATACGGTAAAAAAAAATAAAAAAAAGGGGGCCTACAAAAAAATCAAAGCATTTTGGCTGCAGGCAGAAATTCCCCCGAAAAATTATCCTGGGCTTTGGGAAACTTGCGAGAAAACCTATTGATAAGCGTTTCCCTCGCCATACCTTGTCGAAAAAAAAGTTTTGACACACACGCCTGTCGTTACAAAACCTATTAAACAAAAAAAAAGGAGCATATTAAACATCCCAGAACGGGGAGATTTGCGGTTATTTCTTACAAAACTGAAGCCAATTAATATTGATATGGACCTTATTTTTTTTTTTTAATTGTTGATTTGCATTGTTGAAGTTACGGTACGTTATTAATTTTTAATTTTAATTCTATCAAGTCTATAATCATATTATATCAATAATAGCACACAATAAAATATATTATTTTTCTTTTTATTTTTACTCACTCCGAGTTTTAGGGTTGGAACTCAGCCACGACGCAAAATTTCCATCGTTTAAATATAATCTTCACATTTTTTTGACTGAGTTTTGGGAATATGGTTGAAATGTAGCTCAGGGGGTCCACCAACAACCAGTTAAAATTTTGAAAGTGGTCTACGAGAAAGTAAAGTTTGGAAACCTCTGCATTAGAGTTCAGCAAATGATTTATATAAAATCCTATCTGTCACATACAGAAAACAACAGGTGTGAGGGGAACTGTGGTCTGTAACAGTTCATTAAGAGAGGCGAATCCCCAAAAGGTTCCTGTATCTCTCCCGCTCTCTTTAACTGCTTGATTAATATGACAACAACCCCATTAAAATTGTACCATATATTTATTTTGCACTTTACGCAGGTAAGAAAAATGTTACAAAAATAATTGCAAATCTTAATATCAGGGAATAATCAAGTTAAACTATTGACTATTAAGATAACGGTAACAAAAAAACTTAATAAAAGCATGATCAGTAGCAGTGGAAATTTTAATGAAAAAAACGCCACTTCCCGATTTAAGTCATTTATTAAGAGTTAGAAGACAGTCAATACAATGTATAGAATCAACAAGATTTTTCGGATTACACATAGATTAGAAACTGACATAAAATTGACATATAGACAAAAAACCCTCCAAAAATTTAGGTCTTGGCCCTTTTCTAATTAAAGCATCAAAGATAGAGTCCTCTATGGGATGTTTTTGAAAACTCATGTAGTACAGGTGGACTGTTTTAGCCAGTAATGTCATATCGTATAGTTACAACTGGGGTGCAGCAATCTGGCTGTTATCGTGTTTAAAAGGCTATTACGTTACATGACCCGAGCACGAACCGAGACATCTGTAGAGCTTATTTTAAAAATTAAAGAATAATTAACATTCTCATCTTTATATATTTGGACTCACTTATCCGTATATAAAAAACAATAACTTAAAAGGTTTGGGGGCTAATATATCTGCAAATTCATAACTATAATACGCTGAATAACCAAAATTTTAATGCGGTAGGCCTAATTCAAGACTAGCTACTGATTAGGATAGCTCAAGATGAAGGCTCAAAGTGAACAATCTAGCCTAGATACACTACAAATGCCTTTGAAGAAAGTAAATAATTGGCAGCGTTTAAAAAACGTCAATCTAGATATTCTTTGTAAGAAATGCTTTTAGTTTAGTCCACTAAATTCTTCTGTCTGTCCGCGAACTTGGAATATAGTTTGTACGAATTGTATAATAAACTTTCTTTTTTACTTTTCTTTGTATTTTCATTATTATATTTTGTAATTGTGTTGAATCTAAATATTTGTTTTTTGACGTGCGTTAATATAATATTTCCTTCTTATAAATTATATATATTCTAGAGAAGAGAAATAAATTGCTTTACTTTACTTTTTGGACCACCTTCTATTCAACTTTAGACAATGACATATGACATACGAGGTTTAAAAATAAATTAATGATATGAATGGAGGGTAAAATTTAAAACTCAAACATTTATTTCCTCAGTTAAAAAATTTCACTAATAATTGAAGGAAACTTCAAAATACTACAATATAACGTAGATTTACATAAAATAAGTTAAAAAAATTCAGTAAATTATCATAGTAATTAACTAGGAACTAAATTTAGACAACTTTAAGATCACCAAATATGTTTATTGTATTAGAGCTGACTACTGTTTCGAGACAAACTGTGTCTTCTTCTGGCACAAGATGTAGACTAGACCGTATTACATCTTCGTCCAGAAGATAGACACAGTACTGGTCGAAAACAAATGTCAAGACTCAGTTGTTTTAAATTTTCGTTCCTAGTTATTATGATGGATCTCCATCAAGTAACGGCTACATCAGTGCAGTAACCTAATAATCAATTCAAAATTGAAGCATATAATTTTTTCAGTTTGAAATTTTCACAATAATTAAAGAAAAAGTCATCAATTAGAATGTATTATAAAATAATTCAAAAACCAGATTACCATATGCTATAAAATAATAAAGAACCCGTAAAATATCTAATGCCGACACTGACTAAAACATCTTGAATATTATAACACCTTATTTGCAGTAAAAGTCCATTTTACCTAATTAATTATGTTATATAATTAATGTATATATATAGTAAATATATATATATATATATATATATATATATATATTTAGATATATATATATATATATATATATATATATCGTATATATATATATATATATAAATATATATATATATATTATATATATATAATATATATAGGGTGCGGCGCCAAAATCCGGACAACATTCAATTTAAAGTAGCCCGCCGTTCTATACAACTTGACACTTGTACTAAACATCCATAACCTAGAAATAGTCGCAATGTTGAAACCAAATGCGGAGTATAATCAAAGAGCGCGATTATCGTAAGTGTTGGCGCTGGGCACTCAAGCGACAGAAATCATTCGATTCTTAGGTTAAAAAACCACCCAAGAATCGACTGTGTATGATGTCGCGAAGTATATCCAGTCGGAGAAGTCCAACGAAGGTTTTGCAACACCGGCAAGGAAAAAAGTGGTTGTCGGACAACGTTAACATGTTTTGGTTCAAAGAATTTTTGGCCTCCCAACAGCCCAGATTAAATCAGTCGGACTTCTATATATGGAGTGTGGTTAAAAGGGTCACTAACAAGTTCAGGACATCCAAACGTCGCATCATTGAGAATCGTTATTGAAGCGGCATTCGCCGATATAGACTGGTGACTCATTAAACCGAGCCTGCGTCCGCTTCAGGAGACCGAAAATGGAGGCGATCGTTCAAGCAGAAGGGGGTTGTATTGAGTAAATGTGTTCTTTATGACCTAACAAACAATTTAGTTAAAAAAAATAGTTATAAACTTCTCCATATATATATATATATATATATATATATATTATATATATATATATATATATATATATATATATATATATATATATATATGTATATATAATATATATATATATATATATATATATAATATATATATATATATATATATATATATTAATTTTGCGAGTTTTTGGACTGTTGAGTAATTTAAATTGTAAAATTTACATCCATAATAACTTTTTTAATGAAACGATGAATATTGGGCAATAGCAAATTTCCTTTTTTTTATAGTATATTCATTAGCTTCAAAAATGGACTTATTTTGATCAAACAAATATATATACATATTTTAAAAATATAAATTCTCAATCTCACAATTTTAAAACTCCTAAAGTTTTCGCGACAAGATTCTCTATAGGAAATCAATACGATAATTCTTAATGCATATTCTTGTAATAAAAACACTGGCTTAGTACAAGCCAAATGCCATAGGAAGAGCGACAATGAGAATTGGCATAATATAGAGTTAAAGAGAAAATCACAGTGGCAATTAGTTACTTAAGAATTTCAAAGCATCATCAATTGCTTCATAACCTATTGCATAATTTTCCTCATGCGTCCCGACCCAATGTAGCCCACAATCAGCCATTATCCTGAGAATATTGAAGTGAGATGAGATTTATAAAGGCTCTAGTGAGTTCTCACAAATCAAGATTTCAAATTTTCTTGAGCTCTATTAGCGAAAACTAAAAAATGGTTATTTCACTTTTATTCAAATTTACACGATATTCAGCAGACCAAAGAAATACATTACTATATAAAAAGTTAATGCTGTATTTAAAAAAAAAAATAATGTAATTTTTAATTACCATAATATTACTATCATCAGTATAGCAAGTTACATATACTCCTTGTGAGGTCTTGGTCAAAAAGATAATCAGTCGTTTGACAATATTAAAAATAATAATGGCTGAAGGGGGTGATGTGGAACACCCTGGTTTTAACAACTTTATTGGTGCTGTTTTCGCCTTTTAGTGTTACGAACCGTTGACGATTTTCTAAGTACGTTTGCGAAATGACTTCATAGTGATTTAGTTTTGAAAAATAAGATTTCATTACTCACGACATCAAGGGCTCGCAAGAAGTCTACCTAAGCCTAGAGGAGAAAAATTTACTGTCAACTGCATCGACAATTTTCAGTTGAGAATCACAGAGCGCCGATTCGACACTTTTTAATGCAGTGAAGTCATATTGCAATTCTGAAATTAGTTTGTTGTTTTTAAGAAAAGAAGTTAATTGAGTTCTCAAATTAATTCGTAAATTTTAGCTGTACTATAATTAGAGCAATCATTGGAATTCCCTTTTTTGTAGAGGAATTACTGTTGCCAGTTTTAATCGTGCAGGGAATACACCTCTTTCCAGAAACAAGTTAATTCTCTATCAATTGTCAGATAAGATTGACCATCCAAGTGGGCCGTTGTAGCATAATAAACGTGAAGTTATTATGTGTACCTGTATCCCTTGGGTATTTTGTTGTCGCTATTAACATAATATATATAGTTGTAATATGCACTTGAGTTTTATGAATAGCCGTTAGAAAAATGACACTGATGACCTTGGAGATTTTGAAGACCGTGAACTGTTACATTTATTATTATAAAATATAAAAAATAAGTTAATATAGTACAGTGGTCGTAAGGTTTAGGTCGTGTGTGCTGAAGTATGAAAAAACCAATTTATATCTGATATACTTGCTCGAAGCAAAAAATGGACATTTTTAGAAAGAGTATAAAAAATACTAATGGCAATCACTTAGATTTATGTAACACAGCTTAAATGGCTATAATACATAAAAAACAACACATACATTTTCTTACGTCAAGAATAACAAAAAGGAGTTTTTGTACCAGTGAATAACAGTTTTTTTTCATTATTGTGATTTTTCTGATAGCGATCGTAACATGTATCTGGAACAGAAGCTTTCACCTCTTTGATCAAATGAAAAAAACTTGGTTTTTGAGTGGAAACTATGTCAAATTGAAATAACATTTTAACGATTACAGGAGACATTCGAAAGAATCTCTGAAGGTAGGTCATACAACTGTAGGTGAAACATCGGGAACAAGTCCATGATTTTCCATAATATAAATGCTACAATTGGAAAAAATTGGAAGGTTCTGCATTCATTTTCTGTTTTTGGGGCGGCATCTAACGAAGTTAATAGACCAGAAAGATTCCTTATTTAACATTTGGATAATGTCAGCCAGTACTGTTTACGATCTTGTACTACATTTCCTGCTTGGCACAAACTTTGACATGGAACAACCACTTAACTCCGACGAGTCTATATTTAAAATGTCAAGTAGGACTTTAGCGATACGTTTGCAAAATTCTATCAGGAATATAATAATTAAAGAATATATTCCCGGATTAACACTTCTTTCTCCGACTGAAACATACTTATATTTAGTAATCGTCTCATTGTCCATTCTTGACTGACGACTATTAGGGTATGTTACCAAATGTACATCTTTTCCTTCACGTAACATGATTTTTCAGATGATTAAGACAATGTTTTTACTATTTTAAACCTCCATTCCACGAAAAACTAGGAACACTCAGTTACGTTACGACGCACAGTGTCTCCACTAGTACAAGCTAGCGGGACAATATTATTTCTTCACTTATTTCAATTGTTTATGTATATTCCAGGTATCTTAAGCTATTTTAAGAAAAAAAAGTTGAAAAATGTGTACTGTATGTGTATTAATCGAAATATGTAGCTGCAAAACGGAAGTGGTTTACTAATTGTCTCATTTGTTCACTACTGTCGCTAATTGTTCTTTAATTAGCTGCATACGTCTACCTACTCATTATGTGTGAAAAGCACAATCATGTTTGTTTACAAAGAAATTTCTAGAAAAAAATAAAAATCATAATGATTGTACCACATTTATTAATTTACAAAATATTATTTCTTTTAAAATAAATTAGTACAATAACAGTATCTATATATCAATTATTTACAATAACAAGGTGTATAAGTAAAAGAAATATAATATTAAATAACTTATATACTAAGGCATGAATTATAAGCAACTACAACACACAATAAAATAAGAATAATAATTACAATTAAAAAAATACTTAAACCTACTAATCACCATAAGATGAGTCGTCATCACCGCTCTCCCTTTCAGTAGAATATTCAGAGAGTAAATAATCCTCCTCATTTAATTCGTGATGATGACTTACTGATGTGTTTCGGATGGCGATGAAGGTGGGATAATCAACTGCAGAACCTCCGATGGCAAAAAAGTAAATTTTCTTTCGCGGTAATTCTCTATACGAGTTGAAAACAGGGTCAGACGTAACTAAAAGCATTCTCAAAAGATCTGTATTTGTGGCAATACGTGAACCGCTTCCTGGTGTGCCGTTCACGGAATCTACAACAGTCTTTATTTCTTGCCTCCTGGGCTTCTTCGGAGAGTTGTCCAATGGGAAGAAGAAAAGACTTTATAACTTCCGCGCTGTGTACAAGAATTTTATGCACAGTAACGGGCATGAAATACCACGAATACAGATCAAGGTATAATTTTCTAGCATCAACACAAAACTTTTCGAATTCTATATAATTTATGTCATATCCCGATGACAAAGTTCTTAAAATTACATGAAATCTACGAATAAGGTTTTACGTCTAATCCTGTAATTTCGCTGCTCATTCAACTTTGGAAAAAAATCTACGTGCTGTGTTTCCATCGTTTTGTGTTACCATACCCAGGTTTTGGTTTATCTACAATGAGACCCATACGATCTTTAAACACTTTTTGTATCTCTTGTGAGCGTTGCTTCACAATAGCTTTTGTCGTTATCTCCCCTGACTTGCCACTTTTTTATTTCTAAAACGATAGCTGATGTGAAGCAAACATTCAAACGTGCGGATCCATGCATGTAAAGTAGATAAACCAAAACGCAAGGCGTTCTTCGTTGCTGGGATATTTCTTTGACTCTCCTCGTTCATAGTAGACGGGGTGGCACCGCACAAATATAACACTTTTGTGTTGAACTTTTGTCTGTTAATACATTGGCACACTTTGCCATCAGTCATTGTCAACAACAAATCGTGTTTAACAGAGATTTTTGAGATTCAGCAACGTTACATAATGTTGGAAGAAGCTGACTTACTTCATCTAAAATTTTAGAAGTTTCTTCTTTCGTAAACTCTTTTGTCTCCTTGGCAAAAATAAACTTAAGAGGACGGCAATATAAAGTAGAGGAAGTCTTGGATTTTGCCAGATCACAGTTTCGCCATCAAGCAGTCTCAAAGGAACAAATGAGTATACGAACAAAAATTCGTCTGTAGCGTTAGTGTTCTCAAATTTCTGCCTTATATGTGCTATGCCCCGAACTCCCATCACAGCCCCATTTGCTTACCAACGTATAATATGAACGAGGTAACACACTTCTAATGACTTCCGTCTGAGCTTTAACTAATCGTTCAGCCGTTTTAATCCAAAATCGCGTGAAGTTTAATTTCAGCTCGAATTCAGTCACAGAAATATATTCGTCAGAAGGACAACAAGAAGCTTTGGACTTACCTAAACTATAAAACGATGGATACACTTGATGTCCCGCTTTCATTGACCATTTTCTTGTTTGTTTTATATGAGAAGTCGACATAATAAGCTAAAGCTTCGTCTGGTGTTAACTGCCGACTTTGTTCAGAACACTTATTCTTTTCTCTAGTTTCGCTGACCGCGACGTTATGGATCTGTTTAGCAACACTTCGATGCCCTTCTTTTCGAGTAGCTAACCTCAGCTGCTGTAATAAGCTCACTTGCACTTCGCGATTCCAAAAGATCTTCTACTCTCCGTCTCTTCGTTTTCGTGGATGAGTCTTCAAATGATTTTCTGGGTCTCCCTACGGAAAGAGCCGCTGATGATGTTGAAGTGCACGGCTGGTTAACACACATCTTTATTTCGATTCCAGATCCCTCTAACCAATCTTTATGTTTGATTAGAAACATTTCTTTGTTACACTTTAAAGAAGTCCACTTTTGATTGAATTTGCTGAAAGGCTTGATATTTTCATGTTGAGTCGTTTTAGAGAATCGGCAGAAACATCAGACATATTGAATTTTTCACTTATATAATAAAAAATGCCACTGTTTCGTTCAGTTTTGTCATGTTTTAGCCATTCTTCAAAAAACTCCATTTTCGTCATAGTCACGACTCGTTCTCAAAAAAATAAAATAATTTTACTTTCGGGCCTTTTCGGGGTCTATAATATATATGAATCTGTGCCTGAATGTTGTAGGTATTACATATAGAAAAATCTAGGTGGATATATGTGGATAAAAAAAGTTGCTACTTTTAAAGTTTACAATTAATGTAAAATTTGCTGGATTTATCTATACATTTACAAATTGATATTACACCAAAAGTATACATATTTTTTGTAAAAAATATAAGTCATAATAGAGTACATACCTTCAACAGAATATTCCATCACAAAAAACTCGTTTCACTTTGCTACCAATTTTAAAATATGTTATCACAAGTGTGCATAAAATGCAACTGATTTGCAAATGAAAATGACCTCTCTTTATAAGGGTTACTTTGACCCCCTGATAAGATACCTTTATGAGATGATAAACAAATTAATTCTTGGAATTCGTTAAATGGGGGGGGGGGGTTGTTTACAAGTCGTTATCAGTGGTTCCTGGAAATTACGTCATGAATATTGTCCCGCTAGCGTGTTCTTGCCGAATCACTGTGCGACGGGAGTTGAGATCGTATTGAGTATTTTCTATTTTTTTTTTTTCCTTCATATTAACAATTAGTGATGCATAAACATCAGAATTTCGAAAAAAAAAAAGAGAAAAGGTAAAAAATTCTGACAATTATAATGTAAAATAACAAACTTTTTATTCTAAGCATCACAAAACATTGCGACAATCCAGTCTATATAATATATATATATATATATATATATATATATATTATATATATATATATATATATATATATACATATATATATATATATATATATATATATATATATATATATATATATATATATATATATATATATATAAATATAATATATATATATATATATATATATATACTTTATATATATATATATACCAATATGATTCCTTGAACCTTTATGTAAATTAATCTTTTGTTATAATTTCTGACAGTTAACCTTGAGCTAAAATGTATTAATCTAATTCGCTTATTTTCGCGAAATGGCAAAAAAATTCATCAAAGCAATTTTATAAATGCCCAAAACCAAGGTCGTAAATAAAAAAAGTTTTTCAAAAAGGTTCAAAAGTATTAATTTCTTGAACCTATAACCAAGATTATACCACAAGATTTATATATATATATATATATATATATATATATATATATATATATATATATATATTATATATATGTTTTTGACGAATGTTCTCACGGGTGTGAAATGTTAGTAATGGTTTTTTTCGGGTATTCCGTGTTAGCTTGAAGCCCCTTGATGGACGGTTTCGCTGACGTTTCGATGGAATCTCCTCCATCTTTTTCAAAGCGTTGATCACTGGTCGGTGTCTTGGTGTTGAATGTTGAATGTTGAATATATATATATATATTTATATATATATATATATATATATATATATTATATACATATATATATATATATAGTGTGTGCCACCAAGTTGTATAAATGGAGAAAAAGTTTATCTTACATACTACAAAAAGCAGATAAGAAGGTTATCAAATTTTTAACAAAAATATGATACAGTCAAAATCAGTGCACTATTTTTTTAATTAATTTCGTTTTCCTTTATTCAATAAATAATCCGACAATCACTGACGTGTTTATTGGAGTTTTTTTTTTTTAATTTGTAACTAGGAAGACGTGGTGGTGGGGCTTAAGTCTGCACCTGTAACCATCCCTCAAGGGAATGGGACGAGTGCAGTTGAACTAAGAGGGATCCTCCAAGCTAAAGTGTTAGCTACCATGCTGAGGGCTGCATGGCGCATGGCGCAGGGAGTGCTGCGTCGCGTACGTTGCCTCCCGGATACCGGGCGACCTCCGGGAGTAACGAGCCAAGCCCCAACCATACGCGGTGCTGGTTGGGGGAAACCGCAAATCCGCGGTACTCGTGGGACCTTTTATGGAAACTAAACAAAATAAAAATAAAACAACCGTCACCGAAATCCTCCAGGCTGCCTTGAGCAGCGAACAACCGGAGGGCGAAGTGACACCTAACACAGGGGCAACAACTGGCCCGAAACCTCGCGTTCGGTACAGCGGCGCGGCGAGGCGCCGTTATAAAAAGATGCAGAAAGGCGAAGGTACTAACCTACCTACTCCCTCCTGTAGAAAAGAGGTGAGAGGCGGATCGAAATCCCCGGCCCAAATGCTTAAATGCAGTAAGCCGAACAACGCCGCCCCAAGCTCCACTGATGAGCGACAGGGCAAGAGGCCTAAGGTCACTGACCAGGGATCATATGCCCAGGCGATCAAAAAAATCCACAGGATCGCCATCGTTTTAGAGGGCTACCCTAAAAGAAAACTTGCTGCTGAGGAAGTCCTAGCAGTAAGAAAACAGATCAGGGAGTCTGTCTTGTCGTTACCAAGTGGCACATTTATTATTATAAAATATAAAAAATAAGTTGATATAGTACAGTGGTCGTTAAGGTTTAAGTCGTGCGTGCTTGAAGTATGAAAAAACCAATTTTATCTGATATACTTGCTCGAAGCAAAAAATGGACATTTTTAGAAAGAATATAAAAGTACTAATGGCGATCACTTAGATTTACGTAACACAGCTTAAATGTCCTAACAGTAACGAAAACAGATCAGGGGGTCTATCTTGTCGTTACCAAGTGGCACAAAACTCCCAATCTTCACAAGCACTTGGGTGAGGGATGGAGCCATCATCTTCTTAAGTGTTGAAGAGACTTCCGTGGCATGGGTTAAGAAGCCTAGCCACGGGAATGACATATAAAGGACTTTCCTTGCGTGCTCTCCCGCCGGAGCAGCTGCCAAAGCTCCACCGAGTGATGGTGCACGTGGGGAGCCCGACCTGACTACTAACATTTTCAATTAATATTTTGTTCTGTATTTAAATTTAAACACACTTTACACTTTATTATAAATCATTATTTCTTATTTTCCCTGTATACCATCAAATATTTTAAACTTTTGATGCTTGATTATGGATTTTCATGTGATGCAGAACTTTTTTACCAAAAATATATTTTTTTGTAATATGTAAGATAAAATTTTTCTCCATTTGTATAAAAAATTTTGGGGACACACTGTATATATATATATATATATATATATATATATATATATATATATTTAAGAGAGAACTGTTTAGATCGATAAACAGGATGAGATGCCAAACGATAACCAGGAAGGCGAAGCCCACTGACGAAAAAAAAAAACCTCTTGTACTGGAACTGAAAAGTTCAGGCTCTTACCCCCCACAGTACACTAAAAAACGAAATTTTGCATACAGTAAGCTTTAAAAACTTACGGCCAATTAAAAAATCTATTAGCAGAGAGACGTTTTTCACAAAAAAAAAATATATGGAGGCCGGATGGGATGCATATGCTTTTCTGGTCCACATAACTATTTTTGAAAACTATTATAACGACACATTTGCAAAGTTAACTTTATTTAGTGAATACTATAAGCAGAGAACAATAACGACCCAACAAAAACACACCTTTGAGAGTTTAAAATTTGACATCTGGAAACTATGATGATAAAGATGTCGATAAGCTGTTTTTTTTTTTAAAAACTGTAGCATATAAATAACCGAATGAAGTGAGTTGAATGTAACTCTTTCCCAACGAAATACCACTGCCATCCTTGCTTTTTTATTTCAATAACTCATTCTTCGTTAGT
>CM032447.1:205031949-205071949 GCA_019049505.1 Pachyrhynchus sulphureomaculatus
CCACTGAGGTCTATTGTTTGCTTTTTGCATCCAATTTGACACGCTAATCTTTTTATGTCATCCGTCCATCTTATCTATGGTCTACCTCTGCATCTTTTATGTTTTTCTACGCCTTGATTCAACCACACGGCATGTGGCTCTTTCCTATGAATAATCAATCATCCCTTTGCGTCCACTGCTGAACATAGGCCTCCCCATCTCAGTCCACTCTCTCCTCTCCCGGGCTCTCCGCATGCAGTTACCACACATTCTCTTAATATCGTCGATCCAGCGTGTGGGAGGTCTACCTTTACTACACTTGTCCACTCAAGCAGCCTCTTAGTCCATCTCCCATCCGACATTCGATCTATATATCCCGCCCAGTTCCATTTAAGTTTCGCGATGTATGCAATTACATCAGTAACGCGGGTTCTTTGACGGATAACTTCGTTTCTAATTCAATCCCGCAGTGACACTCCAATCATTGATCTTTCCATCTTGCGCTATAGTATTCTAAGCTTTTTAGCGGTTGCGATAGTTAAGGTTACACTTTCCGCCCCATAAGTCATCACTGCCTCTTCAGGCAGATAGGAAGATCACTCCTAGAGACATCTTTCTTCCATAGGCGGACAAGCGAGCGTTATTCTTCTCTTCAATTCGCACGTTTGGTGGTCCCAGTGATGAGAATCTTTATCCACGAGTTCTATCTCTATTGCCGACATTAATCTGTTCTCTTGGAACCAAGTTTCGTCATATATTTTGTTTTAGAAGCATTCATCTCCAACCTCAGTCTACACATACTTCCCGAAGTTCTTGAAGGATTACTGCAAGCTCTTCAAGATTGTCAGATATCAGGACAATAACGTCTAAAAAAAAGCAGATTTGTCAGACTTTACCCATCTATATTAAGGCCTTTTCCTTCCCAGTTGAGTTTCTTGAAACCGTCTTCTAAAACTGCGGTGAATAGTTTAGGCGACATCGTGTCGCCTTGTCTTACTCCCCTACCAGTTGCTATGGATTTGGTGTTTTTGTGTAGTTTCACAGTCATACAGGCATTTTTGTGGATGTTGTAAATCAACTTTGTATAACGATAGTCAACACGGCACTCTTGTAATACTTCTAATACTAAATCCAACTTATTTTCAAGTCTTGTTGTTATTATCTTAGTGAACAATTTATAGAGATAGCTCAGAAGGCTTATGGGCCGGTGGTTTTGTAGTTCCGCTGCATCGTCCTTATTGGGAAGTAGTATGACGACAGAATTAGGCCACTTATCTGGTATCGTGCTATTAAACAGGCAAAGATTGAACAAGGATCTTATTTTTCCTAGAAGACAAGGTCTACCGATTTTGATGGCGTCCGCAACTACGTTATGGTTTCCAGGGGCTTTGTTATCCTTTGCTTTTCTTAAGGGCAACTCTATCTCGTCCAAGGTGATATCGGGCAGTGATTCCGATTCCTGGTTTACAATACCTTTCTCATTTGAAATTATATCGGGTTCTGAGTTTGGATCTACGAACATTGATGTCATAGTGAGGAGGTGCTCCGTCCTGTTAATACCACAGATTCCTGTTAGGGGTATCCAAATTATTTTCATCGGGAAAAGGCCTGCACGACTTGCAGTAACTTGCTCTTGGAGTAACTGTAAATACCTCTGTCCTGTAAAATTTCCATCCATAAAAAAGGGACCAATGAAACGACGTCCACAAATCCCTGCCCACACATTTATCTTTTGTGGTCTTTGAGAATGATTGCCGATTATCCAGTGGAGATTCTCAGTAGACCAGTATGGGCAGTTATGCCTATTAACTCTTCCGTTAAGACAAAATGTGGACTCATCAGAAAAAAACAATATTATGAATTAGGTTAGGATCATTATTGATTCATTCCATCTTGACCTCGGAAAATTTAACGCATCTATCATAATCATCTTCAGACAATTCTTGCAATAGAATGGGTTTGTATGGATGCAATTTTTCTTCGTTCAGTATACAACTTAAGCTACCTTTACTTGTGTTGTGGTCTAGGCAAAGTTGACGAGTGGTTGTATAAAGATTTTCTGTAATTTCCAATAAAACATCTTTTTATCATCGCTTGTTTTAACTTTTGTAAGTCTAGATTTTTAAAACGATCCTTAACATGACTTGCTGTCCAAATCGTTTTAATGTTTTACTAACTACGAATTGGGTAATAATTTCTCGATTAGGATATACTGTGTTAAAAAGATCACACACCTCCTGTTGTGTTCTCCTACGGTCTCCGTAACAAACCATCATTAACAAAATGATTCTTTCAGTTTCTGTTAAAAGTAACATTATGATATTACGCTCAAATTGCAGTTTCACAAAATGCAGCAATAAACGTTTTCGTCAATAAATCTTTTTTTGACGCGTTGAGTCGTTACCTGACAGTAAATGTTTGACACGAGCCAGCGAGCTTCTTGAAAGCCTGTTCTGAAACTGCGGTGAATAGTTTAGGCAACATCGTGTCGCCTTGTCTTACTCCCCTACCAGTTGGTATGAATTTGGTGTTTTCGTGTAGTTTCACTGTCATACAGGCATTTTTGTAGATGTTGTAAATCAACTTTGTATAACGATAGTCAACACGGCACTCTTGTAACGCTTCTAATACTAATTCCAACTTATTTTCAAGTCTTGTTATTATTATCTTAGTGAACAATTTGTAGAGATAGCTCAGAAGGCTTATGGGCCGGTGGTTTTGTAGTTCCGCTGCATCTTCCTTTTTGTGAAGTAGTATGACGACAGAATTAGGCCACTTATCTGGTATCGTGCTATTAAACAGGCAAAAGATTGAACAAGGATCTCATTTTTCCTAAAAGACAAGGTCCACCGATTTTGATGGCGTCCGCAACTACGTTATGGTTTCCAGGGGCTTTGTTATCCTTTGTTTTTCTTAAGACCAACTCTATCTCGTTCAAGGTGATAAATGGCAGTGATTCCGATTCCTGGCTTACAATACCTTTCCTATTTGAAATTATATCGTGTTCTGAGTTTGGATCTAGGTTAGTATTTATTTGGCTTTTGCCACAGTAGCTGATAATATTCTTCAACCACTCCCAGTATTTCCTTTCTGTTTGTCACTATATTTCTATGAATACACTTCCTTCTTATTATTTTGCTTTTTACAATACAAAAACAATATATATAAAATATACCAAATTTGTACGGGGAGACCTCGAAGACCATAAAGAGTTTTTCCATCTGGGCCTTTTACCTTAAATTAGCCGCTGGACAAAGTATTATTAATATTCTAAAACAATCCCCTTAATAACAACTACGAAATAAACATATATTTCTCCTAATCTAAATGTCCAGTTTGTTACATTAATGGCAACTTTAATCATGACACTACTGCGTCTCAACTGTTACAAAACCGGACTTAAACTGTGTACGTATTTAAATTAAGAAAATCCACCGCCAACGCAGAAATCTATTCCTAATTGGACGTTAAAACAAAAACCTAAGCGCCATTATCAGATTGTCATTACAACAACAATAACAGTGGGCTGAGCTTAGCGGTAGATGGCAGGTTTCATAATGGGCCGCCAAATGAGCACGTGTGCACCGTAGTATACACGTTGTCATTTCCTGTCGTGGCTTCGAGATACACCCTCACTTTTTTATCATTTCCTCTTTGTATCATCATTTTTTAGTGCTCTTGTGGGTTCATGGTTCAATTTCGTTTGTACGTTGTGATATTACGGTATGATAACATTAAGTATAACTTTTTTATAAAAAATATTTACAATTCCTCTAAGTAAAAAAATATTTTCTCACAATGATCTTATTAAGCAACAGTTTCTGTTGTTTTTTGTTTGACAATTCGATTATGTTATTTTTTTAACCAATTATCATGTAACAATGTTCATAGGCGTCCCACAAGAGCTGGTAAATGAGGCTTTTACAAAGTTTTAAAAATGTCCTAAACGAGAAAAAAAATCATTCTTTACTTGTCTCAAGCAAGCACCCGTTTAAACAAAATAAGCTATTTTATAGTAAGTATATATATATATATATATATATATATATATATATATATATATATATATATATATACAGAGTGCCTTATATATATGGAATAATGATTCCACAGCATTTATTAATCAGGGTATCAAAAAAATGTTTAAATAAAATTTATAGGGTGTTATACGGTGCATATGCTGACGTTGACAATAAAATGTTTTGAACTGTCAGTTCGAAGAAATTACGCCATCTTGATTTTTTTCTTAAATGGAAAGTCCTGTATATCATTTTATTTTTGAGTCCTACTAAAAATTCTATATATTATTTGTCTAACGTACCATAAGACAAAAAAATATTAATAAATACTCTAAGTTTATTTTTAAGACAACAATTGCTCAAAATATCTACCGTTAACAGCGAGGCAAGGACCCAATCTGTCATAAATAGCCCGAACGGAGTTTTGCAGAGAATACGGGGTGAACTGTGTTACTTAAAATTGAATTCTTTGTTGTAAATCTTCTACAGTTTCAGGTCGACTTTGGTAAACTTTGATTTTCAAATGACCCCATAAAAAAAAATCGAGTGGCGTAAGGTCGGAACTCCTTGCAGGCCATTCTACAGCACTTCTTCTGCCTCGATTAGGAAAAACCGCATCCAAATATCTACGAACATTGATGTCATAGTGAGTAGGTGCTCTGTCCTGTTAATACCACAGATTCCTGTTAGGGGTATCCAAATTATTTTCATCGGGAAAAGGCCTGCACAAGTTGCAGTAACTTGCTCTTGGAGTAACTGTAACTACCACTGTTCTGTAAGATTTCCATCGATAAAAAAGGAACCAATGAAATGACGTCCACAAATCCTTGCCCACACATTTATCTTTTGTGTTCTTTGAGAATGACTGCCGATTATCCAGTGGAGATTCTCAATAGACCAGTACCGGTAGTTATGAATATTAACTCTTCCGTTAAGACAAAAAAACAATATTATGAATTAGGTTAGGATCATTATTGATTCATTCCATCATGACCTCGGAAAATTCAAAGTATCTATCATAATCATCTTCAGATCATTCTTGCAATAGAATGGATTTGTATGGATGCAATTTTTCTTCATTCAGTATACAACCTAAGCTACCTTTACTTATGTTGTGGTCTAGGCAAAGCTGACGAGTGGTTGTATAGAGATTTTCTGTAATTTCCAATAAAACATCTTTTTATCATCGCTTGTTTTAACTTTTGGAGGTACAGATTTAGAACGATCCTTAACATGACCTGCTGTCCAAATCGTTTTAATGTTTTGCTAACTACGGATTGGGTAATAGGTTCTCGATTAGGATATACTGTGTTAAAAAGATCATACACCTCCTGTTGTGTTCTCCTACGGTCTCCGTAACCAACCATCCTTAACAAAGTGATTCTTTCGTTTCTGCTAAAGGTAACAATATGATATTACGCTCAAATTGCAGTTTCACAAATTCAGCAACAAACGTTTTCGTCAATAAATCATTTTTTGACGCGTTGAGTCGTTATCTGGCAGTAAATGTCTGACACGAGCCAGCTTAATTTTTTTTTTTTTTTAAATTTGATTTCCTTAATTTCAAATATCAATAATTTCAAAACAGTTCAATTTAGACATATGGTATGTTAGATAAATAATATCTAGAATTTTTAGTAGCTCTCAAAAATAAAATAATATACAGAGCTTTCTATTTAAAAAAATTTATATGGCGTAATTTCTTGGCACTGACAGTTCAAAACATTTTATTGTTAAGGTCAGCATGTGTGCCGTATAACAGCCTATAACTTTTATTTAAACATTTTTTTTAATACACTGATTAATAAATGCTGCGGAATCATTATTCCATACATATGGGGCACCCTATATATATATATATATATATATATATATATATATATATATATATATATATATATATATATATATATATATATATATATATATATATATATATATATATATATATATATATATATATATATATATATACATATATATATATATTATATATATATATATATATATATATATATATATATATATATATATTTACATATATATATATATATATATATATATATATATATATATATATGTATATATTTACATATATATATATATATAATATATATATATATATATATATATATATATATATATATATATATATACCTATATATATATATATATATATATATATATATATATATAATATATATATATATATATATATATATATATACCTATATATATATATATATATATATATATATATATATATATATATATATATACCTATATATATATATATATATATATATATATATATATATATATATATATACCTATATATATATATATATATATATATATATATATATATATATATATATATATATACATATATATATATATATATATATATACCTATATATATACATATATATATATATATATATATATATATATATATATATATATATATATATATATACCTATATATATACATATATATATATATATATATATATATATATATATATATATATATACTCGACACTGTTTATAGTGAAACTCTATATAGTGAAAAAACTCTTTACAGTGCAATTTTTTCAAGACCTAGAATATCTTACATACATAGCAATATATACGGATTTTTTTCTTTATATAGTGAAAAACTCTCTGTGAAATTTCGGTCAACATTTTGGTCTTTCATTATATAGAGTGTCGACTGTATATATATTTATATATATATATATATATATATATATATATTATATATATATATATATATATATATATATATACAAATAGAGGTTTTCACGAATGGTGAAAAGTAATACATTAAAATTCCGGGTTTCAATTCATTCATCTAACAATGAACATTTGGTATTTTCAAGTGCTCTTGCTGTTGCTGCTATTCGATACTATGATCTTGCTGCTGTTACCGCTCGAAGCTAACTTATTTAGCTTCGAGTAAGCGAGAATCCTTCTCTTCTGTCCTACTGCCATTAACAGAGCGTGGTAACCACTCATAAGCTGGTTCTTCGCACTTGATGCTTCCGAATCTCTCGGTCTAGGGGCATTTGGCCAGACTCATGTAGAGTTTTTCCAACAAAGGGTTGCAATTGGTCTATCCATCTTGTAGATCTGCCGTTGACTTTTCTTTCGACCACCAGTTTCTCCATGGTATCCTTTCTTCTGGCGTTGGAACTAAAATATGTGAGATAGGCTTAGTTTACACGTTTAAGTAACCTAGTTTTCACGTCCATCTCCAACACGGACGAGTTGGTCCTACGGTCTGTCCAGAAGTTCCAGAGAACTCGTCTGTATACCCACATTTCGATTCTTTCGTCTCATTTTTTATCAGTTTGATTTAGTGGTCAGGTTTCGGCTAACTCTTTAATTCAAAATTTAACATTTCAACCAACACGACTCGAATTGGGCCATTAATATAATATTTTTGTCAAATTTCAACTTTCTATGTCAAATAGTTTCGGAAAAGATCGAGTGTGACAGACGGACGGACAGAGAGACAGACGCCGAAGTGATACCTTAAATGTTCCGTACGGAACACTAACACGACTCAATTGTACAGGGTGAGTCAACGATAGAATAAAGTTCATTATCACATTTGTTTCGGGAATGACGAAAAAATGTTAAATAAAATAGTTTTAGGGAATGTTAAGGTTCACAGTTTAAAATTATTTTTGAATATACAGGGTAATTCAAAAAAGTGTGACCGATATAACATATGTTTTTTTTAAATGGAACTTCCTATTTTCTAATTTATTTTTAAATTCTGCGTAAAATTTTATAACTTTTTTATTAATAATGTTATATACCTAAACCTAGTCTTCAGTTTTGTAAAAAATTGCCAGTAGCGCCATTATTTCTGAAGGTGAAATACTCATAATTGGTACGAACGTTCCATGGAGATAAAAAAAAAGATATATATGAAGAAATGTGTGTTAGATGCTACAGGGTGTTCAAAATAAAGTTATGCATTTCGACTATTTCAATTTGAAAAATCTCAAATCCTATATATTATTATTTTTTCTGAGAGATTTTACAAAACTCTCCAACTTTTATTAATGTCATATACCTGTTTGTAATAATTTTTGATTTATTTTGAATTTTTCAATTTTTACCCTTGTTCTTAATACACTTGCGCTATTGAGAAAACATAAACAAATAGTTAATAATAATTTTAATATAGTTTAACTTATCTAATGATTAATTATAATGACTTAATAAATGTTCAAAAATATGCCCGTCTACTTGAATACACATGTTTAGTCGTTTTACTATATTTTCCTTCACTTTCCTTAGCATAAAAAGCGTTATTCTCCTGCACGCATCCCGTATCCTATTTTTCATATCTACCGGTGTTGTAAGGGGGTTCACATAAACACGATCTGTAATGTAGTCCCACAAAACGAAGTCTAAGGATGTTAACTCATATGATCGAGGGTGCCACTGAATGAATCCATCCCTACCGATCCATTTTTGTAGGTAACGATCTTTTAAAAATTCCCGAACTTCCTAGTGGTAACGAGCAGGAGCTCCGTCTTATTGAATCCACATTTGTTCCGTTTCAAAGTTATCAACTTTTTCAAGAAGATGGGGTAATTCGTTTTGCAAAAATTTAGATATCTAGGCCCGTTAAGCGGTTCTTGGAAAAAATATGGACCAATAATTCGAAAATTTAATATTCCACATCATACATTAAGCGACCAATGGTTTTGGTTTTGAACTTCCCCGACCCAAAATAGATTAACTGTTGAATAATAATGCATGTTATGGCTGTTAACTGCTCCATTACTGCGAAAAGTAGCTTCATCAGAAAACATTATTTTGGATAAAAAATTTGGATCGGCCTCTATTGCTCCATTCATGGTGGTACAAAAGTTTACTCGTCGTTCAAAATCACGATCTTGAAGTTCTTGGTGTAGTTCCGTATGAAAGAGATGATACTAGTATTTTCTCCTGATGCGATTAGCCGTAGATTGAGATGTGTCAGATAAGTCAGCTAGTTGACGGCTGCTGACTGAGGATTATCTTCAACATGAAGTAAAATCTCCATTTCTTTTTCCTCATTGGTAGCATTCTCGTTTACTACTTTCCGTTTCGTATACTCAGCGCTACCACTACCATCAAACTGTTCCATTAAGTACTGAAAAGATTTTCTCTATGGTATACGTCTATTAGGGTACTTCGCTCCGTAAAGCCTTACTGCCAAAAGACAATTTTTTTTCCCGCATCGCTCAGTATGTAAACCATATCAATTAATTCATTTTTAGTAAAATCCATAACTATATATATATATACGTCACTTACTACAACAAATTAAACTATTTTTACTTGTTTAATAGACATGTCAAAATTTGACAATGCCTACATTTTTGTTTTGTCTGGCAACTATGATGTTATAGCATAAGTGTATTAAAAAGAAGGGTAAAAATTGCAAAATTCAAAATAAAACGGAAACTATTAGAAATAGGTATATGACATACTTAATAAAAGTTAGAAGGTTTTGTAAAATCTATCAGAAAAAATATTAATATACAGGGTGTGCCAGTTAAAAAATTTGAAATTTTTCAATCCAAAATAGTCGAAATGCATACATTTATTTTGAACACCCTGTAGCACCTAACTCAAATTTCTTTACATATATCTTTTTTTTTCCATCTCTATAGAACGCTGGTACCAATTATGAGTATTCCACTTTCAGAAACGATGGCGCTACTGGCAATGTTTTACAAAACCGAAAACTATTATTTTTTTAAAAAAAATTGAAATATTAGAAAAAAATACTAGGTTTAGGTATATAACATTATTAATAAAAAAGTTATAAAATTTTACGCGAAATTTAAAAATAATTAGAAAATAGGAAAAAAACAAATGTTACATCGGCCACACTTTTTTAAAGTCCCCTGTATACTCAAAAATAATATTAAACTGTGCACCTTAACATTTCCTAAAACTATTTTATTTAACATTTTTTCGTCATTCCCGAAACAAATGAGATAATGAACTTTACTCTATCCTTGACTCACCCTGTACGTTACAGTATTAACTTTTACGAATTCAAAAAAGCAGAAAAAAACTGAATCAGTATTAAAATAATCATGTATTTATAAAGTAATAAAAAAACACATGTTAAACATTTAATGGAAAACTAATAATTTTATGAGACATCTGCCAATTGAAAACAAGATTATTGGTAGCCGCACGCTGCCATTAAAGAAACCCATTATTGATAACCCAAGGGAATTATAAATCAAAATAACCGACCAAGTGCAAATCGGACTTGCGCAATTAGTATTCCGTACGTTGATTACTTTTAAAATAAAAATTTTTGTTACGAAGGTATAAAATAAACAATGACTTCACAAGAGTGAGTTTTCAACAAAGTTTGTCTCCGATCTTTGTTGAAAACTGATTATATATATATATATATATATATATATATATATATATATATATATATATATATATATATATATATTATATATACGAGGCTGGTTTGAAAAGTCCGTGCAAAAATAAAAACTACTTATGTGTTTGGGGTAAACCTTTTTTATTTTTCGACATAGTCTCCTTTTAGGCTTATACACTTCGTCCAACGATGTTCTAGTTTGTTGATCCCTTCCGAATAATAGGATTTGTCCAAGTCTGCAAAATATCCATTAGTGTCTGCAATCACCTCCTCATTTGAAATAAAATCTTTGTCCCGTCAGCCATTTCTTCAAATTGGGGAACAAATAGTAGTCCGAGGGAGCCAAGTCTGGAGAATAGGGGGGATGTGAAACGAGTTGGAATCCTATTTCCATTAATTTTGCAACCACAACTGCTGAGGTGTGTGCTGGTGCGTTGTCGTGATGGAAAAGGACTTTCTTGTGGGCCAATCGCGGGCGTTTTTCTTGCAGCTCGGTTTTCAAACGGTCCAGTAACGATGAATAATATTCACCTGTCATAGTTTTACCCTTTTCCAGATAATCGATGAGGATTATCCCTTGCGAATCCTAAAAGACAGTCGCCATAACCTTTCCGGCCGAAGGAACGGTCTTCGCCTCTTTTGGTGCAGATTCCCCCTTGGTAACCCATTTGGTTTGGTCTCAGGAGTATAGTAATGTATCCATGTTTCATCCACAGTGACGAAACCACGCTTAGAGTCCTCCGGATTCTTTTGGAACAGCTGCAAACCATCCTTGCAACACTTCACACGATTCCGTTTTTGGTCAAGCGTGAGCTTGCGGATAGCTTTCTCATGTCCAAATGTTTATGCAAAATATTATGTACCCGTTCAGTCGAGATGCCCACAGCACTAGCAATCTCACCCACCTTAACTCTTCTGTCATCCATCACCATATCATGGATTTGATCAATGATTTCTGGAGTCGTAACCTCCACAGGCCGTCCAGAACGTTCAGCGTCACTTGTGCCCATATGGCCAGTCCGAAAATTTTAAACCACTTATAAACTGTTCTAATCGAAGGTGCAGATTCACCATAATGTTTATCAAGCTTCTCTTTAGTCTCCTGAGGCGCTTTGCCTTTCATAAAGTAATGTTTAATCACCACACGAAATTCTTTTTCGTCCATTTCTTGAAAATCACTCGACTTCCTTGATTCACACGAATGCCAAACACAAAGAAATAGACCAATATGGCTGAAACTTGGTGTGCGTTCATTCAAGAGATGCTACTAACTAAACATGACCTCGATATGCGCCGGTGGTGCCATCTCTCGGACTTTGCACGGACTTTTCAAACCAGCCTCTTATATATGTATATATATATATATATATATATATATATATATATATATATATATATATATATATAAAATATATATATATATATATATATATATATATATATATATATATATATATACCAGGTAAATTATAAAAAGCAATGCATTCGTAATAATTTTCGTTCAACGATTGTCCAAAAATATTGTACCGCCACAGTAGCATTAGCTCACTTGTTACAAAAACACCTACTGAACATCTCAAAGATGTATTTGATAACTTGGTAATGATATCGATATTAAAATTTAACTTTCAAAATTACACGGCTCTGATAGGGCCACCAAATCCTATATTACTGCCAAATTTCAACTTTCTATGTCAAATAGTTTCGGAGAAAATCGAGTGTGACAGATGGACAGACAGACGGACAGAAACCGAAATGATCTTATAAGTGTTCTGTACAGAACACTAAAAGCAGATTAGAGAATAATCTAAAAGTCTCTCTTGAGAGAATGCTATTAATGCGGACTGTTGCAAGTATGAATCTTTTGTTATATTAATGTCTTTAAACAACAATTATGATTTCTTAACGTGTTTCCAACATCACTTCGTATTCGGCGTTGTCAAAAATAAACATTAAGAAACCTATTATTAGTTCAAGTTACTATGATACCTTTAATTTCCTTAACTTAGGCGTTACCACCAAAGTAACATTTAAGAACGGTTATGATAGGAAAATAATAAAATATTAAAAAGTAAACGTGCATAAAGCTCAATTTAACCTAATCCACCGAACAAAGGTTTCTTAGACAACCGTAAATGATTTCATATAATTATGTTACATAAATTAAAAGAAAATATACTTCTATATAAGCGCACTTCATATAGGAGTAGATTATATAATGCACCCACAAATAAAGTAAGGATCAATACTAATCAATTTAATTGAATTAAAATCCGATTATATGTCAGTGCTCTCTCTTTGATGAACTGAGTATGTTTACATCAAGCTTAGTAGAAGGGTATGGTAGCAGAAAACCGGTAGAAGAGAAATCAAACTACACTGGTAAGCAAAAAAAAAAAAAATCGACTCAGACTATTTGGCTTCATTTACCACGGATCCTAGAATTGAGTGTTCATATATTTTTACGGATTTTTAGTATCATTTGAAAGCCCATTCTATTCTCTTTCTAATGATACCAGATTCCATAGCATACCTCATGCTTTTTACTGATTAGAATGATTGAAAAGAGCAGGTGGACTTTTTCACACCACTATCTGTGGGATTCTTCCCCACTCTTCTTACATCGTAACCTTTAAGTTCATCAGCGATGCAGGGGCTGGATTTGTGGCTCGAACCCTTTTTTGAGCTCATTCCACATGTGCTCGATTGGAGTGAGGTCAGAACTCCACGCAGGCCAGTATAATGTGAGTATTCCCACTTCTGCCAAATATTGCCGCACCAGTGCAGCAGCATGTGGCCTTGAATTGTCGTGCATTAGCACGAAGCTATCGCCAACAAACCCAGAGTTAGGAACGACGTGTTCCTGCAAGTTCTCTTCGATTTTGATGGCTGCTGTCAATTTGGGTCCGTTAGCTGGTCCCTTCGGAGTTAGGTTAGCTTCTTTAAGTCTTCTTCTGACTGTCCAATGATTGATAGCCCGACCACGAACTTGTCAAGTGATGATTTCTTAGAGTTTTGACAATGAAGCGATCGTCTCACTCCGAGGTACACCTTCTTCTTCCTGATCATGGTCTCTGTGTACCAGGTGTACAAGTATGAAATGCGGATTTTTTTCTAAAAAAAACATGTTAAATTCGGAAGAAGAATGATAAAAAGTGCTTTATTCAAAGTATGATCCATCGCTTGTTTATACATTTTTCCCATCTTTCGGGCAATTTGTGAATACCACGCCAGTAAAAATCTTTCTCTTTTGCTGCGAACCATTCATCGAGCCATTTTTTCACATCTTCTTACGAACCAAAGCGCTGCTCAGCAAGTGCGTGACCCATCGATGCAAACAAGTGGTAATCGGAAGGAGCCAAGTTTGGTGAGTAAGCCGCATGGGGTAGAACTTCCCAGCTGAGTGCTTCCAACGTGTTGCGAACTGGTTTTGCCGTATGTGATGGAGCATTATCATGAAGAAAAATGACTTTGTGTTGCCTCTTTCGATATTTTGGCTTTTTTCAAGCAGCGTTCTGTATAAATTTGGACATATTGAACACAACAACACAACACTATGCACACACTTTTCCAATTTATCACTCGTGCGCGTCTGACACTTGTTGATGACACAACAAAATGGCGCAGTGTCAAATCTTTATAGCACAAACTGCATTGGTGCACCATCTGTTGTCTGAAATCCGCATTTCATACTTGTACTTCTGGTAAAGGCGCCAATCTCTTGGTAATGCGGTTGCATGTGATTTTATAGGGGTGAATAGCACGCAACAAGTTCGTTGCTGAGCGAGCAAAAAACGGTTCTATTGAGTAAAACCGTTTTATCAATAAAACTTTTTGGAAATCCAAATGTTTTTGGTATTATTGGAAAGAGTAGAATGATACCAAAAATAATGAATTCTAGAATCGGTGTTAAATGAAGCAAAATCGTTTGAGTTGATTTGTTTGCTCTCTAGTGTATGTGCGTGCGCTTTTAGATGCACGAGGTGCAGCTAGAAAATCACGGGACTGATTTTGGTAGGCCGATAATATTAATGCCGAGCGATTAACAATGGTGGGGCGTTGAGTTTGAATACCCGCTCTACCTATTCCGCATTTTGATAACCGTGCAGTTTCCAGTTCGGCTGTGACTCTAATTCAAATCGTATCGTGTATTTGCTTTACCTCGGAAAAAATGCTTAGAGTCAATGTTGAGCAACGAGTTAACGTAAAATTTCTTGTTAAACTGAGACAGTCTACTATAGAAATATTAAGCTTGCTGCAAGAATTGTATGGTGATGACACCTTATCGTGAACTCAAGTTTTCGAATGGGTAAATGATTCAAAGATGGCAGAGAAGACGTCACAGATGATCCCCCGCGTTGGGTTACCACGAAAGGCAAAAACAGACTACAACATTGAAAAAGTCGGTAAGGTCATTAAAGAAAATCGACGTCTGACTATTAAAACTATCAGTAAGTTAACAAATATTGACAAAGAAAGAAAAAGAAATTTCATATGAAGGTTTTTATATGAGCAAAGTTGGTATCGAAAATCCTTTCTCCCTGAAAAGCATTGAACCTAACTTTTTAAAATAATGAATCATGGTTTTTTTATGGGTCTAGCACACGTGCTGCAGGGAAGTCCCTGAAGCACCACAGGAGCGACACGTGTGCAGAAAAGGCGATTCACGTTGTTCTTGAATCGCTGTAAATTGTACTGGTGGGAAACACAGTCGTAGGCAAAAAAGAGATGATGTTCTCCATATAAAAGACTGCTTGAAAAGCGTTGTACGCGGGGGACAAGCTGAACCTCATACGAATGTGAAATTTTATCGCGACGTGTATTTCTAACATGCCCCACTCTGGGAGGAATTAAGCGGGCTACATCCTTCCTTTATTTTCCATGAAAATACTTGTAGAATAGGCTCAAGTCGCCAAACGTTTTTCGATGTTCCAGCGAATCAAGGCCGCCGGTCAGTTCCGAGTCTCCAATCAGTCGAACAGCTCTTCTCTGAATAGAATCCAACAAATGCAATGTATGTTTGGGAGCAGAGCTCCAAACCTGGGAGCAGAGCTCCAAACCTGGGAGCAGTATTCCATAGTTGGTCCAATTTGAGCTTTATAAAGAATTAAGAGTTGTTGTGGAGTGTAAAGCTTTCTGGTTCGAAATAATATTCCCAACTTTTGAGAAGCTCTCCTTTTTATCCCTGGAACATGTTCATGCCAGGACATATTTGCTCCCAAATTAACGTCCAACAAATTGAGTGACGATGTTAGAGGAATGGAGCGCCCTGCCATAACTATGTCGAGTTCAGTAGTTTTTCACGGATAATCCTGAAACCAAGCGTTATTCATGCAATGGAAAAGCCCAAACTCACCGAGGCAAAAGAAAGCGCGAAATAACAAATCAAAGTTAGAGGCAATGTAGGCAGGTATGTTTTTTGACATCCGTGGGGTTGTTCACATTGAATGAAGCCTGAATGTTACTATAAACAGGTTTTGGTCACCCTTCATGACCCTGTGAAAAGGAAAAGACTTAAAATGTGGAAGGAACGGCGTTAGATCCTCCAGCAAGACAACGTGCCAGCGCACAATGTTCTTTCATTCAAGAAGTTCTTGGCGAAACATAGAATCGACGTATTGGAACATCCAGTTTACTTACCTAACCTTGCTCGATGTGACTTTGTTTTGTTTCCCAAGATAAAGTGCTTTGAAAGGAGCCCGTTTTTGTCGTAGTGAAGAAAAAAACGACGGAGATCATGACGAATTTGTCAGAAAACGACCTGCACTACAGCTTTCAACAATGGAAAAATTCGTATGGAGTACAAGTACTACCACAGGATATTTCCTGTGGTAGTACTTAAAAATAAAAATCAAGATTCTGAGCCAACACCATTATTTTGATAAATAAGTCATATTTGTCAGGTTATTGGGTAATCCGAAACCTATTAGTATTTTTGACATAGGTGCTATAACAAAAAAGAAATCCTATGAAAGATCCTGCAAAATGGTACCAGATATATATGAGGCAAAGTGATGTTTTCCTAGATAAAAATCCTTTTAACAATTATGTTAACATATTTTGTATCACCAAATATTCATATTGTTGTACAAAACTGCTTACAATAATATATTTACATGATTCAGTGTTCTTGATTCCGCATTCCGAAGAATTTGTAATGTAGTTATTGATGTACGGTGTTCCAGATCTAATATACCCTATTATTAAAAGATTTACGTTTTAAAACTAATGCTTCTTCTTCTTCTTCCACGTACTGTAGGCCTCAGGCCTGTAGTTTCCAACTCATCAGTTTTCTTGAGATGTTAATGTCCATGATTCGAGCCATCTCTTTGAAGGTCGTCCCAGGGGTCTTCGTGTCCGTGGTTTACCATCTCGCGCGATTCTCGCTAGTCTCTCCTCAATCATTCTCTCCACGTGATCTCTCCAAGCTCTTCTACGCTTACGTCCCCATCTGACTATGTCTTCCATTTCGCATTCATGTCTTATGTCTGTGTTTCTTTTCCTATGTCTTAGTGTGTATCCTGAAATGTTTCTAAGTATTTTCATCTCTGTTGTTCGAAAATGCTTTTTGTTCTTTTATTGTCTGCTCTTCTTTCCATAGCGTATGTTAGTGTGGGTCTGACACATGTTTTGTATATCCTTACTTTTGCCTTTTTATTCATAAAAGCATTGTTCCAGATGATGTCCCGAAGTGCGCCTGATATTCGGCTGGCTTTGTTTGCTTGGTCCTTCACTTCATTTGTTCTATTTTAGCATGAGGTGTTTTGTATGCCTAGGTAGTTAAATGACATGACTTGTTCTATTGTTTTGTTTTCCAGAGCAAGTTTGCATCTTATTGGCTCTTTAGATATGACGAGGGTTTTGGTTTTTGGGTTGGATACCTGCGTGTTGAGGGCTTGAGTCGTCTTCGTTCTCTGCCACGATCACAGCGTCGTCTGCATAATAGACAATGTTGATTTTACCCATTGTAAGTGAATATCCTTCCTCCATGTCTCTGATATGGGTTATTATCTCGTGTTTTAGTCTTACTCTGTCAAATGCTTTAGTGGGGTCTATAAAGCACATAAATGCGGGTTTTCCGTATTCTATGGCCTTCTCTACTACTTGTCTGAGTATGAAGATGGCATCTACGGGTGACCTATTTTTTCTGAAGCCTTGTTGTTCTTCCGATATGTTTACATGCTCACTTATTATTGCTTCTATGATCTTTGTAAAGAGCTTTATGGTTGAACTTAACAGAGTTATACCTCTATAGTTTTCTGATAATTTCTTGTCTTCTTTCTTGAATATAGGAATGGTTATGCTTTTCCTCCATTCATTAGGGACTTCTTTGGCTGATAATATTTTATTGAATAGCTTTGTAAGTTCTGCCATTAATTGTTGCCCTCCATATTTCAGTAGCTCATTTGGTATGTTATCTAGCCCGGATGCTTTTCTGTTTTTAATCTTTTTTGAGTGTTCTATCGTCATTTCACCTGGTATCTCTGAGAGTTCTTCGATTTTCTCATCTTCCTTCTCATCCTCGGCTTCTCTTTCGGGTGCATCTGCGTACAAATGCTCAAAGTAGATTTTCCTGCGGGTCTCATCGATTCGTTGTGTTTGTGTGTACTCCGCGACTTCGAGTTTCTTTCTTTTTATCATTCTCCACACTTTCTTTTGTGCTCCGTATAGGTCATGTTCCATTTCGGAGGTGAATCCTTCCCAAAAGTTTCGTTTTATTTCTCTGATTTCTGCGTTGACTCTGTTTCTTGTTTGGGTGTAATGGTTCTTTTCTTCTGGTGTTCTGTTGTTTCTGTATCTCAAGTATGCCTCCCGTTTCTCCTTAGCCAGTACTTTCACTTCCGGTGTACATCATTGTTTGTTGGTTGGGTTTTTATTTACTCCTACTTTTCTTATTCCCAACGCCTCAACAGCTGCATCAGTAATATTTGTCTTTATTTTTTCCCAGCAGTTCTCTGTGTCGTCATGTTTTATAATGTTGTTTGTTTCGATTTCTTGTGGTAGTCGAGTCTGATACAGTGTTTTTGTCGTTGGGTCTTTGATGGACTTTATGCTGATTTTTTCTTGGATCGTGTTTTTTGATATCTTCTTCTTCTGTATGTTTATTCGCAGTTTACAAACGACTAAAAAGAGGTCGGATCCTATATTTGCTGAGGTCAGGCTTCTTGTGTCTAGTATTTGGGTTGGGTGTATGGCTCTATTTGATATTATATAGACTATCGTTGAGTTTTGTTCTCGAGAGTTCTGTCATGTAGTTTTATGCTGGGGTTTATGTTTAAAGAAGGTGTTGTTTATTGTCATGTTGTAGCGTGCACACAGGTCTACTCGTACTTCTCCGTTCTCATTGATATGTTCCTCGTTAAAGTGGTGCTTTATTCCAGGTAATATGTTATTTCCAATTCTGGCATTTAGGTCACCCATTATAAGTAATTTCTCATTTACTGATATGTTTCTCAGTTCGTTTTCCAGGCTTTCGTAAAATGTTTCTGTCTCTTCTCTGCTTTTGCGAATGTCCGGAGCATATACACTTATAAGGTTGAGGTTTCCTGTTCCTATGTTCAATGATACTTTGGGGATTCTTTCATTTACGTATTCTATGCCTTGTATAAGGTGTTCGTATTTTTCAGCTATTAGTAGCCCTACTCCTGCTGTTGCTCTTTTGTGTTTGTCGACCCAGCTATATATTAGCACATAGTTTGGTACTTTAGTGGTTCCCTTGCCTTTGCGTTTGGTTTCTGATAACGCGCATATATCTATGTTATGTAGTTCCATTTCCAGAAGTATTTCACTGTTTTTAGTGTTCTTTCCCTAAGGCAATTTTTGAGGTTAGGAAACAAAAAAAATCATTTGGAGCCAAATATGGGCAACAGAGTGGATGGGGAACTATTTCGAAACTCAGCTCGTGCAGTTTTACGATTGCAACGTCGATGTGTGAGCAAGTGCATCGTCCTGGGGAAGCAACATATTTTTGCTCGCTAATCTTTGTCACTTCTGCTTCAATTTACTATGCAAACAGTCCAGTAATGTTGAGTAATAAGAGCCAATCACTGTTTTACCCTTTTCCAAATAGTCAATCATGATGATACCAAACAGTTGCCATCACTTTTCCCGCCGATAAAACTGTTTTCGCTTTTTTCGGTGCACTTTCATCTTCGCCAACCCATTGTTTTGCGTCGTCTGATCTCCAGGGTGTAATGGTGGCTCCATGTTTCATCTACAGTCAAAACGACGTCCTTTGGATTACGCTGCAACTTTTCCAAACACGATTTGGAAATCTACTTCCTCGTGCGTTTTTCATCTGAAGTCAACAAATATGGCACACATCGTGCATTTAGTATTTTTTATTTTGAGAACTTCATGAAGAATATTATGTACCCGTTGATATGAGATCCCTACCATATCAGCAATCTCGCGAAGCTTAATATAACGATCTTTCATCAGGATACCATGAATTTTATCAACAATTTCTTCAGACAAATTATCAATCAGGAATTCTGAATTTGCAACATCTGCAATGCTCGTCCGGTAATTTTTAAATCTATTTATCTCGTAATAAATCGTCTTCAGTGCTGGTGCAGAGTCTCCATAAATTTCCTTCACTTCAGTTTGTATCTGGGCCGCAGTCCACTTTTTAAATAAAAATCTTTTATCATTACACGATACTCGGTTTACCTGTTTTTAGGAAATATATAACACCGATCACTTACGATAGCTGCCAACAGCCAACTGCGTGTTGCATTCGTTGCATTAATGATTAGTACAGTGCCTCCTGTGGTAATCTAGCAGGATCATAACAACTCTGACCATCCACTGTCTTACTTCTTGTCAGACAAAACTATGTATTTCGTTATAGAATGCACTTCAACAGGCTAATTAAATGTTCGGAATAAGTTGTTTCTGCTCTGTCCATCCTGCAGAGATCCGACACAGATGTTTAGTGCTTATTTTAATGTCCAATAATGGCAAGGCATTTATTTTGTTCGTTTAATAATAATAACTTATATATAGAATAACTTCTAATTAATTGCTGCAAGCATACTAACTCAACCTGTCGTTTTAGTCTTGCTTCTTCAAAAAATTTTCATATACATTATTAACTGCCATTTTCTCGAGCCTTAGCTGCTTCTCTCCTATCGTTACTTCCTAAGATTCTATGATAAAATAATGAAACTTTTAGTTTAAATAAAAGCATTTTCTAAAATCTCGGTGGTATTTCCATTTAATTATAGTCCGTTAATATATTCCTAATTTTAATTATTTTTGGAACACTCTCGTACTGCAGCACCACTCCGAATCTAAATGAGCTAGTCACTAGCAGACAGCGACTTTGGATGTTTTTAGTTGTAGAAAACATTATATATATTATATATATATATATATATATATATATATATATATATATATATATATATATATATATATATATATATATATATATATATATATATATATATATATATATATATATACATTTATATATATACATTTATATCATCATCATCATCATCATTAACTTATTCCATCCATAGTCGGATGTAAGCCTCTCCAAGTTGTTCTACCTCTGCAGCTCTTGTGGTCTCTAGGTCTCCATTCAACTATACGGCGTGTCCATCTCTCCATTGTTCTTTGGGTTACCTGGAGTTTATTTATTATACTTTTATTTAAAGCCCACGTTTCAGTGCCATATGTTAATATCGGCAGTACATGTTGACCGAATACTCTAGCTTTTATTGTATTTGGGATGTCTAATTTAAATATAGATTGTAACCTTCCGAAAGCAGACCAAGCTAACGAGGCTCTTCTTTCCAAGTCAGCGTTTAAATTACTTTTTGATATTTCGATTGTTTTTCCTAAATATATGAATGTTTGTACCTTTCCTATACTTTCACCTTCTATTAATAGTTCCTCGCTGTTATCTTCCCTTTCGTTGTTCAAATGTTTGGTTTTGATAAAGTTTATTTTTAGACCTATTTCTCAAGACTTTGTATTTAATTCCATCAGCATTTCTTTTGTGTTGGCGATCAGAGTGAAATAATCTCCGAACCTTAAGTGATTTAGTTGTTCACCGTCCATTAATATTCCTTTATTTTCCGACTTTAATGATGTGAACATGTCTTCTAGAGTTAATGTGAACAGCTTTGGGGATATTGAGTCTCCTTGTCTAATTCCTCTTTTAATTTCAATTTTATGTTTTCTTCAAGCATTATTTGTGATATTGCATTTTTATATATGTAATCAAAAAGAGTTGTGTATCTTTCATCGACTCTGCTATTACTTAAGGCGTTAAGGACTGCCCATATCTCGTCCGAATCAAATGCTTTTTCTTAGTCAACCGTTGCTATCCACAAGGTGACCTTATATTCATTTGCTTTTATCACTAATAATCTAATTATTTAAAGATGGTCCAAAGTGCTGTATCCCCGTCCAAATCCCGATTGTTCACGTGGTTGATAACTGTCTAATTTGTTCATTAATCCATATATTATGATTCTAGTATCAACACCAGGCTGATCGGTCTGTAATTCTCCAATTTAAATTTGTTCTCCTTTTTAAAAATAAGCACAATCAACGCGTTTACCCAAGGTATTGGTATTTTACTTTCTATTACACATTGGGATTTGGGTTCGTTTTATGAATATTTTGTATTCAAAATTAAACTTAAATTGGCGTTTCGCCCTTTGGTTTAGGGCATTTTCATTTTTTTTTTTCTTTATTTCTTGAATCTCACATATTTTAATTCCTACTCTATTATTTAAAGCATTGTATATATATATATATATATATATATATATATATATATATATATATATATATATATAGGGTGACAATTTAAGTCCGCATCATATGGGATTTTTCTTAAATAATCACTTTAGCCCAGATCTCGTTATTGCATCCATTGGTGCTTCAAATAATATCAGAAATAAAGTATAGTAAGTCATTTTTACGCATGACGTCACCTGTCAAAAATGACATTTTGGTAAAAATTTTTGAAAAAAAAAAAAACTTGTAATTTGGCCAAATTTTAAGTTATTAGACAAAATGGTTTATTTGTGTGATTCTAGATCGGATTGTCAAATTTCAATGGCCTACTACAATTTTGAATTTTTGGCAGTTTTTTGACATTTCGGCAATTGTTTTTCATCTTGATTTATTGCAACCTTATTTAAATCATTTAATTTGTCAAAAACTAAGCACCTATAATCTATTTAAGAACAAAATGAAGTCGTGTCCATAATTTTTTTATAGAATATTAAAATTCACATCATCATATTTGATGCAAAGTTCGATTAACTTTTGTTTTTAAATAGAGAAATGTTTCTCGCTTACGTATTTTGATAGTGAACACACTTAAACGTTTGTAAATTAACACAAATCTTACATTTTGATCTTTTTAGTAATGCATTTAAGTTTTTAACAATGTAATGTTTCTTACTATAAACACCAAATTAACAACTTGCTGCTTTATCCCATTTGTTTTTTTTTTATACTTTAGCTAAAACCACTTTTTAGATCAATCATTTTAGATTCTAATTAGCACCCGTAATAAAAATATAACACATATTCTAGTTATTAATTTGGCAGTTAAGCGTTAATAATACCACTGAAAAATTACATTAAAATGCTTTCGGTGTCATTGTTGATGTAACTGCTAATTTAAAATAAATCCCGCCATATTTTAGTCGTGGCTATCAAAATTAACTTTCGCAAACTTAGAAAGACCTTTTATGGTTGTGCCGATTTCCTCCTGAAAACTTACCTTCTACAGGAAAAACAGCTAAACAGAGAAATTAACACGCTAAGCAAAACTCTATATTTCTATGCGTTTATTAATAGTAGGCCCTGGAAATAATTGAGAACTAAAGATCGCAATATGGTGTCGTAAGCTGTCACATATTTAGTTAGCAATTCAAACTAGAATGGAAAGAAACAGATGGTGTCACAACATGCTTTCTCTTCAAGAAAAAATTGAAATTGTTTTATTGTGTGGGGAAAATACACCTCATCGCACTGTTGCAAATGTTTTTAACGAGAATCATCCTGAAAAAAACTTGCAGCTGTAAGCCGAATTATAAAAAAGTTTAAATCGACTGGATCTGTGGGAAATGTTTTCCGAAAAAATCGTGTTGCACGTAAACATACCGAAGATGCTCAGTTAGATGTGTGCTTAAGTGTAGTGAAAGAAGGCAAAATCAGTGTTAGAACTATTTCGAAGTCTAAACCGGAGATCGACAGGGAAAGTGTACGTAAAATTTTACAAAAAAATAAATTTAAACCATACAAACCGAAATTGATAAACACTCTACAGGATAGAGATTTTAATATTCGGTTGTTATTTTCATTCTGGTACCGAGGAAAAATAGAAGAGGACTCCAAATTTCCGTACAATGTTTTATGGACTGATGAAGCCACGTTTACTTCTAATGGAGTAGTAAGTTCACACAATAGTCGATGGTGGGCCCGAGTAAATCCAAACCTTTTAATTGAGTGTCGTGACCAATACTCGTTTAAAACTAACGTTTGGTGTGGCATTGTAAATGACCAAATAATAGGGCCATATTTTTTTAGACATAACCTAAACTCAAAACGATATTTAGATTTTTTTAAATAACGAAATTTTAGAAGTTCTAGATAACATGGCTGTGGTTCTAAGATATGCTCTATAGTATCAATTAGATGGTGCACCAATACAAAATATGCAAGTACGAAACACTTTAAATGAACTATTTCATGGCAGGGTCATTGGGCGAGATCAAGATAATTGTTGGCTCGATCGCCCGACATCCCCCATTGGATTTCTATTTATGGGGTTATCTCAAACAAAAAGTATACAAGTTTAGACCATTTAGAGATATCGATCATTTAGAAACTATAATTAGGCAGTATGGTCAGGAGATACCTCCCGAGTTCGTGAAAAATTCCGTCAAAGAAATTTCTAGAAGAACCATTCGTTGCATTGAACGAAACGGTGGACACACCGAAATGTAGTATATTGCAATATGCTTGTATTTAATACAAAGTATTTATTAAATAGGTTAAAATAGCCAATTGTTAATTTAACGTTTATAGAAAGAAACATTACATTGTTGAAATTTTAAATACATTACTAAGAAGATTAAAATGTAAGATTCGTGTTAATTTACAAACGTTCAAATGTGTTCACTGTCAAACTACTTAAGCGAGAAATATTTTTCTATTTAAAAACAAAAGTTAATCGAACTTTGCATCAAATATGATTCATCATAATGTGTGAATTTTAATATTCTATAAAAAAATTATGGACAAGACTTCATTTTGTTCTTAAATAGATTATAGGTGCCTAGTTTTTGACAAATTAAATGATTTAAATAAAGTTGCAATAAATCAAGATGAAAAACAATTGCCAAAATGTCAAAAAACTGCCAAAAATTTAAAATTGTAGTAGGCCGTTGAAATTTGACAAACAGATCTAGAATCACAAAATAAACCATTTTGTCTTATAACTTTTTTTTTTAATTTGGCCAAATTATACGTTTTTTTTCAAAAATTTTTACGAAAATGTCATTTAGGACAGGTGATGTCATGCGTAAAAATGACACTCTACTTTATTTCTGATATTATTTGAAGCACAAATGGATGCCAGAACCAGATCTGGGCTAAAGTGATTATTTAAAAAAAATCCCATATGATGCGGATTTTAAATTGTCACAGTGTATATGTATATATATATATATATATATATATATATATATATATATATATATATATATATATATATATATATATATATATATATATATATATATATATATATATATATATATATATATATATATATATATATATATATATATATATATATATATATATATATATATATATATATATATATATATATATATATATATATATATATATATATATATATATATATATATATATATATATATATTAATATATATATATATATATATATATATATACATATATGTTGAAAATGTTCATAAAATTTCTAGGATTATTAATCGGCTCAATCGACCAGCCCTAAATCCAAATAGTTGTTTTGGTGTAAACGCGATCATCTCCTCCCAGTGCAATCCCCCATTTAAGGTGTAGGCGGTAAGAAAAGAAACAGGTTGAACCGAAGCCTTATGTGTCTGCAGTCTGCACAATTAATACGAAACTCGAGAAAAAAATACAAGGTACATGTTTTATTCATAAAATGACTCATTTAAACGACCTACGTCAAAGAGTATACATCCATCTTATGATTTGGTACCGTAAAGATACAATGAGATTTTACAGGATGTGTAATCAAATTATCGATAAATTTTAATATGCTCGAGCTTATTCTACTATTCTAATCGTTTATTTCATAAAAATGACAAAGAAAAGAATTTAAGGTCCAAAAACATGCTGGTATTCATTCAAACCTATTTATATATACGTAAAACATAAACGAAAATATATCATGGAGTGTTAGTCTCTACTGAACTGGTAACCAAATTTTTACCTAATAAAAATTTGTCGTCTGAGCTTAACAATAGATATTCCCACTAATAGTGAACCAATTAACAAGTGATTTTTTTGTCAAGAAGTTACTATAGACACAGTTTTAAAATGGTTGAAATGTCAGTTGAATAAGGATTCCAGCAACCAACTTATAGCATTTAAAAAATAATCGGAAAATTGACTGATTTACTCAGTACTTTCCTTACTAACATATAGTACTAAAATAAGTAATGCAATTGAATTGCTCAAGTAAGAGCAAGTAAAATCCCAAACTTTTCAGCCCCTTCCTGTGAAACGATATCGCTCAAAAACTTTAGGTTTCATTCTTACTTCAAGTATTTATATTATCATTTCGTTCAAGAGTTATCGTGCTAACAGACCAATAGTCTGTTGGGCATACCGAAAAAATAGGAACATATGATTTTCGTGATACAGAAACCATAAAACCTGACGAAAAGCAAAAATCCGAGAGGGCAATTAATTTTTTTACATTTAATCTGAGACATAAAAACAATAATTGAGCGACTGTGCCATAAGTAAGTAAGTTTCGGTCCATTTAACCATTAGTATTTCTAAAGCTTTTTTATAATCAACTCAACATTTTTTAGGTTACTCTCTTATCAAATCTCAATCCCTTCTACATACTACTTCTGTTAAAATTGGAAATGAAGAAGAAACGTACACACTGAAAAAGTGTAAATTTTGTCAATTATCTCAATAACAAACCTGGCAAATTCTTCGTAATACTATTGAAACTATACAATTTTTGATGATATCCACCCCTTTCACCCCTGTCCCCTATTAAAATTGAAAGGAATGAAAAGATAACTTTATTATCAAATTTCTTGAGTTCAACAACCCTAAAGAGAACACATAACACGATATATAGTAGCAATCTCTCTGACCTTAAATCCCTTACATATTTTATCAGAAATAATATACTTACAATTTGTACATTACATCAACTAAAAAATCTAGAATTTCTTTTTAAAATACTATCGAAACTATACAATATTTATCTTTCTCTTCTTCATGTGCTTCCTCCTCCTGTCTTCCCAGAACGTTGACAACTATATGCATGATTTTAACCGTATCGACAGCGGCTCTGAAAAATGTGGTGGTACTCATACCGTACCATGTAAATTCTTTAGCCAGTATGTTCTCCTTCTGCCGGAACTGCGTTTACTTTCGATCTTTTCTTGGATTAAAAGCAACCTCTCTCTCAAACTTTTCACCCCAATAGGAGTATCAGTGACACTATGCAGTTGCTGCCTCAATAGTCATTCTCCAGGCATCTCGAGCCTGCGCGACTTCACTTGACTCCTGCATACACATACCAAGGAGAGATGTTACTTGGTCGGACCAACTAGCTGGAGACCGACCCCTTGATCTTCTACCTTCTACATTCCTCGTTACTACAAGCTTGTCCATTTTCCTCATAACGTGACCAAAATATTTCAGGTAGCGTCTATTAATTCTATTTGAAAGTTTATTTTATACTAAGCTCTTCAAGAATAAATACATTAGTACTATGTTCGGTATATGATTGTCTGAGGATTCTTCGATATGCCTACATCTCAAACGAATCGATTCGTCTTTTGTCAGCTTGTTTAATGGTCTATGATTCCGATGTATAAGTTGCTATAGGGAATATAAGGATGAATAGCAATCTTAAATTGTGTGTGTATCAGCTGAATTTTTCCAGACCTAAGTAGGTTTAATCGTCGAGTTTCTAGCCAAGTTATTCTTAATATTTTTCCATAAGTCCACATCTCAAACATGTCCAGTTTCTTACACATGATTTCAGTAAGAGTCCATGCCTCAGCACCATAAAAAAGGATACTGAAAACATTGCTTCTGAATAAACGTATTCGGAGTGGTATTTTGATGTCGGGGCTGGTTAAAGCTTTGTTTATCCTTTTAAATGCATACCTCGCTTGTTCGATTCTGTATCTATTCTCCTGCATATTCTTTCAATTTTTAGTAAGTGGAGAGCCGAAGTATTAAAAAGTCTTGAGTTTCAGCCCATACTCTGCGAATGCAACCGTATTATTTAATACTTGGACATCTTCTAATGCCAATAAAACTGTATCATCAGCGTATCTCAAGTCGTTAATATTGTCTCCGTTAATTACTACATTAATATAACTTTCTTTCAGGAATTCATCAAATATTTTTTTCCACATATAAATTTACGAACAAAGGGAAAAGTATATAACCCTATTTGACTCCCTTTAAAATCTGTACCTTCTCTGAACCCGTGTTTTCAACACGAATCGCATCATTTTAGCTCCAATATAAATTTTACGAATATCTCTGCTATCGAGTCCCAACTGTTTTAGAATTTCCCTAAGAAACAATATTTAACGACGACCCCTTTTACCCAGAAAAGGGTATCTTCTTCATGAAGTGCCATATCCGATATAAACGTAAGCCACTCTCTCACCTTTGCTTGTAGTTGGAGCTATTTTAAATATTTTCCTGACAAAGGAAACCTACAGTTTAATACCGGTTCCGAACGGACAAAGTGAGAGGGCTTTACTAGGCATGATACTACGGGTGGTTTACCACTGCCTTCCCGAAAGAGGCGACCGTCACGTTGTAACTTTTTTTTACATTATTTATTTAGTGTTTTTATTATTATTTCAGGAGCCAAGATACGAACTCGGGTCGCTGGCGTAGAAAGCAAACACTTAACCACTAGACTATGGCCGCCTCTGAAAAGGGTATATAACCCATAGGGGGTTATACTAAGGAAACCCTGCTAATCTCCTCTTTCACGCCCTGTATGTTTTACTATAAATAGTTATGCATAATATTTTTTTATTTTCCCTACAAAAAGTCAGGAGAAATTATCATGTTACTATTAAAACGATAAAAACGATTGACCCCCATCCCCTTCGCTTGAAGCAATATCGCTCAAAAACTATAGGTTTCATTCCCTTGTTAGGTATTATACATGCACCAAGTTTAAAATTTATGTATCTTCGTTCGAGATTTGTCTTACGAACAGACCGTACAGGAATGATTTTTTTTTTTATGAATTATGAATTGTAAAAAGCGAAGAAGAAAAAAAAGAGATTTATGCTCGATTTCAATACTTTTTTTTGGCAAGGAAGTAATATCATATTTGCCATTAAATTTGCATTCACCACATTTTTTTTTGATATTGTATTGTGACTATTTATATATCTACATTTTTGGTGAAAAAATCGAAATATTTTAAATTAAAAAAAGAAAGGTCAAGTGCAAATTGGACTTGTGCAATTAGTGTTCCGTATCGTGATTACCTTTAAAATAAAAATTAGCTACCTAATAACCAATGAATCTAGCTCAGTTTAGAATCTAGTAATAAAAGTTTAAAATAAATATTTGCTACCAAAATATTTGTTTAATTATAAACAAATCAAATAAAATTATTTTGTCTTCGGTACCTATCCGTTGGTCACCAGTCATCATGATATTACTGATTGCACCGAATACTTATTGATTGTTCATAGCTCTTAGTCTCGGTTGAATTCCCAACTAGCCAAACCTTCACCGTTCTGTCATGCCATATAGTTTTTTTTTATACCAGAGAAATTATAAACGTAATTTTCACTTCATTTCACACACACACACACTTCTATTTCAGATTTCTAAAAAAAAATTTTTGATCAGTCCTTTTTGAGACAGGATGGAAGAACAGAGATTTTTGGCTACTTTTTAAAAATAATACAAGGAAAAGTGTGCGCTAGTATTATATTATGTATATTTTTGAACTCGGGTTTTCACAAGCTTTCATTTAACACCCCACTCGATGGCCTGGTATTTTTTTTTCATTTCCGATTTTGCCCCCAAAACTGAAGTTAAAATTTAACTTTTAAAACAACACGGCTCTGATTGGGCCGTCAATTCCTATATTTGTGCCAAATTTCAACTTTCTATGTCAAATAGCGTTGCAGAAAATCGAGTGTGACAGACGGACACCAAAGTGATCCCATAAGGGTTCCGTACAGAACATTAAAAATAAACTACATTAAAAATTTTAGATCAATTTTTAAAATAATCATAAATAAATCTGCATTTGTCATGTCTTTAAAAAAAAAATTACTAAATACTAAATAGATTTTTTCCGCCATTATTTTTAAATTTACGACAGTTACTGCGGTATAGATAATTATAAACCAACCAAACACTATTTGGATTAACTGCATCAGAATCTAAAGGTAAGTACAAACCGGCCAACAAATTAATAGTGTTGTCCACATATATCCGTTTATCCATCATCCATCAAAAAGTGGATGGATATACGTCATTACTGGGCGACATAGCATCAAAGAAATTTTTTGCCTCTTGTGTGTATCTGTATTCTCCAGGTTCAGGTTAGTTCAGGTTAGTTAATATCTAATCTTATATTATCCTTCCGACTTCCATTCCTATATCAATACGTAGACGATTTAATTCTATCCATACCAGCTGATGGCAAAGAAGAAGTTCTTCATGTTTTCAACTCATTCGACCCACACCTGCAATTCACTATGGAAGAAGAAACCAACAATGCTGTTCCATTTCTGGACACAAGAGTCGTTAGAGACTCCCATAACATCATCAAACTTGATTGGTACTTCTTCTGGGAGATATATCCATGCAAACTCTGGCCATGATTGGAAGGTGAAAGTCAACGTCATCAAAGGCCTATATAGAAGACTGAAGATAATAGTCCATCCTGATTTCTTACTCCAGTCACAAGAAACACTTACAAACCTTTTCATAGATAATGGATACAATCGAAAACTCTTACTAAGAACCAAAGATGAAGTCAACAAGCTTACTTATATCCATCAAATTCCCCCAGAACCCCCTCCCCTCTACCTACCGCATATCTCCCCTCCCCCTTTAACTCCCCCAGTCGAAATAAATTGGTCGTTGCTTTCTTTACCATTCATTCCTGGCCTTACAAACAAATTGGTCCACATATTGCGTGTCATTCCCAACATTAAAATCGCTAAATATTACTTCTTCAAAAACAGACGTGTCTTCAGCAAGCTGAAGGCTCCGCTGCCAGTTCTTTCCATGTCAGACTTGGTTTACTCAATTTTCTGCCTCAATTGTCCATCAATCTACATTGGCCAAACTTCTCAATCCTTGAATCGTCGTATTGCACTCCATAAAAGTGACACTAGATGCCATCCACACCGATGTGCCTTGGCGACCCATTCTGTTGACAATGGTCATTCTTTTAATTTCAGGGAACCCAAAATTCTTCATTTCTCCAATAATCTTTCCAAGAGAGAATTCCTTGAGATGTGTTACATCCAGGAGAATCACCTTAATATCAATAAAAGAACCGACCTGGATGGTCTTAGTAACATATATAGTTTCCTCCTCTCCTGTGATAAATCAAGTTCACACAATAATTCCCTGTCTTCAAGTGTTTTATGATCCATCTGAACCGCGTTGGTCGTCTCTCTTTTTTAGCTCCGTAATTTCCAGGGTTTCTCTCTCCTCCTTCCTCTCTCTATTCACGGTTCTCTTTGTTTCTGGGCTCCACAGATTCCTTCCATTTTATCTTGGCCATCTTGTGCACCTAGCGATTACTGTCTTCCTTCCATTGACAGTACCTTGCGTCACCCCTCTAACACTTCCTGGTGCCTCCAGTCTTCATTGGTTTTTTTGCCAACAATCTCTTCCTCCAATCAGATTCCAACAAGAAATTAATAAATTAATAATTAATTCATTAGATAATCTTCCTCTTCGTTGCTCCCATTATTGTCACTCTCTCTCTCGCTCCCTCGCTCACCATTTACTTATAATTAGGTTATGTTTTATCCTTCCGCTACCACATACCGGGTTGTTTTGGTCGCTCAATTGGCTACCTCTCTCTCACTTAGGGTCCAATATTTGCACTTCCTTTTCTATCGGTTCCTTCCAGGTGTCGACCCCGCATTCTGGTTAATTGAGTTTTCTTGACTAAACCCCTTATCTCTGTCGGGCAGCTGTCTCCTGTCGTCCTTGTCATTTTTCCTAAATGGCGGTGGCCATATGTGGTGGTCACAAGTGAAATAATTACCGATGTTCTCAACATCCAGGGTTCCCAATTACATCCATGTGTTAAATTTGTTTTTTAGAATTTTGTCTACAGTGCTTTAATGTGTATTTTATATATTTTATGGATTAACCAACTTTTATATGTAACAACTTTTGTATGTATAACCTACGGCCATTCAGGCTAACGAAATCTTTGCACTTCTCATGTGAGTTTTTTAACTTATTATGACTAATATCTTATTCTTGTTCTACACTAATTTTATTTATTATAACAACTTAATGATAACATGCGATCAGTGAATACGCTCTGTTCTTCTTTTCAGTTCTGCCCTGAAGAAGGTCCCAATCCAGGACCGAAATATTAACGGCTTAATGAAAATTGTGTGATCTCTTATCACGCCCAAATTTGCCGAGTTCCCCAACTAAGATTGTATTTTATATATATATATATATATATATATATATATATATATATATATATATATATATATATATATATATATATCTCAGTCTGAACGTGTTGTTAACAAGTGGTAAGGCTGTAAACAAACCACGTAGCGCCGAACCATACTATTTTCATCACGCATCACGCTCTCTATTCTGTAGTAGGTATGGTTGTGCATATTTTTATTATTTTATAAATAATTTAATAATTTGAATAAATTGAATAATTTCAATTAAATATTTGTAATAAAATACTTAATAATGTACATATCTCTAATTGCCTATCTTTTGTAGCAAACATGAATTGACTAAAGAGCTAGTGGTAGAGCTAATTGAAGGAATACCGAGACAAAAACCTCAGTATATGAAACATCGAAAATGGCTTCGCACTTTGAAATAAATGGGGATGAAATATGTAGGAAAATAAAGTCTCTAAAAACTCAATTTAGCCGGGAACGGAAGAGAATTGGATAGAAAAGTAAAAGTGGAGCTGGTGCAATTTCGGAAGACAATATATGGTTTGGATACAATATGATGAGCTTTCTTATAGAAAACATCATCTCTAAAAGCAGTCGTTAGAACTATTGAGGTAGGAATTTATTATTATTGTTTACCTAATTAGGTTTCGAAAAGAAGTAAACGCCACGAAATATATGTAAATCAGAGTTTATTTTTAATTGGATTGGATTGGATTTTTGTATACGAAGGTCGCCTTTTAAGTTTTTATTAACGACCATCAGATGGCGCTATTGAGATGTGACATTACTATTCTTGTAAAATTTGACATTTTTTGTTGTTAAAGCAGTAGCAGCTCAGAAATTGGCCGAGTGGTTTGTTTACAGTGAGCGATTAAAAAAAAACAGTTTTGTGAACAAATGGAAATTTCACTTGAAGGTTTTCGTTACACGATTTTTTAAGATTTTATTAAAGGCCTAACTCAACAACAATGCCTCGAATCGCTTCGTTCAACTTCTGGTAATGAATCATCATCAGAAAATACTGTTTACAGTTGGTTTGCAGAATTTCGTCATGGTCGTGCTTCCGTCAGCGATGAATTTAGTGAAGGTCGACCAAAATCGGTTGTCGTTCCAAAAAACATCGATGCTGTGCTCAACATGATTGAAGAGTATCGGTACGTGACTTATTGTGAGATAGATGCATCCTTAACTTAACTTAAGCCTGCAGTACTTTCGATATTGCGTAAACATTTATCTATGAAAAAGATCTGTTCCCTTTGAATTCAGCATAATTTGACCGAAACTCAAAAATAGGCTCGTATCAATTAGCGAAAGGAAATGCTCAAAAAATTCGACCGAGGACATGCAAAATCCGCATACAACATAGTAAGAGGAGATGAAAGTTGAATATATTCATACGAGCCGGAAACTAAACAACAATCAACTGTTTGGGTGTTTGAAGATGAACCGAATCCAACAAAAATGGTTCTTTCGCGAACCACTTCCAAGAAAATGATCACCTTTCTTTGATTATACTGGACATGTTGCAACTATTGCTTTACAGGATCGAAGAACAGTTAATGCTGAATGGTGGTATACGACAATTTGTTTGCTAGAAAATGTCGCATCATTCCTTATCATATCAATGACAGCTCTCATACAGCACGTCAAACAATTGATTATTTGACGGAGAAAAACATCGAATTAATATCTCATTGCCCATATTTACCTGATTTATCGCTTAGCGACTTCTTTTTGTCCCCGAATGTCAAAAAAAATGTGTGGATAGCGCTTTTCATCACCTTAAGAAACTGTTGAATACTCCAAAACCATGTTTTTAAAATACCAACTTCAGAGTGGAAAAAAATGTTTTGAAAATTGGTTCGAACGTATGCAAAAGTTTACAAATCTTAAAGGCGGATTTTTTAAGAAACAATAAAATGATTTGAAACACAAAAAAAATTCTTCGTTGTTTTTGTAAAACCAGTGTATATTACCACTAAAAACTATCTGGACACAAATACAGAAAAACTAAATGTAATGTAATACAGTAAAGCAAATTCATGAAAATCTATCTTCCCACGGGACTTTTCCTTCTTCTGAAATAAAAAATCGGGCGAATTCTTTTCAGATATTTTTTGCTTCTTGAGAAACATTTCTAGTTTTTAAAAACTGTCTCTGCCACCATCTCCTTTTTCGTTCTTTGCCGTGGGTAACTATTATGATAAAAGCAGCAGCAGTTGATAGTTCCATTGTTACTGATTTTGATTTGGATGATCAACTCGTTTTGATGTAGACGCGTAAAGTTGTTGACAACATGTATCCAGACTACAAGTTGTTGTATCCAACAAATATGTTGCCAACGGTTGTCAAGATTTTGTTGTCTGGTTTAAACGAGCCTTAATATAACTGAAACAAGTGTATCAATATTTTATCATAAGTTTTTTCTCTCTTATGTGTTGTCCAATATCTGTATACAAATTGCCATCTGCATGTGCATGTTAAAGTAGGTAAGCTTACATTATTATTATGTATAAAAAGTAAAATTTATACACTCTTTCATGATGAACAGATGATTATGCACGAACACAGACTAAGAGATAAATATATTTCAAATATAAAACGGAAATGATCCCCGAAACACGTGTGACAAATAAAAGAGAATCACGGGGTGCACTTCCTCCATCTCCCAGTACCTATAAGTACCCTTGAAGGTTTTTATTTCGGTTTTTATGCAAAATTAGTTTGATATGGTTTATGTTTCAGGAAACACAGGTTTTTTTGGTAAGGTGTGTTTATAGATGCTGAACATTTTTTGTTCGTAAACAGGGTGCGTAAAAAATCTACCTGACAAGTTGTATTTTTATTCATATCCTGTTTATTTATTGGATTATTTAAAATGCTCCACAGATTGGCACTATAACGCCCCAAAAAATTTAAATTTAAAAATGTATATAATTTAGTTTACTAGAAACATATTTAAACATTTAATTAAGCCTAGCTGAGAATTGTTTTAATGGCAGTCAAATATTCCACCTGTTCTAAGTCGAAGTATCGGGTTTTTTCAGCTCCGCCTCCTATTTCATCCGCGATTAAGATCGGGATCTTCTTCTTTCTTTCTCGTGCCCAGGTTGTACAGATTCAAACTTCAGCCCAGTAACGAGCTACGGTAATCATATTCTCTCTTGTAAGCCCTAAATCTTCAGAAATGCAGGTATATGACTAATTTCTGCACCTCGAAATATGCTCTATTGTTTACTCTGGGCTGCATTAGCAAAGCATGTCTTCACCCTGTTTAACACTCCATCGTACTAAATTAATTTTCACGAGGGAGTCGCCGGTTCTAATTCGATTAAGCGTCCTCCAGGTTTTACATTCTAGATGGATTCCTGCAGGTGGTTCTTGCTTTAGAGGGAAGTTCTTTGATGGTTCAACGTTTATAGTGTTCAAGAAACTTCTACGGAACTTCAGTCGACTTTGTGGGATTTATACTCCATAAAGGAGATGTCTATGTTCGAAGGACTGACGGCATTGTTGTCTGTGTTGAAGCTCAGTTCTAAGTTTTGTAGGAGCTTCAAGTCCTGCTTCTCCGTATTCCTTATCTAGCGACACAGCTTTCATGCAACCAGTAATAAATCTACAAGGTGTATTTAAAGAAATATTGACCTGCTTAACGTGAGTAGACCTACACCAGACTGGGCGAGCGTACTCGCCGGTAGAGAAACATAAGACTTGTGCGGTTGTCCTTAGAGTTATCGGGTTAGCTTCCCTTATCTTCCCTTATATTTACTTCCGCAGAGATTTTAAGCAGATGGTTTAGGGTGGTAACATTGTGACTGGTTTTACTACAGTGGATTTTGTAAATGAGAGATCTGTCTAGAACAATCCCCAAATTTGATAATCCTCGTATTGTAGAATATTCTCCTCCCATTCAACATGTAGCTTACGCCTTGCTTTTCTTGTGTTTAGCTGAAAAGCACAGACTTGAGTTTTTATTGGATTGGGTTTGAGTGAACTAACTTGATAGTACTCATATTTTTAAGGACCAATTTTTGTCCCATGATCTCAAAGTTCTTCGTTTGGAGAGCTATTGCGAGATCGTCTGCTTAAAGGATGGATTGGATCGGGGTTGGTTGATCATTTGTGTATAGATTGCGCATCATTGGTGCAAGGACATTTCCCTGAAGTAGGCCATTTTTCTATCTCCTCCATCTACTGGTTTTTCTCTCTAGAGTACCATAAAATCCTCTATTTTATAATATAGATTCAATAATTCATTCGCAGCAGAGAGATCGACAAAGGCTACTCCGATTATTAATTTCTTTTCAAAGCCACTCTCAACGAATTCTGCCAGTGCTAGCACTTGGCCTGTACAAGATCTACTTGGACTAAAACCTCCTCGATGTGGGATTAGTTGAAAATCCACATGATATTGAATCCTCATCAGAATCAACCTTTCAAAAACCTTGAATAACTGACAGAGCAAGGAGATAGGCCTATACCTGCTTGGAGTTTCAGAATCTTTCCTTGGCTTCAAAAGCGCTATCATATTTGCTTTTCTCCACGACTTAGGTGTGACGAAATTTTTCGCGATAAAAAGACCGGCATCAGCGAGCGCGTTCCACTGGCATCATGGCCGAGGGACCACAGGTGTTAACGATGTATCTTACGTGAGCGTCTTGTCTTGAGCGACATGGGAAGTGCTGGCGACGGAGACGCTACAAACAACGCCGAGGTGCAAACAATGGAACAGTTCGGACGGAATTATTCTACATAGCTACAAGATGCTTCTTGCGAGCTTACACATTCCATGTTAAAAACTATATTATTAAAAGATTTATTCTTAAAATCATCAGGAACACTTTGTTAAGGTTTATTTTTTGATGAAAATTATAGTTATTAAATTTGGCAATTTCATTCAAAGTATATTTATTTAAATGAAGAAATATACCCTTGTGTAAAAACTGTGTTAAACTTTTTTTAACGTATAATGCCCCAAGATGTAATGTGTATATTGCGACGATACTCCAAGTGTAAATATTCTACTTCTTAGATGTCTATATCTCGGAAACTATTTTTGTATAGTACAGCATATTAAAAGAAATTGCTCTTTTCTAAATATAGAATGCAAGGCGCATTTTTTAAGTTGGTACCGTTTTGAAATATGGTGTTGCGGTCGCAGTTCCGCGCATGCGCGCAGTACTTACGAGGCTGGTTTGACAAGTCCGTGCAAAAATAAAAACTACTTATGTGTTTGGGGTAAACCTTTTTTATTTTTCGACATAGTCTCCTTTTAGGCTTATACACTTCGTCCAACGATGTTCTAGTTTGTTGATCCCTTCCGAATAATAGGATTTGTCCAAGTCTGCAAAATATCCATTAGTGTCTGCAATCACCTCCTCGTTTGAATAAAATTTTTGTCCCGCCAGCCATTTTTCAAATTGCCACAACTGCTGAGGTGTGTGCTGGTGCGTTGTCGTGATGGAAAAGGACTTTCTTGTGGGCCAATCGCGGGCGTTTTTTCTTGCAGCTCGATTTTCAAACCGTCCAATAACGATGAATAATATTCACCTGTAATAGTTTTACCCTTTTCCAGATAGTCGATGAGGATTATCCCTTGCGAATCCCAAAAGACAGTCGCCATAACCTTTCCGGCCGAAGGAACGGTCTTCGCCTTTTTTGGTGCAGATTCCCCCTTGGTAACCCATTGTTTAGATTGTTGTTTGGTCTCAGGAGTATAGTAATGTATCCATGTTTCATCCACAGTGACGAAACGATGCTTAAAGTCCTCCGGATTCTTCTGGAACAGCTGCAAACCAACCTTGCAACACTTCACACGATTCCGTTTTTTGGTCAAGCGTGAGCAATCGCGGCACCCATCTTGCGGATAGCTTTCTCATGTCCAAATGTTTATGCAAAATATTATATACCCATTCAGTCGAGACGCCCACAGCACTAGCAATCTTACGCACCTTAACTCTTCTGTCATCCATCACCATATCATGGATTTGATCAATGATTTCTGGAGTCGTAACCTCCACAGGCCGTCCAGAACGTTCAGCGTCACTTGTGCCCATATGGCCAGTCCGAAAATTTTGAAACCACTTATAAACTGTTCTAATCGAAGGTGCAGAGTCACCATAATGTTTATCAAGCTTCTCTTTAGTCTCCTGAGGCGTTTTGCCTTTCATAAAGTAATGTTTAATCACCACACGAAATTCTTTTTCGTCCATTTCTTGAAAATCACTCAACTTCCTTGATTCACACGAATGCTAAACACAAAGAAATAGACCAATATGGCTGAAACTTGGTGTGCGTTCATTCAAGAGATGCTACTAACTAAACATGACCTCGATACCGCCGGTGGTGCCATCTCTCGGACTTTGCACGGACTTTTCAAACCAGCCTCGTATAACTATTGACTAGTCACAGACGCCATTATGGAAACATTCGTGTGAATTTACGTTTATTTGCGCATGTTTTAAATGCCTCAGACCATTGAAAATCCCGCGGATTGTGAAATACACTATGTCATTCGTTTCGTAAATACAAGAGAGGTGAAAACAACCGAAATTCATTGGCAGAAAAGTTAACTGTATGGAAAAAACGCTATGGGCGATGGAATGGTAAGAAAATAGGTTAGAGCATTTAAAGATAACCGTACAAATGTGCACAATAAGAGATGAAGTAGGCGTCCGTCATTAATGATGACTTGGTGCGGAAAGTAGATAAAGAAGTTCAAGAAAATAGACGCTTTACGATTTCATCATTATCTCCTGTGTTTTCTCAACTTTCAAGGGGTGTTTTCTTTGAAATTGTGGCAGAACGAGTAAGGAGTAGAAAATTGTGCTCGAAACACCTTGATTACCTCGCGTATAGCCTTTACCTAGCACCCAGTGACTACCACTTATTCCTGCACATAAAGAAGCACCTTGGCGGTCAGCGCTATGACACCGATGACGACGCCAAAACGGCCACGGTGCTTAGCAATCCCGGCCGCAGATTCCTATGAGGATGGAATATAGAAGGCAGTCTTACGATACGACAAGGGTATTAATATAGGTGGAAATTATGTTGAAAAGTTGATTAAACTCCGGGCGTTCATGTAGAAAAAAAAATTGCCTTTTTTTAACATCAAAACAGTACTTACTTTAAAAACGAGCCTCGTATTTTAGCTAACCCTGCCATGAGTTCTATATAGTTCTAAACTTCTCCTTAGTTTTTTAAGCAGAATTAAAAAATGGAAAAAGGTCAATACCGTATCTTGAAAATACACATTCATTAGACCACCCTGAGTAGTTTCCATACATTAAAAACTAAATAAATAAATGAAACAATATTATCGTTATAAACCGTGATCATTAGCATTTACCATTATTAATAAAATGTCACTATTTATTTTTGTTTACATGTTTTTAGGTCAGTAAGTTTTATATCAATAAAGAATTTACATAATACATTGCAAAACCGAATAAGAACACAATAAAAAACGAACAGATGCTTCAATTGTTTTAAGCTGCATGACTCCCATTCAAGTCAAAACACCGAATTAAAAATAAAAACATAAAATTCGTCATGTTGCATTACCAAAAAAAGATGATCGGTTTCTTAGCGCATGGTGTAACAATCATAATGTATTGTTGAAAAATAATAAC
>CM032447.1:205076949-205084449 GCA_019049505.1 Pachyrhynchus sulphureomaculatus
AATGATAGTTACTTATAATTTAATCAAAGAATTCAGCCAAAGTTTTTATTTACAGGTCCCTGTATACGATTCTATTGGTAGTATTATATCCGCGGTATTTACTAATATTTTGAGGAGTTTATTCTAAACTATTTGTTTTTCGTGTTCCGTACGGAATTACCAGGTTATCGAGTGGGGTATCAAATGAGAGTTTGTAAAAACACGAGTTCAAAAATATATATGATGTAATACTTGCGCACACTTCTTTTGGTGCTGCTGTAGCGTGCGGTATACCAAAAAATTTGAGATTTCCCTGCTATAACATTGCTATACAATAATAATTGATAAGACGAACAATTTGTTGTTAATAATGATTTTATTACGAATATATTTACAAGTAATATCTACATATAAACAGAGACAATATCCTTTAAAAAGCTGACAAATTGATCTTCCTTAATATCTGCTAGGATAAATGGTCCAGATGTGATTGAAGATGGTTTAATGGTACTCCCCTCACTTTCTTTAAGATGTAAATTTTGGCACTAGCCACGACCGTTCAATACCTTGTATATGAGCTTCTGTGAGCGGATCAACATAGTTTTGCTGATGATTTGCAGGTAGACCGCACATTACAGTGGCACCCCTTTCTTTGTATTATTTTTAAAAAATTGCGGAAAATCGCTGTCTCCCCTCCTAATCTCAGAAAGTACTGATGAAAAAATTTTGAAAAAATTCTAGAATAATTTCCACTAGGTGTAGATTGAACGAATCACGAGTGCATTACTTTTGATAATTTATCTGGAATATAAAAAAAAAATTCAAGGTCATCAATTTTCAACAAAGATCGGAAACGAACTTTTCTGAAAACGCATTTAGGGTCACAAAAATTTTATTTTGAAAGCAATCGTAGGGAATACTAACTGAGCAAATCCGTCTTGCACTTGGCCGGTCTTTTAAAATTAATTTTACTTAAAATGCATCATAAATTAAAATCGATCTTGCTAGCGTTTTGTATAGGATAGCCTTGGTTTTAAGGTTAAGCTTTATAATTTAATTAAGCTGAGAATTAGCAATTTTAATAGATTTGTGGTGTTTAAATTCGAATTAAATTCTTATCGAAGTGTCGATTTGTTTATTACTAACCCCTATTTTTTTTTCTAGAAGATAAATTATAGATTTAAGAAAGTAAATAGCCTTAGTTTTGTCAGGATTTAACTTCATTTTCTAGTTTTTCATCCATCTTTCTAGTTGCTTAATAGCCGGTCGAAGACTTAAAATTACAATCCTTTTTTAGATTTTGCTGCTAATGCTATGGCATCAGCGAAAATATATAAGTTTGTTACATTGAGCTTGGAAATATCAGAAGTGTAACTGTTATACAAGACCGGAGCCAGAGGCGAGAGAGCCCTGTAAAACTCCTACTCTGATCAATCTGGATATAGATGGTTTGTCTCCAAACAGAATGTTTTTCAGATGGCATGCTCTTTAATTTAAGTATAGGCTTGTATAAAATGTATCTATATTAGACTCTAGAATCCCAATATCTAAAAATATTCAGGGTTTTTTATTTAAAAAGGTGCAATCTCTTCCACCACGCAACTTTTTACTTGACGGACTGTATAATAAGAGATTAAAAAGGATAAAAAAAAAATAAAATTTCACCGACTTATTTCTCAAATTAGGATATTTTAAATCACCTATCGACCGACCTAAGTATCTCCTAGTTACGTTACTGAGCCTTTTATTACAACTTGAGAGCAAGCAATTCGCAAAGAAACAATTTATTTGAAAATTCCATGTAGAGTCAAAATTATGTCGATTAATCTGAACTAATTGTTCAATAACTTAAAACAAACTCCAGAGATCGTGTAGATTCTAGACGTTGGTGTCTCCATCAGAGTTTTATTTCGCTTGAAATTATGAGCCAATTATGTACAACGTTTTTAAAATTATCCGAGAAAAGGTAACGAGTCAAGTGCTTTACTGCAAAGTCTGTTTTAAAAAGGTGCATTAACTTGAGATCCCGATCGGACGGCCAATCTTAACTAATTAACTTTGTTCAAGCACAACTTTATGTAAATTTCTTAGTACCAATCATTTGTCAAAAGGTATCAATCATCTGTTATCAAAAAAACTTAATCATCTATTAATATTACCCTCATATGACATAGTCGCAAAATTTTAAAAAATTTAGAAAATTGAAGAATTAATATTGTTTATATATCATGCGTTCATCAAGTTCAAATACAATAATTTAAAGATTACTTAAAATATTTTATATGTAGAGAAAGTCTAGAATTTATTGTTTACAGGTTTAACATTTAATTATAACAAAATGGCGGAGAAAAACTGGCAAGACGTATTTGCTTCCAATATCAATGTCTCGCCAGTTGAGTAACGATACTAATGGAGAGAGTTCTAAAACAATTATGTCTGGTTTTGTAACGTCCACTTTTGAGTACAAAGAAACTATTACCCAGATTTTTACAGCATTAAATGTTACTTGGCTACTGTCACCCACAGACAGAATTTCTTCCAGTCCATTTAAGTTGTATTATGTTATGTCTGCAGAGGGCATTGGAGGATAAGTAAATGAAGAAATGAGTTTGATAACAGCAATAAAATTTTAGATTGGACCTTTTTTCTTTACCAGCATGGCATTATGGAATCTTGAGGTACATCAATGTTTACAGCGAGGGTATTAGAAATATACTAGAGACGTTCAATGACACAGCCCCACAAAAACAATAAAAGTTCATTACCACGAACCAAAATACATGAATCTAGTGTATTTTTCGTCGCTAAATTCAAATCCGTAGTTAAAAAAAAAGATTTATAGTGTCATTTTTTTTGGTCACAAACATCCCTTGAAATGGGCTAAAACTATAGTAATAATGTAATGGCTTTTAATGAAGTGTGAAGAATGGTAGATATTTTATAGTCTAGAGAAGAAAATATGCATTCAAATCACAGCAAGCTATTTATATTAATTAGTTCAAAATCCACCCTTATAGGGGGTGAAAAGTATCTCTAAAACTCAAATAACGCACTGAGTTCAAATAACATGTACAAAGAACAAATTCTTGTAGCTCTTAGGACAAAATATCTGAATCTGGTCTTACAACCAGACATTACTCTTAAAGGGTTGAAGCTCGCCCCTATAGAATGTAAACACCACCCCACCTACGAGGGTATCTCATAAGTTTCAATAGCGACAAAAAAAGTTCAGGCTTTTGTAGTTTTAGACAGGATGAAGAAATAAAAATTATCCCTAAGAAGAGAGGAAGGGACTACCCCCTGGGAATGATAGATCTTAGAAGTTTTAGCATCTAAAAAAAATACAGGCTCTATTTGTCCATCCTGCCTGAGACTACGAAAGCCTGTTTTTTTTTTCTCAGATGCTCAGATCCTTTCCGAATTTCAGTAACATCCATGTGCATCATTAGAGGGTAGGGGTAGGTTCTATCACTCTCTAAGGGTAGTTTATAGTCGTGTATCGGTGGTTCAAGTGACTTTACTCCATATTTGTTCACTCTACCTAATTTTAGGTAGCCTACACAGCCTGAATTTTTTTCGTCGTTATTGAAACTTATGAGATACCTCTGTAGGTGGGGGTGGTTTTTACATCATATAGGGGTGTCTCAACCCTTTAAGAGTAATGTGTGGTTGTCACACCAGATTCAGATATTTTGTCCTAAGAGTTACAAGAATTTGTCCTTTGAATATGTTATTTTAACTCACGTGCGTAATTTGAGTTTTAGAGGTACCTTTCACCCCCCATAATGGTGAATTTGGGTTAATTAATAGAAATAGCTGTGGTTTGAGTGCATATTCTCTTCTCTAGACTATAAAGTATCTACCATTTTTCAAACTTCAGTAAAAGTCATTACATTATTACTATAGTTTTAGTCCATTTCAAGGAATGTTTTTTGCCAAAAAAAAATGACCCGATAAAGCGTCGAAAAATACACTAGATCCATGTATTTTGGTTCGTGGTAATGAACTTTCATTTTTTTTTGTGAGGCTGCTTAATTAACACGAGACAAACAGCAACAAGAGAAAAACTACCAAATATTTCTAAGTGAAACTGTCCGAGAATCAAGCTGGAAATCTTGACGACGGATTCAATTAGCTTTTTAGAAAAAAAAATAGTAAACACACGTGTACACCGGAAGAGTAACGTGCAATAATATGATTTTTATTTTACGAAGGTGAGACACCGGTCGAAATTTACTTAAGAATATTAAAACAGTGCGGTGAAAAGTATTTAAACCACCGAAGCATTTATAAGTAGATTAAACAGTTCAGGCAAAACAAGTATCACAGATCTTCATCGCTCGAGAAGACCAGTTGAAGTTTCGACCGCCACGCTGGAAAATCACATAAATGACCTAATCAGGGATGATAGACATATAAATATTACAATAATTGCTGAAATGTGTAATGTCAGTACTGAAATCGTGGATAACATTATTCATGATAAGCTGAACTCTCGAACTATATGAGTTCGAAGATAACTGACTTAGGACTATAAAGACAACCGAATTCACATTTGCTCTGAACTCAAACATCGGTTTTTAACGGAAAGTAATGACTTTCTAGATCGTACCTGTGATGAAACATGGATTCATCATTTTGAACCCGAATACAAGCGGAGGGGAAACATCTGAATTCTCCCACAAAGAAAATTCAACGTGTGAACAGTGATTACTATTCCAACATGCTTCAACAGAAATTAAAAGCAGCAATAAGAATCCAAAAGGTGTTATTCTGCTGCTCAGAAAACCCTAGAGACGATCGAAATGTTGTGTTGGGAAGTGTTGCCACACTCTCCTTATAGACCCGACCTCGCACCGTCCAATTTTTATCTATTTGATTCTTTCAAAGAGTTTTTACGTGGCACCAAGTTCAAAGACAAAGAAGCCGTATATGACTAGCTCATACACCAAGATAAATAATTCTACACTACAGTAATTCGGAAGCTCACAGAACGATGAAAAAAGTGCCTAAATGTTACTAGAGAATACGTTAAAAGTTAGTGAAGTTTTCATTGTCACTGAATAAACAGTTTTTCCTCCGCAACCATTTGTCCCATTAATTATTGAACTCCTCGTATATCCAAAAACTTGGAACCTGATTCAGTTTTTGTTGGGTTCTAGATCACCGTAGGATATTGGGTAATTAGGTTACCGATACGCTGCAAAATTTCATATCATATTTACCAAAGATCTTTTTTTTCCAAATATAGCCCCTATCCTAGCAGATTAAAGGCATTACTGCTTTTTCACTTAAAAAACAATATACTAACGGTAAAAACCAGTGTACAGAGAGTTAATGCATGATATATATTTAATTATGATCTAATTATTAAAGTATTATAATAATTCAATTGACCTAAACAACATAGACGATAAACAAAGTAATGTTAATAAAGCATTACCTGTTTTCTATTTTCAACCGATTTAAATAATTTATATAGGCCAATTTTTCAAATCTGCGGCATAGCGTTAATTAAAAGCTTACAAGTTACAAGGATGTGATCTCATACCCGTAATTATATCGCGCTTTTTCCCGCATTTTAATTTTAGCAATAAGTAATTAGTAGTGTAAGACCGCTCGGCTGCATTATATTGTCGGATAGAAAGTGACTTATGGTGAGGTAATGCTTCATATTGGGCTTTGTCAGATGAAGCAGTGGGTTTAGTTACTAATATTGATAAGGCAAAAAGTTTATTTAAACCAATGAGAATATATAAATACAATTACTTTTAAGGCTTTGATGCATAGTGTATTTACCATTTTATTTTTTATTAACTGTTGCAAAATTCGATTCACTATCTTTATTGTTTGGTTAGATTTTAGAGCTTTTTTCTCAATTATGGACGAAATCTCTTGAGTCTTTAAATGTGGCGATAGTGTGATCTTTACGTGCCTTATCCTGAGCAAACACTAAGGGTTATCGCTTTATTTACACTTTATCGACATCTCTTCAAAATAGTATTCTAGTACGAACCCCATACCATTGTCTCAGATTTTTCAATCACGATATTCTTCTGCAACCTACATCTCTTCGGCCTTCAACCTTTCATTCTATGGTTGTTTACAAAAGTTTGCATTTATGATTTTTTAATGTATAGCAGAGGTACAAGAGCATGCATTTTTAAGGGTGAACATGAAACGCCTCTAGCTTTTTAGACATAAGTTCTGTTAGAGTTCACTCTTTCATAACATAACAAGGAATGCTGAAAACATAACAACAGAGTAAGGGGACAGCGAAGACATATGGGGATCGTTCCAAAAGTTCTCTGCCTAACAAATAAGATGCAAGATTACAGAGAATTTTTTTTTATTTTTCTCCATATTCACCTTGCAAATCAATATATTTAGTCCTACGACTGCCAACTTTTTAATACCCCCTTAATAAGATTTCTCTTCATCTACTTTTATGAAAAATTGATGAAATTCACTGGAATTATGTGTAGACAAGTTTAAATATACTTGGAAAATGTTCGTTCGAATGCGTTTTTGGTTGATTGTTAACCAATCCATCGAGCGGAAAGCTTTTTCGTACTCAAAACATCGTGTAAGATGTGGTGGACACAACCCATTTAGTGTGTTATTGTAGAATTTTTGTCACAATCTCGTCGGGCATAGAGGTTTTCGGGAATCCAGACCGTTTGTCGTCTTGAATGGAGCAGCCCACTTTTTAGTCATCGAAAACAAAGGGGAAGAATCATTTAATGTGTTATTTCACGTTTTTTTGAATGTCTGTAGGAGTCAAATCTTTTAAAATGAAGTATTTTATAAACAGCTCACACTTGAAGTTTATCCATTTTGTAGAAAATATTAAAAAATTGTTTATTTATAAAATCACTACAAAAAAAAAAACTAAACACACGTGTTTGAAACTTCACAGTGCATATATAGTATAATCGGTAACACATAATAAATATCAATAATTTGGTCATATTGGTGTCATATCTGTGTCAGGCCAAGAACTTTTGAAACAGCCCTAGTAATAATCTGGCTTGCTCTATTTTAGAAAGAGCTTCTTGCATGTTGTACATTGTTTGTACAACGTGAAGTTGACATCCTAAGTATGTATAAGTGTTATCCATTCAATATGGTGGTTTCTGACAACAAGCTAAGAAAGCATTTCATAAAACGGTGTTGTCTAAATATCTTAGATTATTCGCATTTATTTTATTTATGTTGATATCTTTGCTTATATCCCAAGGTCGTTGAAAAGGCTTTATATAAGTAATTATTTTTCTTGAATGATCCTGTATTCAAAATTTATCACTGAAATATTGCTTTGGTTTAAGTCTTACTTGATGAACAAGGAGCAGTGTGTTGAAATTGCTGCTGGTACTATATCAGATGTTGTTAGTACATCATTAGATGCATCCTGGAGCAGTCATCTGAGTCTCCTATTATTTAGTCGTCGCTCCTGACGATACTAAAATGGTTGGCGAAACACACGTCGAGTGCAATAATAAAGTCTTTGATGTATTGGTA
>CM032447.1:205086949-205089473 GCA_019049505.1 Pachyrhynchus sulphureomaculatus
AAATCTCTTTCCCCCAGTTATCAACTTTCTAACTTGGTGTAAAGTTTTTAAAATTCTACTGTTGGTTTTGCGAGATGTTTTTTTTTTTAGTTCTTAGGCTTCGCCCACGGCTTTCGATTGGTATTTATAAGCAGCTTAACCATTAGTATTCTCTTTTTTTCCTCAAAAATTGCTCTTTATATCCATATACTCCGCCTTTCCCTTTGAACCTGGGTACGCTAGTAGACATCGCGTAACATATGGGCAACTAAAATTACAATTCATGATTTATATTTTTCATTAGAAACTTTCTGTAAAAGAAGGTTAATTTGAACAATTAACAATGCGGAAAATTTTAATTTTTTAATATTCTTTCGGAAAGCTTAACTTCAAAATTTGATCAAAACTCCCATTTTCCATCAACCCAAGAAAAATTAAAATCAAAAATCCACTTTACATATGTCACAAATTCATTCAAGCCAAAAATAACGTTCAAACAGTTTTAAAATTCTAGCTAATTATAACATTTATTCACATAAGAAATAAATTGGCGCTATTTTTAGAGTTTCGCTAATTAGTAATCACTTTCAACCAACTGTTAAAATTTTATTCATAAAACTCACTGTATTCCTGTAATGCCCTAAAAGGAATAATATACAAATAATTTGTCTTGTAATCTTTATTTTAACCACTGGCTGTCGGCGTCGTTTCATAAACTTATATCTCTTTGATGTGCTTAAATGTTATGCAAATTCGAGCCGTTTGTGTCGTTTCGGAGAGTCGGTGCAACTGATTAGGAACTTGTCTCTGTGAGAACGATTTGGCATACACGTACGTTTCCCATTAAAATTTGTTGACATTTTCTTTATATATGCTATTACTGATAGTAACTCACATAAATGTATTAAAAGTAACCGCACTGAGTTTTTGTCGTTTAAAACAAGCAATAATTTAAATAAACATACAGTTATCTCTTATAATGTAATAACCTGAATTACTGGGTTTTTTTATAATTAATGGCAGGAGTATCGGTGGAAGGTAATTTATATCTGTTATTGTCCGGTTTTACTTGACAATCCCAAATATCTCTGCAGATCTGCAATTGCTTCATAGGTTTGACAGTAAATGAAACTGAGTATTCCAAATGCAACAAAATGGTTTCCTTATACCATATAAGGTTTCGGCAGCAGATTCCTAAGTAATATGGAATAGAAGTTTTCAAGGCTTTAAGAGCCACGATTTGCGGGATTAAAACTTATCAGATTAGAGTAATTTCGACATTTCATTTACGATTACAGAAGGCATCTTCGCGGACCTTTTGGAAATTTCAAGCAATCACCAAAAATAGTTTAAAATTGAGCTAATATTAGATCTTTTCAGTAATGTTGTACGACGAAGATTTTAAAATCTTAGGACGAAAAATTTCTTGTAATTATCTTGTATATAACACGTAGGCTGAAAAGTTTTTGGTCTGACACAAAGATGTCGCCCTTTTCAAAAAATACATATGATTTTTAGGAAGTACCAACCTTCAAATGATACGTGTCGAAATTTCATGACATTTCGACAGTTAGTTTACAACTTTTGATATTTCAAAACAATGAAACAAATCGAATTTCGTGTATTGGTTAAACACTGTTTTTTGATGAAAAAAAATACCATTCAAGCAAACCAATGGCTTAATAAGTGTTACGGAGACTGGAAAAATCACTCATCATTTACTGGTATGCTGGATATAAACGCGGTCGTACAGACACAAATGACGCTGAACGCTCTGGACGCCCAAATGAGGTGGTTTACACCGGGGAAAAAACATCAACAAATTCCACTAAAAATTGTTTTAGATGACCGTTAAAGTGAAATTGCGTGAGATAACTGACATCCTAAAGATATCAAAAGAACGTGTTGGTCATATTTTGCATGAGCCATTGGGCCTGCGAAAGCTCTATTCGAAATCGGTACCGCGTTTGCTCACTGTTAGACCAAAAAAGCAACAACGTTGATTGATTATTCTGGGCGCTGCTTGGACCTGTTTAAGCGCACTTAAAAGAATTTTTTTTCATGCGATATGTGGGACAATGGAAGATATATGGAACTCACCACTGCACACGGAATTCAAAATCAGCAGTTCAGCTGAGTGTGACAGCAGCCGGTGTGTGAAAGCCGCCCGAAGCGATCAAAGACAAAACAGTCAGCTGAGAAGGTTTTGGCCTTCTGTTTTTTGGAAGAATGCGCATGGAAATAAATTACATTCGACTATGCTGAGAAGGGAGAAGAAAACCCATCAATAGCGAATATTATATAACGGTTATTTGTGCGTTATGAAGGCAGAAATCGGGCCAAAAGAACCGGCCCAAAATTAAACAAGAAAAAAGTGCACTTTTTTCAAAACTATGCAATCGTGTCACAAGTCAATAGGTTACTATGGCAAAAATTGTATGAATTGAAGTTAGAATTGCTTCCTATCCACATTTAGTCTCCCTCCTATTTAGCCTCCAGCTACTATGACTCTATTTGCAGACCTCAAAAAATGAATCGCGGGAAA
>CM032447.1:205089573-205122073 GCA_019049505.1 Pachyrhynchus sulphureomaculatus
GGAACACTAAAAACAGTGAAATACTTCTGGAAATGGAACTACATAACATAGATATATGCGCGATTATCAGAAACCAAACGCAAAGGCAAGGGAACCACTAAAGTACCAAACTATGTGCTAATATATAGCTGGGTCGACAAACACAAAAGAGCAACAGCAGGAGTGGGGCTACTAATAGCTGAAAAATACGAAACACCTTATACAAGGCATAGAATACGTAAATGAAAGAATCCCCAAAGTATCATTGAACATAGGAACAGGAAACCTCAACCTTATAAGTGTATATGCTCCGGACATTCGCAAAAAGCAGAGAAGAGACAGAAACATTTTACGAAAGCCTGGAAAACGAACTGAGAAACATATCAGTAAATGAGAAATTACTTATAATGGTGACCTAAATGCCAGAATTGGAAATAACATATTACCTGGAATAAAGCACCACTTTAACGAGGAACATATCAATGAGAACGGAGAAGTACGAGTAAGACCTGTGTGCACGCTACAACATGACAATAAACAACACCTTCTTTAAACATAAACCCCAGCATAAAACTACATGACAGAACTCTCGAGAACAAAACTCAACGATAGTCTAATATAATATCAAATAGAGCCATACACCCAACCCAAATACTAGACACAAGAAGCCTGACCTCAGCAAATATAGGATCCGACCTCTTTTTAGTCGTTTGTAAACTGCGAATAAACATACAGAAGAAGAAGATATCAAAAAACACGATCCAAGAAAAAATCAGCATAAAGTCCATCAAAGACCCAACGACAAAAGCACTGTATCAGACTCGACTACCACAAGAAATCGAAACAAACAACATTATAAAACATGACGACACAGAGAACTGCTGGGAAAAAAAATAAAGACAAATATTACTGATGCAGCTGTTGAGGCGTTGGGAATAAGAAAAGTAGGAGTAAATAAAAACCCAACCAACAAACAATGAGGTACACCGGAAGTGAAAGTACTGGCTAAGGAGAAACGGGAGGCATACTTGAGATACAGAAACAACAGAACACCAGAAGAAAAGAACCATTACACCCAAACAAGAAACAGAGTCAACGCAGAAATCAGAGAAATAAAACGAAACTTTTGGGAAGGATTCACCTCCGAAATGGAACATGACCTATACGGAGCACAAAAGAAAGTGTGGAGAATGATAAAAAGAAAGAAACTCGAAGTCGCGGAGTACACACAAACACAACAAATCGATGAGACCCGCAGGAAAATCTACTTTGAGCATTTGTACGCAGATGCACCCGAAAGAGAAGCCGAGGATGAGAAGGAAGATGAGAAAATCGAAGAACTCTCAGAGATACCAGGTGAAATGACGATAGAACACTCAAAAAAGATTAAAAACAGAAAAGCATCCGGGCTAGATAACATACCAAATGAGCTACTGAAATATGGAGGGCAACAATTAATGGCAGAACTTACAAAGCTATTCAATAAAATATTATCAGCCAAAGAAGTCCCTAATGAATGGAGGAAAAAAAGCATAACCATTCCTATATTCAAGACAGAAGACAAGAAATTATCAGAAAACTATAGAGGTATAACTCTGTTAAGTTCAACCATAAAGCTCTTTACAAAGATCATAGAAGCAATAATAAGTGAGCATGTAAACATATCGGAAGAACAACAAGGCTTCAGAAAAAATAGGTCACCCGTAGATGCCATCTTCATACTCAGACAAGTAGTAGAGAAGGCCATAGAATACGGAAAACCCGCATTTATGTGCTTTATAGACCCCACTAAAGCATTTGACAGAGTAAGACTAAAACACGAGATAATAACCCATATCAGAGACATGGAGGAAGGATATTCACTTACAATGGGTAAAATCAACATTGTCTATTATCCAGACGACACTGTGATCGTGGCAGAGAACGAAGACGACTCAAGCCCTCAACACGCAGGTATCCAACCCAAAAACCAAAACCCTCGTCATATCTAAAGAGCCAATAAGATGCAAACTTGCTCTGGAAAACAAAACAATAGAACAAGTCATGTCATTTAACTACCTAGGCATACAAAACACCTCATGCTAAAATAGAACAAATGAAGTGAAGGACCAAGCAAACAAAGCCAGCCGAATATCAGGCGCACTTCGGGACATCATCTGGAACAATGCTTTTATGAATAAAAAGGCAAAAGTAAGGATATACAAAACATGTGTCAGACCCACACTAACATACGCTATGGAAAGAAGAGCAGACAATAAAAGAACAAAAAGCATTTTCGAACAACAGAGATGAAAATACTTAGAAACATTTCAGGATACACACAGGAAACTACAGGCCTGAGGCCTACAGTACGTGGAAGAAGAAGAAGAAGCATTAGTTTTAAAACGTAAATCTTTTAATAATAGGGTATATTAGATCTGGAACACCGTACATCAATAACTACATTACAAATTCTTCGGAATGCGGAATCAAGAACACTGAATCATGTAAATATATTATTGTAAGCAGTTTTGTACAACAATATGAATATTTGGTGATACAAAATATGTTAACATAATTGTTAAAAGGATTTTTATCTAGGAAAACATCACTTTGCCTCATATATATCTGGTACCATTTTGCAGGATCTTTCATAGGATTTCTTTTTTGTTATAGCACCTATGTCAAAAATACTAATAGGTTTCGGATTACCCAATAACCTGACAAATATGACTTATTTATCAAAATAATGGTGTTGGCTCAGAATCTTGATTTTTATTTTTAAGTACTACCACAGGAAATATCCTGTGGTAGTACTTGTACTCCATACGAATTTTCCATTGTTGAAAGCTGTAGTGCAGGTCGTTTTCTGACAAATTCGTCATGATCTCCGTCGTTTTTACTTCACTACGACAAAACGGGCTCCTTTCAAAGCACTTTATCTTGGGAAACAAAACAAAGTCACATCGAGCAAGGTTAGGTAAGTAAACTGGATGTTCCAATACGTCGATTCTATGTTTCGCCAAGAACTTCTTGAATGAAAGAACATTGTGCGCTGGCACGTTGTCTTGCTGGAGGATCTAACGCCGTTCCTTCCACATTTTAAGTCTTTTCCTTTTCACAGGGTCATGAAGGGTGACCAAAACCTGTTTATAGTAACATTCAGGCTTCATTCAATGTGAACAACCCCACGGATGTCAAAAAAACATACCTGGCTACATTGCCTCTAACTTTGATTTGTTATTTCGCGCTTTCTTTTGCCTCGGTGAGTTTGGGCTTTTCCATTGCATGAATAACGCTTGGTTTCAGGATTATCCGTGAAAAAACTACTGAACTCGACATAGTTATGGCAGGGCGCTCCATTCCTCTAACATCGTCACTCAATTTGTTGGACGTTAATTTGGGAGCAAATATGTCCTGGCATGAACATGTTCCAGGGATAGCAAGGAGAGAGCTTCTCAAAAGTTGGGAATATTATTTCGAACCAGAAAGCTTTACACTCCACAACAACTCTTAATTCTTTATAAAGCTCAAAATTGGACCAACTATGGAATACTGCTCCCAGGTTTGGAGCTCTGCTCCCAAACATACATTGCATTTGTTGGATTCTATTCAGAGAAGAGCTGTTCGACTGATTGGAGACTCGGAACTGACCGGCGGCCTTGATTCGCTGGAACATCGAAAAACGTTTGGCGACTTGAGCCTATTCTACAAGTATTTTCATGGAAAATAAAGGAAGGATGTAGCCCGCTTAATTCCTCCCAGAGTGGGGCATGTTAGAAATACACGTCGCGATAAAATTTCACATTCGTATGAGGTTCAGCTTGTCACCCCGCGTACAACGCTTTTCAAGCAGTCTTTTATATGGAGAACATCATCTCTTTTTTGCCTACGACTGTGTTTCCCACCGAGTACAATTTACAGCGATTCAAGAACAACGTGAATCGCCTTTTCTGCACACGTGTCGCTCCTGTGGTGCTTCAGGGACTTCCCTGCAGCACGTGTGCTAGACCCATAAAAAAAAACCATGATTCATTATTTTAAAAAGTTAGGTTCAATGCTTTTCAGGGAGAAAGGATTTTCGATACCAACTTTGCTCATATAAAAACCTTCATATGAAATTTCTTTTTCTTTCTTTGTCAATATTTGTTAACTTACTGATAGTTTTAATAGTCAGACGTCGATTTTCTTTAATGACCTTACCGACTTTTTCAATGTTGTAGTCTGTTTTTGCCTTTCGTGGTAACCCAACGCGGGGATCATCTGTGACGTCTTCTCTGCCATCTTTGAATCATTTACCCATTCGAAAACTTGAGTTCACGATAAGGTATCATCACCATACAATTCTTGCAGCAAGCTTAATATTTCTATAGTAGACTATCTCAGTTTAACAAGAAATTTTACGTTAACTCGTTGCTCAACATTGACTCTAAGCATTTTTCCGAGGTAGAGCAAATACACGATACGATTTGAATTAGAGTCGCAGCCGAACTGGAAACTGCACGGTTATCAAAATGCGGAATAGGTAGAGCGGGTATTCAAACTCAACGCCCCACCATTGTTAATCGCTCGGCATTAATATTATCGGCCTACCAAAATCAGTCCCGTGATTTTCTAGCTGCACCTCGTGCATCTAAAAGCGCACGCACATACACTAGAGAGCAAACAAATCAACTCAAACGATTTTGCTTCATTTAACACCGATTCTAGAATTCATTATTTTTGGTATCATTCTACTCTTTCCAATAATACCAAAAACATTTGGATTTCCAAAAAGTTTTATTGATAAAACGGTTTTACTCAATAGAACCGTTTTTGCTCGCTCAGCAACGAACTTGTTGCGTGCTATTCACCCTATAAAATCACATGCAACCGCATTACCAAGAGATTGGCGCCTTTACCAGAAGTACAAGTATGAAATGCGGATTTCAGACAACAGATGGTGCACCAATGCAGTTTGTGCTATAAAGATTTGACACTGCGCCATTTTGTTGTGTCATCAACAAGTGTCAGACGCGCACGAGTGATAAATTGGAAAAGTGTGTGCATAGTGTTGTGTTGTTGTGTTCAATATGTCCAAATTTATACCGAACGCTGCTTGAAAAAAGCCAAAATATCGAAAGAGGCAACACAAAGTCATTTTTCTTCATGATAATGCTCCATCACATACGGCAAAACCAGTTCGCAACACGTTGGAAGCACTCAGCTGGGAAGTTCTACCCCATGCGGCTTACTCACCAAACTTGGCTCCTTCCGATTACCACTTGTTTGCATCGATGGGTCACGCACTTGCTGAGCAGCGCTTTGGTTCGTAAGAAGATGTGAAAAAATGGCTCGATGAATGGTTCGCAGCAAAAGAGAAAGATTTTTACTGGCGTGGTATTCACAAATTGCCTGAAAGATGGGAAAAAAAAAAAGAAAAAAAAATGTATAATAAGCGATGGATCATACTTTGAATAAAGCACTTTTTATCATTCTTCCGAATTTAACATGTTTTTTTTTAGAAAAAAATCCGCATTTCATACTTGTACACCTGGTACACAGAGACCATGATCAGGAAGAAGAAGGTGTACCTCGGAGTGAGACGATCGCTTCATTGTCAAAACTCTAAGAAATCATCACTTGACAAGTTCGTGGTCGGGCTATCAATCATTGGACAGTCAGAAGAAGACTTAAAGAAGCTAACCTAACTCCGAAGGGACCAGCTAACGGACCCAAATTGACAGCAGCCATCAAAATCGAAGAGAACTTGCAGGAACACGTCGTTCCTAACTCTGGGTTTGTTGGCGATAGCTTCGTGCTAATGCACGACAATTCAAGGCCACATGCTGCTGCACTGGTGCGGCAATATTTGGCAGAAGTGGGAATACTCACATTATACTGGCCTGCGTGGAGTTCTGACCTCACTCCAATCGAGCACATGTGGAATGAGCTCAAAAAAGGGTTCGAGCCACAAATCCAGCCCCTGCATCGCTGATGAACTTAAAGGTTACGATGTAAGAAGAGTGGGGAAGAATCCCCACAGATAGTGGTGTGAAAAAGTCCACCTGCTCTTTTCAATCATTCTAATCAGTAAAAAGCATGAGGTATGCTATGGAATCTGGTATCATTAGAAAGAGAATAGAATGGGCTTTCAAATGATACTAAAAATCCGTAAAAATATATGAACACTCAATTCTAGGATCCGTGGTAAATGAAGCCAAATAGTCTGAGTCGATTTTTTTGCTTACCAGTGTAGTTTGATTTCTCTTCTACCGGTTTTCTGCTACCATACCCTTCTACTAAGCTTGATGTAAACATACTCAGTTCATCAAAGAGAGAGCACTGACATATAATCGGATTTCAATTCAATTAAATTGATTAGTATTGATCCTTACTTTATTTGTGGGTGCATTATATAATCTACTCCTATATGAAGTGCGCTTATATAGAAGTATATTTTCTTTTAATTTATGTAACATAATTATATGAAATCATTTACGGTTGTCTAAGAAACCTTTGTTCGGTGGATTAGGTTAAATTGAGCTTTATGCACGTTTACTTTTTAATATTTTATTATTTTCCTATCATAACCGTTCTTAAATGTTACTTTGGTGGTAACGCCTAAGTTAAGGAAATTAAAGGTATCATAGTAACTTGAACTAATAATAGGTTTCTTAATGTTTATTTTTTGACAACGCCGAATACGAAGTGATGTTGGAAACACGTTAAGAAATCATAATTGTTGTTAAAGACATTAATATAATAAAAGATTCATACTTGCAACAGTCCGCATTAATAGCATTCTCTCAAGAGAGACTTTTAGATTATTCTCTAATCTGTTTTTAGTGTTCTGTACAGAACACTTATAAGATCATTTCGGTTTCTGTCCGTCTGTCTGTCCATCTGTCACACTCGATTTTCTCCGAAACTATTTGACATAGAAAGTTGAAATTTGGCAGTAATATAGGATTTGGTGGCCCTATCAGAGCCGTGTAATTTTGAAAGTTAAATTTTAATATCGATATCATTACCAAGTTATCAAATACATCTTTGAGATGTTCAGTAGGTGTTTTTGTAACAAGTGAGCTAATGCTACTGTGGCGGTACAATATTTTTGGACAATCGTTGAACGAAAATTATTACGAGTGCATTGCTTTTTATAATTTACCTGGTATATATGTATATATATATATACATATATATATATATATATATATATATATATATATATATATATATATATATATATACATATATACGAGGCTGGTTTGAAAAGTCCGTGCAAAGTCCGAGAGATGGCACCACCGGCGCATATCGAGGTCATGTTTAGTTAGTAGCATCTCTTGAATGAACGCACACCAAGTTTCAGCCATATTGGTCTATTTCTTTGTGTTTGGCATTCGTGTGAATCAAGGAAGTCGAGTGATTTTCAAGAAATGGACGAAAAAGAATTTCGTGTGGTGATTAAACATTACTTTATGAAAGGCAAAGCGCCTCAGGAGACTAAAGAGAAGTTTGATAAACATTATGGTGACTCTGCACCTTCGATTAGAACAGTTTATAAGTGGTTTAAAATTTTCGGACTGGCCATATGGGCACAAGTGACGCTGAACGTTCTGGACGGCCTGTGGAGGTTACGACTCCAGAAATCATTGATCAAATCCATGATATGGTGATGGATGACAGAAGAGTTAAGGTGGGTGAGATTGCTAGTGCTGTGGGCATCTCGACTGAACGGGTACATAATATTTTGCATAAACATTTGGACATGAGAAAGCTATCCGCAAGATGGGTGCCGCGATTGCTCACGCTTGACCAAAAACGGAATCGTGTGAAGTGTTGCAAGGATGGTTTGCAGCTGTTCCAGAAGAATCCGGAGGACTTTAAGCGTCGTTTCGTCACTGTGGATGAAACATGGATACATTACTATACTCCTGAGACCAAACAACAATCTAAACAATGGGTTACCAAGGGGGAATCTGCACCAAAAGAGGCGAAGACCGTTCCTTCGGCCGGAAAGGTTATGGCGACTGTCTTTTAGGATTCGCGAGGGATAATCCTCATCGATTATCTGGAAAAGGGTAAAACTATTACAGGTGAATATTATTCATCGTTACTGGACCGTTTGAAAACCGAGCTGCAAGAAAAACGCCCGCGATTGGCCCACAAGAAAGTCCTTTTCCATCACGACAACGCACCAGCACACACCTCAGCAGCAAAATTAATGGAAATAGGATTCCAACTCGTTTCACATCCCCCCTATTCTCCAGACTTGGCTCCCTCGGACTACTATTTGTTCCCCAATTTGAAGAAATGGCTGACGGGACAAAGATTTTATTCAAATGAGGAGGTGATTGCAGACACTAATGGATATTTTGCAGACTTGGACAAATCCTATTATTCGGAAGGGATCAACAAACTAGAACATCGTTGGACGAAGTGTATAAGCCTAAAAGGAGACTATGTCGAAAAATAAAAAAGGTTTACCCAAACACATAAGTAGTTTCTATTTTTGCACGGACTTTTCAAACCAGCCTCGTATATATATATATATATATATATATATATATATATATATATATATATATATATATATATATAATCAGTTTTCAACAAAGATCGGAGACAAACTTTGTTGAAAACTCACTCTTGTGAAGTCATTGTTTATTTTATACCTTCGTAACAAAAATTTTTATTTTAAAAGTAATCAACGTACGGAATACTAATTGCGCAAGTCCGATTTGCACTTGGTCGGTTATTTTGATTTATAATTCCCTTGGGTTATCAATAATGGGTTTCTTTAATGGCAGCGTGCGGCTACCAATAATCTTGTTTTCAATTGGCAGATGTCTCATAAAATTATTAGTTTTCCATTAAATGTTTAACATGTGTTTTTTTATTACTTTATAAATACATGATTATTTTAATACTGATTCAGTTTTTTCTGCTTTTTTGAATTCGTAAAAGTTAATACTGTAACGTACAGGGTGAGTCAAGGATAGAGTAAAGTTCATTATCTCATTTGTTTCGGGAATGACGAAAAAATGTTAAATAAAATAGTTTTAGGAAATGTTAAGGTGCACAGTTTAATATTATTTTTGAGTATACAGGGGACTTTAAAAAAGTGTGGCCGATGTAACATTTGTTTTTTTTCCTATTTTCTAATTATTTTTAAATTTCGCGTAAAATTTTATAACTTTTTTATTAATAATGTTATATACCTAAACCTAGTATTTTTTCTAATATTTCAATTTTTTTAAAAAAATAATAGTTTTCGGTTTTGTAAAACATTGCCAGTAGCGCCATCGTTTCTGAAAGTGGAATACTCATAATTGGTACCAGCGTTCTACAGAGATGGAAAAAAAAGATATATGTAAAGAAATTTGAGTTAGGTGCTACAGGGTGTTCAAAATAAATGTATGCATTTCGACTATTTTGGATTGAAAAATTTCAAATTTTTTAACTGGCACACCCTGTATATTAATATTTTTTCTGATAGATTTTACAAAACCTTCTAACTTTTATTAAGTATGTCATATACCTATTTCTAATAGTTTCCGTTTTATTTTGAATTTTGCAATTTTTACCCTTCTTTTTAATACACTTATGCTATAACATCATAGTTGCCAGACAAACAAAAATGTAGGCATTGTCAAATTTTGACATGTCTATTAAACAAGTAAAAATAGTTTAATTTGTTGTAGTAAGTGACGTATAAAGATAATAGTTATGGATTTTACTAAAAATGAATTAATTGATATGGTTTACATACTGAGCGATGCGGGAAAAAATTGTCTTTTGGCAGTAAGGCTTTACGGAGCGAAGTACCCTAATAGACGTATACCATAGAGAAAATCTTTTCAGTACTTAATGGAACAGTTTGATGGTAGTGGTAGCGCTGAGTATACGAAACGGAAAGTAGTAAACGAGAATGCTACCAATGAGGAAAAAGAAATGGAGATTTTACTTCATGTTGAAGATAATCCTCAGTCAGCAGCCGTCAACTAGCTGACTTATCTGACACATCTCAATCTACGGCTAATCGCATCAGGAGAAAATACTAGTATCATCTCTTTCATACGGAACTACACCAAGAACTTCAAGATCGTGATTTTGAACGACGAGTAAACTTTTGTACCACCATGAATGGAGCAATAGAGGCCGATCCAAATTTTTTATCCAAAATAATGTTTTCTGATGAAGCTACTTTTCGCAGTAATGGAGCAGTTAACAGCCATAACATGCATTATTATTCAACAGTTAATCTATTTTGGGTCGGGGAAGTTCAAAACCAAAACCATTGGTCGCTTAATGTATGATGTGGAATATTAAATTTTCGAATTATTGGTCCATATTTTTTCCAAGAACCGCTTAACGGGCCTAGATATATAAATTTTTTGCAAAACGAATTACCCCATCTTCTTGAAGAAGTTGATAACTTTGAACGGAACAAATGTGGATTCAATAAGACGGAGCTCCTGCTCGTTACCACTAGGAAGTTCGGGAATTTTTAAAAGATCGTTACCTACAAAAATGGATCGGTAGGGATGGATTCATTCAGTGGCACCCTCGATCATATGAGTTAACATCCTTAGACTTCGTTTTGTGGGACTACATTACAGATCGTGTTTATGTGAACCCCCTTACAACACCGGTAGATATGAAAAAATAGGATACGGGATGCGTGCAGGAGAATAACGCTTTTTATGCTAAGGAAAGTGAAGGAAAATATAGTAAAACGACTAAACATGTGTATTCAAGTAGACGGGCATATTTTTGAACATTTATTAAGTCATTATAATTAATCATTAGATAAGTTAAACTATATTAAAATTATTATTAACTATTTGTTTATGTTTTCTCAATAGCGCAAGTGTATTAAGAACAAGGGTAAAAATTGAAAAATTCAAAATAAATCAAAAATTATTACAAACAGGTATATGACATTAATAAAAGTTGGAGAGTTTTGTAAAATCTCTCAGAAAAAATAATAATATATAGGGTGTCCCATTTAAAAAATTTGAGATTTTTCAAATTGAAATAGTCGAAATGAATAACTTTATTTTGAACACCCTGTAGTATCTAACACACATTTCTTCATATATATCTTTTTTTTTTATCTCCATGGAACGTTCGTACCAATTATGAGTATTTCACCTTCAGAAATAATGGCGCTACTGGCAATTTTTTACAAAACTGAAGACTAGGTTTAGGTATATAATATTATTAATAAAAAAGTTATAAAATTTTACGCAGAATTTAAAAATAAATTAGAAAATAGGAAGTTCCATTTAAAAAAAACATATGTTATATCGGTCACACTTTTTTGAATTACCCTGTATATTCAAAAATAATTTTAAACTGTGAACCTTAACATTCCCTAAAACTATTGTATTTAACATTTTTTCGTCATTCCCGAAACAAATGTGATAATGAACTTTATTCTATCGTTGACTCACCCTGTACAATTGAGTCGTGTTAGTATTCCGTACGGAACATTTAAGGTATCACTTCGGCGTCTGTCTCTCTGTCCGTCCGTCTGTCACACTCGATCTTTTCCGAAACTATTTGACATAGAAAGTTGAAATTTGACAAAAATATTATATTAATGGCCCAATTCGAGTCGTGTTGTTTGAAATGTTAAATTTTGAATTAAAGAGTTAGCCGAAACCTGACCACTAAATCAAACTGATAAAAAATGAGACGAAAGAATCGAAATGTGGGTATACAGACGAGTTCTCTGGAACTTCTGGACAGACCGTAGGACCAACTCGTCCGTGTTGGAGATGGACGTGAAAACTAGGTTACTCAAACGTGTAAACTAAGCCTATCTCACATATTTTAGTTACAACGCCAGAAGAAAGGATACCAGATACCATGGAGAAACTGGTGGTCGAAAGAAAATTCAACGGCAGATCTACAAGATGGATAGACCAATTGCAACCCTTTGTTGGAAAAACTCTACATGAGTCGGGCCAAATGCCCCTAGACCGAGAGATTCGGAAGCATCAAGTGCGAAGAACCAGCTTATGAGTGGTTACCACGCTCTGTTAATGGCAGTAGGACAGAAGAGAAGGATTCTCGCTTACTCGAAGCTAAATAAGTTAGCTTCGAGCGGTAACAGCAGCAAGATCATAGTATCGAATAGCAGCAACAGCAAGAGCACTTGAAAATACCAAATGTTCATTGTTAGATGAATGAATTGAAACCCGGAATTTTAATGTATTACTTTTCACCATTCGTGAAAACCTCTATTTGTATATATATATATATATATATATATATATATATATATATATATATATATATATTGTGACGTCTTTTTATGACATGCTAAACTGTCCTCAGTTTGAGGCATCTTTTTCCGTACCCTGTGAGAAGTTGTTTGTCCCACGCTTGAGCGCAATTTTGTAAGGTGTGCTAATTTTGCTTTATTTTTCGCCCCATGTAGACTGCGTCATTTTGTAACATTTTTAAATACTGGACGCCCCAAGCTTGAGCACAATTTTCTTGCAACCCCGCTTTAATTTCTGATAATGAATTGAGTGAGACCTGATTTTAAAAGAGAACTAAAGAAATTAAAGAAATACTAGCTCAGTTTTCCTTGGTAGAGAGATATGGGTAAGAGATAATTTTTGTACGTCTTTTTGGAATTTAATTCTATTTTTATAGAAACCTCAGTTGTACGACTTTTTTTTTTTTTTGGGCACCACTCATTTTAAAATAGAAACGGTTTAACTTCAGCTAAGAAAAAATGAGAAAAAACTGAAGTATTTTATGGATATTACTAAAAAGAAATTAGTCTAGCACAACTGATCCTGAAAAGAAAAATAAATATTCAGTGAGACACTAGCTTTAATCAACAAAAAAAGAATTTATTCATGTTTTTAAAATGAAAATAAAAAGTCCTAACCTTTACAGTTATACCAAAAAATTCTAGCCTAAATAGTAGTTGTTACATTTAAATTTTAAACCTTTACAACCCCCGAAGGCGAGACATCGTGTTTTACACTTCACTTTTTTGTCTGTTATACGTTGCTGTTAATGCACTACTCTCAAATAAGTCTATTGGAGGGAGTTTTGTTGACTTACTGTTTTTCAGTCCTGCTGTGATGGACTTCGCCCGATTTTACACTTTTTCTTAACACTTAGAAAGCTCACTACAGCTTTTATTTAGGAAACTGGTACTTTTATTATTCACATGATGGTTGTTAGTCTCTCGGCTAGACGGTACTGCCTGGTTGCGGCTAGATGGAAAACAACCCCGGTCTGCGGCTCGATGGAAATAAGCCTAGCTGGTAGTTTCTCGGACGCTTAAATAGACCGTGCAAATTCTGCCGGTAACATTGCGACGCCGGAACCAAAATAGCGGATACAAATTTTTCACCAATCGCGGCTCAGCGATATGTTCGGTCAGGAACACGCACAACTCACTATACCGGACGTCTTGAAATCTCTGTTTAATATACCGTTCGATATTTTAAAATAAAAATAAATACAATTTGAAGTGAAAAATCAGTAACATTGCATGGTCTTAAAATCCAGGAAAAAATGAATGTTACATTTACCCCCTTCCAAAAAGAAATAGACTACACTAGTCTATTAAACTAAGGCTACTGATGAAAAGGTACAAAGTGGTACACTATCACTTAATACTAAGGTCAGAACTTAAAACAAAATTACAAACTTCGGTCCTTACTACTAGACTTAATTCAATTAAGCACTAATATTAAGTACAATGAAAACCAAATGAAAATCTTCGCATGATCACAAGAATCTTATAACTAGACTTAACTTAATTAGACACTAAGGTTAAGTACATCAAAAAGCAAATAAAAATCCTTGCATGAACATAAGAAATACCTGTTCAAAGTAACAATCGCGGTCTTCTTATATAAAAGAATCAGCTCTATTATTGTTACCAAAACAAAAAATATAACTTTGTCTAGACTCTTGTCTAAATCAAAAAAAGTGAACTGAAATAAAATATGAACACCCCCCTTAAAATATTTTAAGGATTGTCTGAAAATTTTTTATTTCAGCAAAAAAAAAAGAAATTTATAAAAATTCTTAAATAAAGAAAAAAATAAAAAAGATTCTAGTGCAAACACTTACACTAAAAAGAAAAAGTCTTGTCAGACCATTTAGCACAAGGCCAAAAAAAAATAATATCTGGATAAATATCCAGACAAACGCTCGGGAAAAATCGCTATCCATGCTCTAGCTCATCGCTAAGAGAACATTCTAAATCTAGTATCACTACTAGTCGCACTCGGAAAATAATCGCACTCTATAACGCAATGTCGACGTCCTAAGACATCCAGACATGCTAAAATCGCCAGGGAAACGCTCTGGTTGATCGCCAGATAATCGCACTCTATAACGCAATGTCGACGTCCTAAGACATCCAGACATGCTAAAATCGCTAGGGAAAACGCTACGTCGCGCAATGTCGACGTCCTGAGACATCCAGACATGCAAAAATCGCCTGAAAAAACGCTCTGGTTAATCGCCAGAAAACACGTCAGCTCATCGCCAACAAAACACTCTGGTATATCGCCAGAAAAAAACCTCGGCTCTTCGCCAAGAAAACACTCTGTAAATAGTCCTCGACTACACAAAGTCCGCGTTCTAAAAGAACAAACTCGCCATTATCATAGTGAGCAGCTATAAAAGCTAACTAAATCACTATAAGCGCAGTGAATAGCTACAAAAGCTAAAATTCACTCTAAACACCGTGAATAGCTATAAAAGCTAAAATTCACTAAACGGAATGATCCTGCTTCAAAAAGCCATGTTCACTAAGAACAGAATGATTAGTCTACGCGCAACTAACATTCAAGGAAACATTCCCAAATATGAGACAGCAAGTCTCGAAATAGGACCTCCCTAAAGTCATAATCCTATATATGGGAGTCCATAAGCAAAACGACTCAAAATCTCGCATTTTGAGCACATGCCCTCAGGCAACCAACATACACCGAAATATATACAGAAATATGTACAGAAATATATACAGAAATATATACAGGAGTTCAAATCCCAAACTCTTGGTTATGATAACTCCATACTGAGCTTGGTGAAAGCTCTTAGCAAAAGCTAATCGAATCTTCGGCACATCGCACCAAAGTGACAAATCTGCCTAGAAACATGAGCCAGAAGAAACGCCCTCCGTCATTCTTCAGGGTGGCTACACAGAGATATAAAACTTAACCAGCATTGCGCCTCTTCAAGTTGCATGAAGAACCCTCGTGTACTGGTCTCGCCCTAGAACAACAACGAAAAACATTCAATCCATCCCACATAACAGGAGACAAACACCTCACCACGATATACTGAAAGGTGGAGACAATAAAATACGGAAATGGTGACCCTGGAGTCCACCAACAAAAGGGAGTAGATTATAGCATCCACTAAACTAAAACGGTGTCTATCACACCACCATAAGTCAAAAAAATTTAATCAATAGGGTGTTCCGAAATACACTACTGCCAACAGCCTGTCACCACTAATAGGCTAATTGGAGCTGAGGTCGACTACAGTAGTTAGGCTCTCCTTTGGTTAGAAATAGAAATAACCATTGGGTAACAAAACCTTTAAAGGTCCCAAAGGTCAAACGTTCACCCCCCATAGACTACCCTTCCAATCAGTCTGTTCCTCAGGAAGACTAACTCCCTGCCAAACGTCGTAACGGCATCTGTTAGCACCCGGTGCATCACAGCCTGTAAAAACAAATCACTCATGGGATACAACCTAAAAGGTTTACAAGGTTAGCTTAACCAAGCGTCAAACGGAAATTTCAAAAAAAACGAAAATGAGCTTAAAAAGCTACATGAAGCAAAAATTTCTCAATTTTTCGGTGGCAACGCAACAAAACTGTTGAAGACGACAAGAGCTTTTCCAGCTTAATCAGAAACAAGAAGAAAACATCGTTGACAGCTAAAATATTCGATCATGGTGTTAATCGTCTCCCTAGACAATAGCCTCTAGAAGAAACTGCTACAGGTATCAGGCATAACCGTTTTCTGTCAGCCCAAACTTCTAGATTACCTCTTGGAAATCTAAAAATTCGGTTAGGAATCTTCCTTCACTGCGCTTAGCCACTCTTGACAAGGTTCTCATCTCGGTATCAGATTTTGATCATTTCTTTGTGAAACGACTGTCTTACTCTGCTCTCATCTCTTGTAAATGATCAGCCTTTAGTTCTCCTGCAGGACTTCAATTTCCTATCAATCTGATAGTATACCGTAAAAACTCAACATACGCCTATGAGTCCATGCAAAAAAATTTTAAAAAAATTAGTGACTCAAAGGTAACGTTTAAACGGCTCTGAAAAAAAATAGAAAATACCCTCAGTTTGTCAATTCAGAAGAAGATCTAAATCAAAATAATCCAAGTCTTAGACTTACTGGATAAACCAAAATCAATTCGCTCTTAATTGCACCCAAAATATACCACTAAGGTAATAAAAATACACCCTCTCGGGTAGCAAACTTTGAAATTGCTCTTATACATTTTGACTCTACATCATACAACACGAGCTTCATCCTGCGCTTGTCCTAACTCAAGATCACCTTGGATTGCCTCTAATCAAAATTTCGCTTCCAAGTGTCAAGAACTGGATATTATTTGGGGTCATAAGCAAATCAAATCCCGCGACCACCGACATACCAGTCTTATGATATATCCTGAGTGTGACTCTTTCGCAAGCTCGCAACAGCTGAGTCGACGCTAAACATCAACACAATCAACCTAAGTTTGGGATATGGCCAATACCCAAAACCTTAGCAAAAACTATAAAAGTAAGCTATCCTCAGCTCAACTTTTATAACAGTCAAAAAAAAAACGAGGTCGTCACCTCTACAGAGCAACATCAAAAAAATTAAGTAAAGCAATTAAGATAATGTAAATATAAATTATTCTTCTTCTGACAAACTTTCACTAGGGTTAGGTCCGTTGAATGGTTTTAAGTCTTTAATATGCCATCGTCCTATTTTAGTCCCATCTAAATTAACTAAACCATAAACTAAATCTGAAATCTTCTCTCTAATCACGCAATGCACATACTTAGGTACCAACTTAGATGTGAATTTATCTGCTGCACTGGAAAGAATTTTATTTTTTCGCCAAACGTGATCACCTATATTAAAGGCAAAATCCCTTTTTCTAAGGTTGTAAGACGTTCCGTTCATAAGCCTTATGTATCCTACTACGCACGTCGGTGAAAATATCTTTTAAACCCTTTAAATTTTCGGCGTACGCATTCCTGTTACAAGGAACTATTTCGCTGTCAAAACTGACATCCAAATCTAAATTTTTATAACACGATCCAGATAGAGGTATCTGTCTGCCGTAAACTAAGAAAGACGGTGTAAACCCTGTTACTTCGTGTCTTGCGGGTGTACACGGGATTGAAACGTATGTTAAAACCATAAGTTTCACTTAAGCTCTTAAAACACTCAGAAGTAAACTGAGTACCGTTATCGCATATCGAAAGCGATGAAACTCCGTGGATTAGAAAAATATCGTTTTCTAAAATTTTCAAAAAGCATTCGGCTTTAGAGCTTTTCAAAGGAAATAACACGGTATACTTTGTTAACCAGCAAGAAATTGCGAAAAAAGTCATTTATTTCCCTTTTTTGAACGTGGAAATGGGCCTACTAGATCAGCTGCTATGACTTGAAAAGGGTAATTAACCGTTTTTCTCTTTTCCCATCAGTCCCATAGGTAGTGCATTTGGAGATTTCTGCGCTCCACATATTTCACAGGTCCTCACAAACTTTAAGATATCAAAACGCATTTTTGGCCATCTTAAATTAAATGTATGTTGTCTCAGCCTAATCGCCCAACGCGCTAGTTTGCCACTAGGGTTTTTAATTGAATTAAGCCACAATAAACTGTAATGATCTGTTATGACCGTGAAAGGAACACCTTCTATGTAAGGTCGAAACTTTTCGATGTTAAAGAGTACTGCTAAACATTCTTTTTCAACAACCGAATAGTTACGTTCAGCCTTTGATAAAGTTCTACTGGCATACGCTATCACTCTTTCCTCACCATTGATTTTCGGTGTTAGGACGCCCCCTAAACCGGTATTAGAAGCATCACTAGAAATATAAAACTGTTGGGAAAAATTTGGTTGGGATAAAATGGGAGCTGAAACCAATAGCTCTTTAATCTTTATAAAAGATTCTTCGGCTGCCTTTGTCCAATCTATCGATTGTCCTTTTTTTCGTCCTTTCAAAAGATCATTAATAGGCGACAACAAGGTAGAAAAATTCTCAATAAAACGTCTGTACCATGAACACATTCCTACGAAGCGCTTAACTTCCGTAGTATTAGTAGGTCTCGCATAGTTAACCATGCTTGCTACTTTATCCGGATCGGTACGCAAGGAATTTGAGCCTACAATATAGCCTAAAAACTTTAGAGAAGTTTTTAAAAAAATCACATTTGCTCAAATTTATCGTCAGTCCGGCCTCTTTCAATTTATCTTTTACTTCTTTAAGTAAGCGAATATGCGATTCGAAGTCTTCCGATGTTACTAAAATATCATCGAGATAGGTAAAAATATGTGGCTCATATTTCGGACCAAATATAGCGTCTACTAACCGTTGCTGAGTTTGAGCAGCGTTCTTTAGACCAAACGGCATAGTGACGAACTGAAATAGACTCGGCCTACTACTGCAAAAGCGGTCTTTTCCTTAGAGGATTTGTCCAAAGGAATTTGCCAGAATGCCTTTCTAAGGTCTATCGAGGATACATACTTAGCATTCCTGAGTGATGTCAAAATTCTATCGATGTTTGGTAAGGGATAGTTATCAAATTTGCTGACCTCGTTGAGCTTTCTTCCGTCAAAGCATAGACGATACTGTCCATCGGCCTTTTTCACCAATAAGATTGGAGAACACCAGGGACTGTTTGATTCTTCAATCACTCCGAGTTTCAACATTTCGTCTAACTCTTTATTTAATACTTTTGACATATAAGGAGACATGGCGAAGGGCCTTGTCTTTACAGGACTGGCATCAGCCGTATCTATAGACATCTTGATTTTATTCGTTCGGCCTAACCTATCTTTGCTACTTATTTCGTTGAAAGAGCTTATTATTTTTTCGGCTTTTAAGCGTTCCGTCCGCGAGAGATCATCTAGGGTACATAGACGCGAGAAAAGGTTTTCTAAGGAACTTTCCGAATAACTATCTTTAAAATTTGTTTGAGAATTGACTTCTAGGGACTGTGGATACCACGAATTATCTTTAAAATTTACAAAAATTCCGAATTTTTGTGCAAAATCACATCCTAAAACCAAAGTATGTGATAGAGAAGGTACTACTAGAGCAGAAATTACTCAACAATGACCATTGCAGACTAGCGGCAACTCAACCGTACCTAAAACTTTTAGACGGCTGCCATCTGCAGTGGTAACACTTCTATTTTTGACGTGGCATATTTTTATACTTAAACGACTTAAAATTTTAATACCATTCTGACCTATAACGGAGGCATTTGCACCAGAGTCAAGTAAAGCCGAAAAATGGGCACCTAATAGATATATCCTTATATGCGGTCCATTATCTAAATATTTATGCACGAATAAAGGAGACATGTGACCATTTGGAGAAGCAGGAGTTTTAATTTGAGAAGGAGAATTTTTATTAGACTTTTAAAAAAATCAGAAACTTTTTGTAACTATCTAGTCCAATCTGATTTATTGGAGTATTTCTTTACTTAAGATCCTCGTTAGAATCTTTTCTTTTATCCGCGACCGGACGTTCTGAGAAAGTACGACGGATTTTCAGTTCATAGTCGAATTCATTTTCCAGTAAGTGATTGACTTTAAAATTTAAAGCTTCCATGATAAATGTATAAAATTTAAAAGAATTGTTTAAAAAATCATAAAAATATTTCTCCTGCGCTTCCAATAGTCTAAATAAAAAATACGTAAAGGCACTTAAAATATGTAAACTTCTTTACTATACATTTAAAAAAATCTTCGACAATTTCAAAAAAAAATTTCTAAGTATCGCCTTGTATTAAAATTCTTTTACCAATTTATCTTAAGAATTTCCTATAAAAAATCTCCAAATATCGTTTCGTCTATCAGCAAAGTATTTTTAATATTCATGCAAAATATAGGTGAGAAAAAAGAACAGTTTTTTGTTCGGTTTACCGTAAAATAAATCTACTCCAAAAAAAATTAAAGTAAACCAGCACATCTGCTAATCTGAACTATAAAGCTAGCTGTTAAGAAAAAAGTAGGAATCTCTTATCTTAGAGTCGACAACAAAATTCAAATATCTATATCAGATAAATTGAAATAAAAAAATTCTACAAATTTCCTGCTTTTGTCTTACTGCTATAGTGTAGTTTCGTTTAATAAATATTATGAAATAAAAATATCTGCAAAGTTAGAGCTTTTATTTTGTTCGAAAGCTAGTACACTGAACCCTTTTTTAAAAAATAAAATTCCAAAAGCCCCACGTTGGGCGCCATTTTTATGTGACGTCTTTTTATGACATGCTAAACTGTCCTCAGTTTGAGGCATCTTTTTCCGTACCCTGTGAGAAGTTGTTTGTCCCACGCTTGAGCGCAATTTTGTAAGGTGTGCTAATTTTGCTTTATTTTTCGCCCCATGTAGACTGCGTCATTTTGTAACATTTTTAAATACTGGACGCCCCAAGCTTGAGCACAATTTTCTTGCAACCCCGCTTTAATTTCTGATAATGAATTGAGTGAGACCTGATTTTAAAAGAACTAAAGAAATTAAAGAAATACTAGCTCAGTTTTCCTTGGTAGAGAGATATGGGTAAGAGATAATTTTTGTACGTCTTTTTGGAATTTAATTCTATTTTTATAGAAACCTCAGTTGTACGACTTTTTTTTTTTTTGGGCACCACTCATTTTAAAATAGAAACGGTTTAACTTCAGCTAAGAAAAATGAGAAAAAACTGAAGTATTTTATGGATATTACTAAAAAGAAATTAGTCTAGCACAACTGATCCTGAAAAGAAAAATAAATATTCAGTGAGACACTAGCTTTAATCAACAAAAAAAGAATTTATTCATGTTTTTAAAATGAAAATAAAAAGTCCTAACCTTTACAGTTATACCAAAAAATTCTAGCCTAAATAGTAGTTGTTACATTTAAATTTTAAACCTTTACAACCCCCGAAGGCGAGACATCGTGTTTTACACTTCACTTTTTTGTCTGTTATACGTTGCTGTTAATGCACTACTCTCAAATAAGTCTATTGGAGGGAGTTTTGTTGACTTACTGTTTTTCAGTCCTGCTGTGATGGACTTCGCCCGATTTTACACTTTTTCTTAACACTTAGAAAGCTCACTACAGCTTTTATTTAGGAAACTGGTACTTTTATTATTCACATGATGGTTGTTAGTCTCTCGGCTAGACGGTACTGCCTGGTTGCGGCTAGATGGAAAACAACCCCGGTCTGCGGCTCGATGGAAATAAGCCTAGCTGGTAGTTTCTCGGACGCTTAAATAGACCGTGCAAATTCTGCCGGTAACATTGCGACGCCGGAACCAAAATAGCGGATACAAATTTTTCACCAATCGCGGCTCAGCGATATGTTCGGTCAGGAACACGCACAACTCACTATACCGGACGTCTTGAAATCTCTGTTTAATATACCGTTCGATATTTTAAAATAAAAATAAATACAATTTGAAGTGAAAAATCAGTAACATTGCATGGTCTTAAAATCCAGGAAAAAATGAATGTTACAATATATATATATATATATATATATATATATATATATATATATATATATATATATATATATATATATATATATATATATATATACAGTCGACACTCTATATAATGAAAGACCAAAATGTTGACCGAAATTTCACTATAGAGAGTTTTTCACTATATAAAGAAAAAAATCCGTATATATTGCTATGTATGTAAGATATTCTAGGTCTTGAAAAAATTGCACTATAAAGAGTTTTTCACTATATAGAGTTTCACTATAAACAGTGTCGACTATATATATATATATATATATATATATATATATATATATATATATATATATATATATATATATATATATATATATATATATACAGTCCCTGGCCAAATTATTAGACGCACTGTATTTTTTTTTAGTAATTTTATGTTTCTTAAGAGTTTTTATGCAATAATGGTATATTTAAACTACAATATTATTGATTTTTATTTAAAAGAATTGTTGTAGACTACAAATTTGTATTTATTTTTAACATATGGCAACACTGTGTTGACAAACGTAAACAAGTACAAACCTGTATCAGTCGCGATCGGAATCGAGTCAGGTACGGACGTGTTTCTGTGACTTTATGGACTGTGATTGTTTGTTTAACAGTTTTATACTACTCAGTTATTAGTTTATTTTGTATGCAGTGTTTTAAAAAAGTAATTGGACTATTTTCATTATGGGTAGAAAAGGCGATCTTTCACCACGTGAAAAAAAGCTGAAGTGAAGGCCCTTGTGATTGCGAAAACATTTACAAACCGAGAAATATCACGAAGATGTTTGAAGAAAATTTGTGTAGAAAACAGATTTGCTACCACAAAGGTAATAAAATCACAACTCCAGGATGCTAGCGTAAATGCTTCTGAGCGCACTGTTCGAAGAAAATTGAAAGAATTAGATTTTAAGGCCTGTCGCCCCGCCAGGAAGCCCAAGTTAACAGCTGCAATGAAAGCAAAGCGCCTGAAGTGGGCCAAACAATGGCAAGACAAAGATGTGGACTTCTGGAGATCGGTAAGATACAGCAATTTAATCAATAATTGATACATTATTATCATTTTCAGTTAAATAAAGCAAATAAACATGGAAGTTTTATATATTTTTCCTATTTTTGACAGGTCTGCTTCAGTGACGAAAGCACATTCGAAATTTTGCAGAATAAAGCTCAGTATGTGCGTCGTCGTCATGGAAAAAAGTTTCATCCTGATTGTGTCGTCCCGACGGTTAAACATCCCACCAAAGTGATGATTTGGTCAGTCATCAGCGGCAAGGGCACTGGACGTCTGTACGTCGTCAAAGGAATAATGAGGCAAGATCAGTACAAAGAAGTATTACAAAATCGGTTGATTCCGCAGCTCAGAGAATGGTTTCCAAATGGGGAACCATTCACTTTCATGCAAGATGGAGCTCCCTGCCCACACTGCTCGGTCTGTTAAAGCTTTTTTGGCAGAAAAAAATATCCCTCTGTTGGATTGGCCGGGTAATAGCCCTGATATGAACCCCATTGAAAATGTGTGGGAGCTGATGAAAAGAGAAGTGGCTAAAGATGTGATTACCAACAAAGCCCAGCTCCTAGAAAAGATTATTCATGTGTGGAATCATCATCCTCAAATGCAGGAGACAGTACAATCTTACATTGATAGCATGCCGCGCAGAATTAAAGCTTTGATAGCGGCTAAAGGTGGCTCAACTAAATATTGACTTTTACTAACATTAATTTCACTTTTCTTTAAAACTTAATAAACTTATGCTTTTCTAAATTAATGCTGTTTTATTTATGTCAAATAAATAGGTAATTGATTGGATAATATAAAAATAAAAAACAAATCAATTTAAAATAATAAAACGGTACAATATCACTCGGTAATTAATATTTTACATGAAATCTTGCAGTGCGTCTAATAATTTGGCCAGGGACTGTATATATATAGGTATATATATATATATATATATATATATATATATATATATATATATATATATATATATATATGTAAATATTTATATATATATATATATATATATATATATATATAGGTATAGGTATATATATATATATATATATATATATATATATATATATATATATATGTATATAGGTATATATATATATGTATATATATATATATATATATATATATATATATATATATATATATATATATATATATATATATATATATATATATATATATATATATATATATATATATATATATATATATATATATATATATATATATATATATATATATATATATATATATATTATATATATATATATATATATATATATATATATATATATATATATATATATATATACATATATATATATATATATATATATATATATATATATATATATATATATATATATATATATATATATATATAGGGTGCCCCATATATATGGAATAATGATTCCGCAGCATTTATTAATCAGTGTATTAAAAAAAATGTTTAAATAAAAGTTATAGGCTGTTATACGGTACACATGCTGACCTTGACAATAAAATGTTTTGAACTGTCAGTGCCAAGAAATTACGCCATATAAATTTTTTTAAATAGAAAGCTCTGTATATTATTTTATTTTTGAGAGCTACTAAAAATTCTAGATATTATTTATCTAACATACCATATGTCTAAATTGAACTGTTTTGAAATTATTGATATTTGAAATTAAGGAAATCAAATTTAAAAAAAAAAAAAATTAATCTGGCTCGTGTCAGACATTTACTGCCAGGTAACGACTCAACGCGTCAAAAAAATGATTTATTGACGAAAACGTTTGTTGCTGAATTTTGTGAAACTGCAATTTGAGCGTAATATCATATTGTTACCTTTAGCAGAAACGAAAGAATCACTTTGTTAAGGATGGTTGGTTACGGAGACCGTAGGAGAACACAACAGGAGGTGTATGATCTTTTTAACACAGTATATCCTAATCGAGAACCTATTACCCAATCCGTAGTTAGCAAAACATTAAAACGATTTGGACAGCAGGTCATGTTAAGGATCGTTCTAAATCTGTACCTCCAAAAGTTAAAACAAGCGATGATAAAAAGATGTTTTATTGGAAATTACAGAAAATCTCTATACAACCACTCGTCAGCTTTGCCTAGACCACAACATAAGTAAAGGTAGGTTGTATACTGAATGAAGAAAAATTGCATCCATACAAATCCATTCTATTGCAAGAATGATCTGAAGATGATTATGATAGATACTTTGAATTTTCCGAGGTCATGATGGAATGAATCAATAATGATCCTAACCTAATTCATAATATTGTTTTTGTCTTAACGGAAGAGTTAATATTCATAACTACCGGTACTGGACTACTGAGAATCTCCACTGGATAATCGGCAGTCATTCTCAAAGAACACAAAAGATAAATGTGTGGGCAAAGATTTGTGGACGTCATTTCATTGGTTCCTTTTTTATCGATGGAAATCTTACAGAACAGTGGTAGTTACAGTTACTCCAAGAGCAAGTTACTGCAACTTGTGCAGGCCTTTTCCCGATGAAAATAATTTGGATACCCCTAACAGGAATCTGTGGTATTAACAGGACAGAGCACCTCCTCACTACGACATCAATGTTCGTAGATATTTGGATGCGGTTTTTCCTAATCGAGGCAGAAGAAGTGCTGTAGAATGGCCTGCAAGGAGTTCCGACCTTACGCCACTCGATTTTTTTTTTTATGGGGTCATTTGAAAACCAAAGTTTACCACAGTCGACCTGAAACTGTAGAAGATTTACAACAAAGAATTCAATTTTAAGTAACACAGTTCACCCCGTATTCTCTGCAAAACTCCGTTCAGGCTATTTATGACAGATTGGGTCCTTGCCTCGCTGTTAACGGTAGATATTTTGAGCAATTGTTGTCTTAAAAATAAACTTAGAGTATTTATTAATAGTTTTTTGTCTTATGGTACGTTAGACAAATAATATATAGAATTTTTAGTAGGACTCAAAAATAAAATGATATACAGGACTTTCCATTTAAGAAAAAATCAAGATGGCGTAATTTCTTCGAACTTACAGTTCAAAACATTTTATTGTCAACGTCAGCATATGCACCGTATAACACCCTATAAATTTTATTTAAACATTTTTTTGATACCCTGATTAATAAATGCTGTGGAATCATTATTCCATATATATAAGGCACTCTGTATATATATATATATATATATATATATATATATATATATATATATATATATATATATATATATATATATATATATATACTTACTATAAAATAGCTTATTTTGTTTTAAACGGGGTGCTTGCTTGAGACAAGTAAAGAATGATTTTTTTCTCGTTTAGGACATTTTTAAAACTTTGTAAAAGCCTCATTTACCAGCTCTTGTGGGACGCCTATGAACATTGTTACATGATAATTGGTTAAAAAATAACATAATCGAATTGTCAAACAAAAAACAACAGAAACTGTTGCTTAATAAGATCATTGTGAGAAAATATTTTTTACTTAGAGGAATTGTAAATATTTTTTATAAAAAAGTTATACTTAATGTTATCATACCGTAATATCACAACGTACAAACGAAATTGAACCATGAACCCACAAGAGCACTAAAAAACGATGATACAAAGAGGAAATGATAAAAAAGTGAGGGTGTATCTCGAAGCCACGACAGGAAATGACAACGTGTATACTACGGTGCACACGTGCTCATTTGGCGGCCCATTATGAACCTGCCATCTACCGCTAAGCTCAGCCCACTGTTATTGTTGTAATGACAATCTGATAATGGCGCTTAGGTTTTTGTTTTAACGTCCAATTAGGAATAGATTTCTGCGTTGGCGGTGGATTTTCTTAATTTAAATACGTACACAGTTTAAGTCCGGTTTTGTAACAGTTGAGACGCAGTAGTGTCATGATTAAAGTTGCCATTAATGTAACAAACTGGACATTTAGATTAGGAGAAATATATGTTTATTTAGTAGTTGTTATTAAGGGGATTGTTTTAGAATATTAATAATACTTTGTCCAGCGGCTAATTTAAGGTAAAAGGCCCAGATGGAAAAACTCTTTATGGTCTTCGAGGTCTCCCCGTACAAATTTGGTATATTTTATATATATTGTTTTTGTATTGTAAAAAGCAAAATAATAAGAAGGAAGTGTATTCATAGAAATATAGTGACAAACAGAAAGGAAATACTGGGAGTGGTTGAAGAATATTATCAGCTACTGTGCAAAAGCCAAATAAATACTAACCTAGATCCAAACTCAGAACCCGATATAATTTCAAATGAGAAAGGTATTGTAAACCAGGAATCGGAATCACTGCCCGATATCACCTTGGACGAGATAGAGTTGCCCTTAAGAAAAGCAAAGGATAACAAAGCCCCTGGAAACCATAACGTAGTTGCGGACGCCATCAAAATCGGTAGACCTTGTCTTCTAGGAAAAATAAGATCCTTGTTCAATCTTTGCCTGTTTAATAGCACGATACCAGATAAGTGGCCTAATTCTGTCGTCATACTACTTCACAAAAAGGACGATGCAGCGGAACTACAAAACCACCGGCCCATAAGCCTTCTGAGCTATCTCTATAAATTGTTCACTAAGATAATAACAACAAGACTTGAAAATAAGTTGGATTTAGTATTAGAAGCATTACAAGAGTGCCGTGTTGACTATCGTTATACAAAGTTGATTTACAACATCCACAAAAATGCCTGTATGACTGTGAAACTACACAAAAACACCAAATCCATAGCAACTGGTAGGGGAGTAAGACAAGGCGACACGATGTCGCCTAAACTATTCACCGCAGTTTTAGAACACGGTTTCAAGAAACTCAACTGGGAAGGAAAAGGCCTTAATATAGATGGGTAAAGTCTGACAAATCTGCTTTTTTTAGACGTTATTGTCCTGATATCTGACAATCTTGAAGAGCTTGCAGTAATCCTTCAAGAACTTCGGGAAGTATGTGTAGACTGAGGTTGGAGATGAATGCTTCTAAAACAAAATATATGACGAACTTGGTTCCAAGAGAACAGATTAATGTCGGCAATAGAGATAGAACTCGTGGATAAAGATTCTCATCACTGGGACCACCAAACGTCGAATTGAAGAGAAGAATAACGCTCGCTTGTCCGCCTATGGAAGAAAGATGTCTCTAGGAGTGATCTTCCTATCTGCCTGAAGAGGCAGTGATGACTTATGGGGCGGAAAGTGTAACCTTAACTATCGCAACCGCTAAAAAGCTTAGAATACTATAGCGCAAGATGGAAAGATCAATGATTGGAGTGTCACTGCGGGATTGAATTAGAAACGAAGTTATCCGTCAAAGAACCCGCGTTACTGATGTAATTGCATACATCGCGAAACTTAAATGGAACTGGGGCGGGATATATAGATCGAATGTCGGATGGGAGATGGACTAAGAGGCTGCTTGAGTGGACAAGTGTAGTAAAGGTAGACCTCCCACACGCTGGATCGACGATATTAAGAGAATGTGTGGTAACTGCATGCGGAGAGCCCGGGAGAGGAGAGAGTGGACTGAGATGGGGAGGCCTATGTTCAGCAGTGGACGCAAAGGGATGATTGATTATTCATAGGAAAGAGCCACATGCCGTGTGGTTGAATCAAGGCGTAGAAAACATAAAAGATGCAGAGGTAGACCATAGATAAGATGGACGGATGACATAAAAAGATTAGCGTGTCAAAATTGGATGCAAAAAGCAAACAATAGACCTCAGTGGACAACTTGGGGAGGTTTACATCCCACTATGGATGGAATAAGCTAAAGATGATTATGATTCATAGAAAAGGCAGATGATAGATTCTCTCGAAATGTGGTGTTGGTGGTGACGTAAGCTTCGCATCCCTTGAACACCCAAAAAACAAATAAATCCATCCTTGAACAGCTAATATTGAAACAAGATTGTCCACCATTTGTTAACAGAGAATTCTCGGTTACTTTGGTCACATAACAAGAAGAGATCCAGACAATGTGGAGAGGCTGGTCATTACCGGAAAGGTAGAAGGAAGGAGACCACCTAACCGCTGGGTCGATCAGGTAAAATCAGTAACGAGGCTTAGAGTGACTGATGTCCTGAGGAAAGCAGAGAACAGAGACAGATGGTGAAAACTGGTTGCTAAGGTGAAACTTTCAAGATGGACACGACCTTTAGTAAGAAAGCATATTACTGAGAAAAGGATTCATAAGTGCGAAATACGTTGGATTTTTTGATTACAATAACATTCTGATAATTTCATTCATTGTTATAATACACAATAATAATCTTTATGACGTATTGAATCCTCTTTTCGCTTTCTGTTCAGCAGAAGCTTTAATTGTAGTATTTTAGACAACTTGATTAGCGATATCTCGTTCAATAAAAGACTACCGAAATCAGCATCCATCGTGGTACGTTGACTCTTTGATTTTCCAGGAAGTCTATAACTCGTTTGGCGCTTGATTATCTGACGAGAAGTGTGTAAATAGATTTTCTTGAATGATTAAATACAAATCCTGGTTAATATATATATTTCGGTAAAAGTGCAAATTTAATTTTTCTTAATTTTGTTTCCTTCCAAGTTCTTGAAGGTCGAAAAATTGAGTTCATCTCTTGAAAAACCGCTTCTTGTAATTTACACTTTACTGTACCTAGAACTTATTAGTAAGCAGTAGAATATTTGATTGTGAATCTCTAAAAGACGGTTATCTGGTGTTTTTTCAGGCATTGTCCTTATTCACCTTTGTCCGATGACAGACAATTTTGAATGTTTACAATTCATCTCCTCCTTTGCAGACCTTAACTTTACCTCGAAAAAAATTGTACTTGTTCTCATCTCACAAATCTTACAATTTCTTCAACTTAAAGACGATTCTGGGGATCAAAAGATGAATTTCTTGTTTTGCAATTCATTTGAACCACGTTAATGGTCGCTAGTCGGGAATGCTACCATGTTAGATCTAGTAAAAACAGTCGATTGATTATGGGAAATAAACAAGTAGCATTCAATAAATCATTTTCAGCAGCTCCATGTCGCTACAAAGAGAGAACTAACTACCAAAACTTCACAGCACGCCCAGTAGACAACACTTAACAAATATCATAATAATCTTGGTGTCATATCTGTATCTGGCCGAGAACTTTTGGAACGACTCTCGTATAGTGGTAGATTTTTTTTAATGAAATTTATTTATGTGAAGCGGCAGCTCATACGTCCTAGAGAGTGGGTCCCAACTATTAACACGCTACTAAATACATTTATATATATATATATATATATATATATATATATATATATATAGATATATATATATATATATATATATATATATATATATAATATATACATATATATATATATATATATATATATATATATACATATATATATATATATATATATATATATATATATATATATATATATATATACATATATATATATATATATATATATATATATATATATATATATATATATATATATATATATATACACATATACATATATATATATATATATATATATATATATATATATATATATATATATATATATATATTATTAGATTTTATCAGCTAACAAAACAGTGTTTTATTGTGCTCTTAAAAAATACAAGTTTGCCATGGTGATTGTGGGTGGAAAAATGTGATTTTTGGTGATAACATGTATTAGAAACTGATCTATATAAAAATCGACTTTTCAAAAATATATTCTCAGTAACTAGTGAAATAAACGAAAAATCATACTAAACAATAGCAAACAATAGTTCCAAAGAAAAGAAAAAAATCTGATAAATACTTGTGTATACCGAAACGATATTTAAATTGTTTATCTTTAGTAATTTTTTTGTGGATCAGGCTTGTAGTAAATATACATAGGCATGGAGGGTAATGAACTGTGTATGAAATGTAAAAAACAATGTGATGCGGAAGAACAATATTATAAATGTGACTCATGTCTGCAGAACATCCACAAGAAATGCCTAAATATTACACCTTCTGAAATTAAATGCATGCCTCTACAAAAGAGAATACTGCTCCTAATATGTGAAGATTGTAAACAACTAATTGCAAGAATGCCTTACATGGTAAAACTTATAGAAGATATGAAAAAAGACATAGAATCGTTGAAATCTTCTATGCGCAAGGAAACTTATGCTAATATATTACAGGCAAGTTCTATAAAGGATGAAAGCAATCCTAAGATAAACCCTCCTACTCTTGTTTTTAAAACCCAGGAAAGATCAGAAGACAGAAATAAGTAGGAAGGAAATTCAAAAATCCATAGATCCAGCTGTATTAAATGTTGGTATCAGAAATGTTAGGGAAACAAAACGGGGCAATATTGTAATTAAATGTGACACTAACCAAGATTTGGAAAAATTTAAAAACGAGGCTGTAAGCAAGCTAAAAGAGAAATACAGTGTAGTAGTACCAAAAAAGCTGCCACCAAAAATAAAAATAATTGGCTATACTGGTAATAAATCCATGGAAGAAATAGAAGAATCCATAAAAAGACAAAATAGATGGATAGTCGAGAAAGATTACTTGAAGATAACATATGTTAAGAGACAAAATAATAAGAGCAATACGTCGACCATTTATGCTGAGTGTTCGGGTGACCTACTTCTAAAAATAAAAAACTACAAAAAAATATGCATAGACTGGGAGAGACTGCCAATTTATGAGGATCTTTCTATATCAAGATGCTACAAATGTCAGGGTTTTTATCATAAAAGCTACAAATGTGAGAGGGACCAAGTCTGTGGAAACTGTGCAGGAAGCCACAATACTTCAGAGTGCGACTCTCAAACGAAAAAGTGTGTAAATTGTCTTCTCTCCAATAAGCAATATAATTTAAACCACAACACTTCCCATTCGGCACTAGATGCAAATTGTCCATCACTAAAATACCATTTGGGAATAATAGTGAGTAGAACTGATTATACTTTATAAATATGGTAATACACTTACAAGATGAAGTTCTTCATCAAATTGATGCCGAAAATATGCCACATGGTACAATGGAATGGAATGCGTTGAAGAAAGAAATATGTTATGAGGATAATTTGTTAAGTATTATGCATGTCAATATCAGAAGCTTAAATAAGAACATTGATAATCTTCTCATTTTTCTTGAGTCCTATGAACTTTTAAGTTTGGATATAATAGTTTTAAGCGAGACGTTTCACCTTGGAACGACAAAAAATTATCATGTACAGGGCTACCAAACTCTTTATAATGAAGCTAAATATAATAAGAACGATGGTATCCTTATTTTGGTAAAAAATAATATTAATATTGAATTTACATGTCCTTTGTTACCCACCTCAAAGGCAACTCTTGCTAGAATTGTATTTGAGTTAAAAAAAACGTAAAAATTGGAATGACTGCAATATACAAACCACCACCAATACCAAAGATTAATTTTATTGATGACTTAAACAGTTTCCTTGAACATTCCACTAACTCAAGCATAGAAATTATTATAGGAGATATTAACATAAACATATTAGACACTAATGATGATAATGTTGTGGATTATCTTTCTGCCCTTGAGTCCCGGGGTTTTGAATCTCACATAAATTCAGTTACTAGACCAGATTCCGGAACTTCTTTAGACCACATTTTTGTCAAACAGAAACTAAAATCTAATATATGGTGTTTTAAATCGTGCACTGTTGATACAGATATTTCAGATCATAACCCAGTTATACTAAATATTAATAGAAAGAAGGTAATGCCAAAAAATACAGTAAATGAACGGATATCAATAGCAAACTCTAAAATAA